>CM060968.1:4064955-4289955 GCA_030765045.1 Tenodera sinensis
CCGGCATTGAAGTTTTGTATATTATATAATACAATACTTCCCCTAGTTAGCACAGATACGTAATTATTAAATGTTATACAAATTCCTTTTAAGTATTTATTTTGACTAACACTAATTGGCAACATTGAAGTGTGAATCGCTAATGTGTATAAACATGACATTTCCTGCAGCTCAGCTATTTCTGGTGGATAGGCAGTGTCTTTTACGTGTTTAGGGGAAGTCAAAACGTGTATTACCGGTGAAATCTGCACATGGAATGGATAACAATAGTTATAAACACGTAATGAGGTGCAAAGTTTAGAAGAAACGCTGGGACTGGATTCAAATCGATCTCATTCTGGATTGAATTCAGCATGGAAACGCGGATCGTATTGAGAATGGGATTGGGTTCAAATCGATCTCGTTCCGGATTGAATTCAATATGGAAACGCGGATCGTATTGAGAATGGGATTGGGTTCAAATTGATCTCGTTCCGGATTGAATTCAATATGGAAACACGTGTTGTATTGAGAATGGGATTGGGTTCAAATCGATCTCGTTCCGGATTGAATTCAGCATGGAAACGCGGATCGTATTGAGAATAGGATCGGATGTCTGGTATGGCTACTTTAGCGAGTTTTGGCCAACACTATTGTCAGCACTGATGAACCACTAGTAGGCAGACAGTACGTGTCATATTTCTGGCGAAATCTCTGATTAGAGTACAATAGTTGCAGAGTTTGGAAGAAACGCTGGCTGGATGTTTTAGCGCACAGAGAGAGACGGTTTATAGATCGGTCGTTCGGTCGGGCGACACGATGCAATTATACCGTTGATGCACGTGGAGGTGGTGGTGGCTGGATCAGGGAGAGGCAGCAGGCAGGCAGTCCCAAACAAAGAACGGACCGACCGACCGACCGACCCCACTCCTCGGAATATGACCGAGCGAGCGAGCGAGCTAGCGGGGAGAGATAGAGACAAAAAAACATTTCTCTCTCTCTCCCTCTCTCTCTCACTCTGGGTTCTTGCTCAAATCAATCGCAACGCCACACAGCGACCCCGCCAAGCTCCGTCCGTCCTTCCCAAAGCCCAGGAAAGGTGGAGCTAGCTGGCTGTTCCTGCAGTCCCTTGTGCTGCAACTTCCTTATTTCACTGCTACAACTAATTAATACCACACATCTCATCAAGTATCCATGCGCACGCAATTACCGCCACATTCAAAAATGCCACACGAAAGGTTTCACGAATATTCTAGTCATGATTCTGATATTTTAATTTAAGAGGCGAAGGAAAACAAGTGTAGTTTTAAATAGGGCAGACCTACCTTTAATGAATAGTCTAGCGGCGTCCATTTATATTCATCGTATAACCTCCAATAAACGCTAAAACTGCTGTTGTTCTGACAAAAGTTGTAGTGCCAACTGTGAAAATAAATCTTAGCTAAAATGCACGAATGCTGTAAGTTGTTTACTTTTAAATCACTATTAATAATAAATAAATGAATTATTAATTATTTCGCGAAATACTCTAAACAGATAGCACTCGAAGTTTTCATATTTGGGGTATTTGTCGCGCTTCGCACTCGATAAATTGTCGTCATAAAGAACTCTGGTGGTATTACTGCATGCACCAATAATCAACGGCTTCCGGGCAGTGTGGCCAACACAAATTCATTTGCAATGTTCTAACCTGCAAACTGTGGAGCGCAGTAAGTCACAATTAGTACGGACCACTTCACATATTAAACATGAAATTAAATACTATATCTAACTAGAAAACGTAAAATTATTTAAAAAAATAACACAACCTAAGTTAATTTCGATTAGTGAGGAAAGATGGCCATGTCCTCATTCGACACATACGTATCCTGATATTCCCATAGTATAGCTGTGCTCTTCTTTTGTCTCCTTGAAGATATGGCGTCTGACCTAACCTAATTCTCGAGTCAGACTACAATTATACTCATATGGACTATTTCACTAATAAAATATGCATTTAAATAATATATCTGACCAGAAAGTGTTAAATTATATAAAAAAACATTAAATATACTAATTTCGATTAGTGTAGTTCAGCACTGCCAACTCAGGTAAATGAAGAACAAGAATTGCACGTATTTCCATCTTCTCTTCTTGTTATAAACTCGCGTTCCTTTTTAACATTAACAAATGAACATTCTTCTGTAAAAAGACTTTAATTATTAAAGAAAAGTAGTAGTCAAATTGAAACGGAGTGATATTTTGGTTGTAATGTGTAACAAAGTGGTTTTTAAGCGATTTATGGTCCATACAGTTGGCGACATTGTCGAGTGACCAGTAAACAGCTATGAAACCATTTGGGGAATGTTCTACAGCAAGAGACAATTCTAATGAAGGCCGAGAATATCAACTACCAGACACACCAATAGTAGAGCTACAAAGAGGTTCAGCAGTAATAACAATGTACCTAGGTATTAAACTTACATCGCAGAAGTACAACTAAGGTTATTTAATATATTGAGTAAAGTAGTGAGCATTTAGTTTTATTATCTTCTGAAATAATCAAATTAAATGTAACTGGGCGTTGTAGTATTCCTTAGACAAAATCAGAGACAGTGAATGAAAGTAGTGTTCAGTTATTGATATACATATACAGCCACTAGTAGTGATCCCTGCAGTTTACTTGCATTTCCCCACCTCGCAACTTCTAATCTGTTTACAAATGGTTGTAAGTTTCCTGTAGGAGCTGTCTATGCTGCTATATTACTACCAAATTCTATTTTTACTCAGCTACATTTCAATTCGTTTTCCTCACATTTACGCTGGTAAACTTTACCGTGATTTTGGCAAATACACTCGCTCCTTCACAATTCAATCTACTCCTACAAAAAACGAGACACAATGTGTACTTACTGAGTATTGAAAGATTAAAACAAGTTTAAGCAAATGTTGGAGTTAATCCAATTATTAATTTTGGTTTTCAGTGACTCAATGCTACTTTTTATGTGTTTCAGTGCACAAGCAGGCAATAGAGGCATATAGAGCTGTCACACAACGGTTTGCGGACAGATCAGGAGGGGAATCACCTACACTGCACCAAGCGCCCGCCACGTACGAAACCATACCAATTGGTCACATGGATCAAGTAGCCAGCGAAACCTGTTTCAGCAACTGCCTGCCTGCCATTTAAAGGAGGTACAAAGGGTTAATTGCTCACGGTGTATCCTTGTTATTTTGCTGACAAATGTTTTATAGATTCTTAGTCAACCATGCGAATGTAATCTTGGGCACATCACTAGAAAGTCATCTTTTATGACACTTTAAAATTACTACTATTATCATCATCATCGTTATTATATTACTTTCGTTCTGTTACATCTCGCCAATGAGTTTATTTTTTCTAAATAACTAATTAGTGTTTAATTATTTATTTACAAGCAAGAATTCGTTATTTTTATTCATAATATAAGTTCATTCTGATACAAGTATTTCGTTTAAAACAGAATTAGTCATTTAAGTTACTTTTTGCACATAGGCAAGTACTTTTCTGAACAGAATAGTCAGTGTGGCAGTACCGACTCGGGGGAAACACTGCAAAAAACCACGGTCAGTCAGGGCAATCACCTCCATCTCAGTGCCTCAGTTGTTCAGATGCAGGGAGACCGTGGATTCCTCATGGCATACACCAGCATGGGGAAGAGGGGTGACAGGAATGCAATAGAGTATTTATCCTCTCAACACACCCCATCACCAAATGGAGGCCATTTCTTTTCCGGTTCTATTTGTTTACATATACACACGTCTGTACAAACAAGGCATGCAGTGGCGGAACCGAATAGAAACATGATATGTTGGATTTATGATTATGTTACGTAATTTTCTTTTGGCGGAGCAAACACAAATGTTTATTTTTACTATGAACACAGACGTACTTATGTTCCCATTCGGCTTACAAGCATTCTTTACCTTGTTATGAGACATGATTCCACCACTGATACAATTTGAGGGACTGACCGGTTCTCTAAGCTAGATAGCGGGCGTGGCGCGGGGTGTGTGTACGTTAAAACTACGATATAGGGGAAATTACGCATTGTGTCAGTTCTCCCCATCTATGGTATACACAAAGCTCGACGTGTATTAAAAGTAGAAGGTAATGAGCAGACTGGAATAAAGGCGAGGAGGCGGTGAAAACAAAGAGAGAAATTCGTTGTCAAGTGGTGTTTGTCAGTCGCCTTGAGGGCACCAGGCGAGGCGACGCGCTGCTGCAAAAGAAGCAATCAAATTTTGATATGACGGTGCACACTCTGGGCTGATTACACGCACTTCCCAAAGGAAATTGTCAGCACTGCCAACAGAACAACCAATTTAAAAATATGTACTGGGAGGGGTAATATTCCCGAGGTCCTGCCTTCAAACCCGCTACAGAACGACCCATTTTTTCGAAATCAAAATTTTCAGCTCACAACGGAAGTAAAGTCGGTGATCCCATGTCTTAGATTTATAGTACCTAAAAGAACCTCAATCCTGATAAAGAGGTCAGTAAAGAAAATTAAGTGATCCTTCATGTCCATAAACATAAAGAAGGATGTTGAGTACCCCTAAGTAGTGTTCGCGGACCCCCGGGGGTCCGAGTGCCCCAGGTTGACGCATCTTTGCACTAATTATTTATAAAAGTAGTGCCTTTAACGGAGAATCTCATTAGTTTTGATGTTTTATTCTTCACTTTTTTAGACTATGTGTTCTAAACTTCTTCATATCTAAGTTTTGCTACAACCCAATCCCACACGTAAGCTTCAACCTTCATCTGCAGTTTCCTTTGAAAAACAAATATGGCGGTTTGGGACGGCGAGATATTCGTGTCACATTCCCTCACCCACTTTGTAGTTAAACCTACAAATTTAAATAGGTAGATGGTAAATGAAGCATTTTGTCGTAAAGCGCTTGATGATGGAATAATCTGATTTGAAACATGATAACAAAACTTGCCTGTGCAGGGAGCTGCCCAACTTGGCTAAATTGTGTCAACATTTTCATCACGAACAAAGTTTGTATTTGTCAAATAATAATTTTACAAACTTGACGTCTGTTGAGTTTAAATTTTTAACAGTTAAATTGCTGGTTTATCACTGTATGCATGATATAGGTTATTACTGCTTTTTAAATTCTTACATAACCTCAAACTTACTCCTAGAACTAAATACCCTCGTCTTACGGTATTTATTGCTCGTATAGTAAAAATAGCTTTGAGATTCCGTTCTCTATGCACGGCTAAGATATTAAAAAAATTAATCACGATTTTCCATTTGACGAAAGTTCATTGCACAAGTCACAAGGAATATCTCCGAAATGAATAACTCTACAAAAATTTATACAGATGTAAACTGCGTTTTAATGAGATCTACATTTTTGTACAGTAAGATTTTGTCTATTTCTTACGGCTTACCAGTTATACAACAGTCATCCAGAGTAAATTGCACTACATGGACTATAGACAGAAAATGCAAAATATAATTTCATTTGTCATAAAAATATCTTAAACATATGGCATTTCTATCAAAATCGTTACAGCCATTTTTGAGAAAATCAAAATTTTCGAAAACTTTTCCATGTAAAGAGTAGTTTAGGGTGGAGCAATTTTCTTCAAAATCTCGGTGTTGCATCCTTAAAAGACATTAAACTTAAATACCAATTTTGGTTTTTAACCGACTCTTCGTTGTCGACCTATGTTCAAAGACACACACGGACACCCTTTTCTAAAAACGCCTTGGAATGCAATACTTCCATATTTATTATACGCAGTAGAGAAACTAAAAATAAAACTGGTAATTAAACGTACATCTTGTGTATTTATGGACCAGAGAATAAAATGAAACACAGAAGGAAGTAAGGAAGGAAATCTGAGTGTAAATAAGTGAGAGAGAGAGAGAGAAGTAGAAAACAAACAGGAAGAAGAAGAAGTAGAACTCGCTGAAATTCAAGAGAGGAGCTGGTAAACATCCTCAGAGAGCAAAAAAGTGAATCGATACTTCTTAAGTGGCAACACAAGAGTAACTCTGTGCATTCGACTTAAACTTCTTATCAGGCTGGGATTAGCTGCGATTATCACCTCTCCGTACTCACAAACTTGCGCATGCGCAGCTCCTGGGTTAGATCCTGTCCCTCATCCAGTCCACGTGCTTCTCGTGTTGCAGTTGGTCTTAGATGCAGAGATGTCAAGTTGGCAAGCCTTGGTAACATTGCACATCAAGAAGTCCCTCTTTGTCCAGTAGTGTATTTCCTCATGTCAAGTTGACATGGTTTGGTAACATTGCACATCAAGAAGTCCCTCTTTGTCCAGTAGTGTATTTCCTCATGTCAAGTTGACATGGTTTGGTGACATTGCACATCAAGAAGTCCCTCTTTGTCCAGTAGTGTATTTCCTCATGTCAAGTTGGCAAGCCTTGGCAACATTGCACATCAAGAAGCCCCTCTTTGTCCAGTAGTGTATTTCCTCATGTCAAGTTGCCATGGTTTGGTAACATTGCACATCAAGAAGCCCCTCTTTGTCCAGTAGTGTATTTCCTCATGTCAAGTTGGCACGCCTTGGCAACATTGCACATCAAGAAGACCCTCTTTGTCCAGTAGTGTATTTCCTCATGTCAAGTTGACATGGTTTGGTAACATTGCACATCAAGAAGTCCCTCTTTGTCCAGTAGTGTATTTCCTCATGTCAAGTTGACATGGTTTGGTAACATTGCACATCAAGAAGTCCCTCTTTGTCCAGTAGTGTATTTCCTCATGTCAAGTTGGCAAGCCTTGGCAACATTGCACATCAAGAAGTCCCTCTTTGTCCAGTAGTGTATTTCCTCATGTCAAGTTGACATGGTTTGGTGACATTGCACATCAAGAAGTCCCTCTTTGTCCAGTAGTGTATTTCCTCATGTCAAGTTGGCACGCCTTGGCAACATTGCACATCAAGAAGACCCTCTTTGTCCAGTAGTGTATTTCCTCATGTCAAGTTGACATGGTTTGGTAACATTGCACATCAAGAAGTCCCTCTTTGTCCAGTAGTGTATTTCCTCATGTCAAGTTGACATGGTTTGGTAACATTGCACATCAAGAAGTCCCTCTTTGTCCAGTAGTGTATTTCCTCATGTCAAGTTGGCAAGCCTTGGCAACATTGCACATCAAGAAGTCCCTCTTTGTCCAGTAGTGTATTTCCTCATGTCAAGTTGACATGGTTTGGTGACATTGCACATCAAGAAGTCCCTCTTTGTCCACTAGTGTATTTCCTCATGTCAAGTTGGCACGCCTTGGCAACATTGCACATCAAGAAGACCCTCTTTGTCCAGTAGTGTATTTCCTCATGTCAAGTTGACATGGTTTGGTAACATTGCACATCAAGAAGTCCCTCTTTGTCCAGTAGTGTATTTCCTCATGTCAAGTTGACATGGTTTGGTAACATTGCACATCAAGAAGTCCCTCTTTGTCCAGTAGTGTATTTCCTCATGTCAAGTTGGCAAGCCTTGGCAACATTGCACATCAAGAAGTCCCTCTTTGTCCAGTAGTGTATTTCCTCATGTCAAGTTGACATGGTTTGGTGACATTGCACATCAAGAAGTCCCTCTTTGTCCAGTAGTGTATTTCCTCATGTCAAGTTGATGTGGTTTGGTAACATTGCATATCAAGAAGTCCCTCTTTGTCCAGTAGTGTATTTCCTCATATCAAGTTGACAAGCCTTGGCAACATTGCACATCAAGAAGTCCCTCTTTGTCCAGTAGTGTATTTCCTCATGTCAAGTTGACAAGCCTTCGCAACATTGCACATCAAGAAGTCCCTCTTTGTCCAGTAGTGTATTTCCTCATATCAAGTTGACATGGTTTGGTGGCATTGCACATCAAGAAGTCCATCTTTGTCCAGTAGTGTATTTCCTCATGTCAAGTTGACATGGTTTGGTGACATTGCACATCAAGAAGTCCCTCTTTGTCCAGTAGTGTATTTCCTCATGTCAAGTTGACATGGTTTGGTAACATTGCATATCAAGAAGTCCCTCTTTGTCCAGTAGTGTATTTCCTCATGTCAAGTTGACAAGCCTTGGCAACATTGCACATCAAGAAGTCCCTCTTTGTCCAGTAGTGTATTTCCTCATGTCAAGTTGGCAAGCCTAGGCAACATTGCACATCAAGAAGTCCCTCTTTGTCCAGTAGTGTATTTCCTCATGTCAAGTTGACATGGTTTGGTAACATTGCACATCAAGAAGCCCCTCTTTGTCCAGTAGTGTATTTCCTCATGTCAAGTTGGCAAGCCTTGGCAACATTGCACATCAAGAAGTCCCTCTTTGTCCAGTAGTGTATTTCCTCATGTCAAGTTGACATGGTTTGGTAACATTGCACATCAAGAAGCCCCTCTTTGTCCAGTAGTGTATTTCCTCATGTCAAGTTGGCAAGCCTTGGCAACATTGCACATCAAGAAGTCTCTCTTTGTCCAGTAGTGTATTTCCTCATGTCAAGTTGGCAAGCCTTGGCAACATTGCACATCAAGAAGTCCCTCTTTGTCCAGTAGTGTATTTCCTCATGTCAAGTTGGCAAGCCTTGGCAACATTGCACATCAAGAAGTCCCTCTTTGTCCAGTAGTGTATTTCCTCATGTCAAGTTGACATGGTTTGGTAACATTGCACATCAACAAGCCCCTCTTTGTCCAGTAGTGTATTTCCTCATGTCAAGTTGGCAAGCCTTGGCAACATTGCACATCAAGAAGTCCCTCTTTGTCCAGTAGTGTATTTCCTCATGTCAAGTTGCCATGGTTTGGTGACATTCCACATCAAGAAGCCCCTCTTTGTCCAGTAGTGTATTTCCTCATGTCAAGTTGGCAAGCCTTGGCAACATTGCACATCAAGAAGTCCCTCTTTGTCCAGTAGTGTATTTCCTCATGTCAAGTTGGCACGCCTTGGCAACATTGTACATCAAGAAGTCCCTCTTTGTCCAGTAGTGTATTTCCTCATGTCAAGTTGACATGGTTTGGTAACATTGCACATCAAGAAGTCCCTCTTTGTCCAGTAGTGTATTTCCTCATGTCAAGTTGGCATGGTTTGGTAACATTGCACATCAAGAAGTCCCTCTTTGTCCAGTAGTGTATTTCCTCATGTCAAGTTGGCATGGTTTGGTAACATTGCACATCAAGAAGTCCCTCTTTGTCCAGTAGTGTATTTCCTCATGTCAAGTTGACATGGTTTGGTAACATTGCACATCAAGAAGTCCCTCTTTGTTCAGTAGTGTATTTCCTCATGTCAAGTTGGCATGGTTTGGTGACATTGTACATCAAGAAGTCCCTCTTTGTTCAGTAGTGTATTTCCTCATGTCAAGTTGGCATTGTTTGGTAACATTGCACATCAAGAAGCCCCTCTTTGTCCTGTAGTGTATTTCCTCATGTCAAGTTGGCATGGTTTGGTGACATTGCACATCAAGAAGTCCCTCTTTGTCCAGTAGTGTATTTCCTCATGTCAAGTTGCCATGGTTTGGTAACATTGCACATCAAGAAGTCCCTCTTTGTCCAGTAGTGTATTTCCTCCTGTCAAGTTAACATGGTTTGGTAACATTGCACATCAAGAAGTCCCTCTTTGTCCAGTAGTGTATTTCCTCATGTCAAGTTGACATGGTTTGGTGACATTGCACATCAAGAAGCCCTTCTTTGTCCTGTAGTGTATTTCCTCATGTCAAGTTGGCATGGTTTGGTAACACTGCACATCAAGAAGTCCCTCTTTGTCCAGTAGTGTATTTCCTCATGTCAAGTTGGCAAGCCTTGGCAACATTGCACATCAAGAAGTCCCTCTTTGTCCAGTAGTGTATTTCCTCATGTCAAGTTGGCATGGTTTGGTAACATTGCATATCAAATAGTCCCTCTTTGTCCAGTAGTGTATTTCCTCATGTCAAGTTGACATGGTTTGGTGACATTGCATATCAAATAGTCCCTCTTTGTCCAGTAGTGTATTTCCTCATGTCAAGTTGGCATGGTTTGGTAACATTGCACATCAAGAAGTCCCTCTTTGTCCAGTAGTGTATTTCCTCATGTCAAGTTGACATGGTTTGGTGACATTGCATATCAAATAGTCCCTCTTTGTCCAATAGTGTATTTCCTCGTGTCAAGTTGGCATGGTTTGGTAACATTGCACATCAAGAAGTCCCTCTTTGTCCAGTAGTGTATTTCCTCATGTCAAGTTCCCATGGTTTGGTGACATTGCATATCAAATAGTCCCTCTTTGTCCAGTAGTGTATTTCCTCATGTCAAGTTGGCATGGTTTGGTGACATTGCATATCAAATAGTCCCTCTTTGTCCAGTAGTGTATTTCCTCATGTCAAGTTGGCATGGTTTGGTGACATTGCATATCAAATAGTCCCTCTTTGTCCAGTAGTGTATTTCCTCATGTCAAGTTGGCATGGTTTGGTAACATTGCATATCAAATAGTCCCTCTTTGTCCAGTAGTGTATTTCCTCATGTCAAGTTGGCATGGTTTGGTAACATTGCATATCAAATAGTCCCTCTTTGTCCAGTAGTGTATTTCCTCATGCCAAGTTGACATGGTTTGGTAACAATGCACATCAAGAAGTCCCTCTTTGTCCAGTAGTGTATTTCCTCATGTCAAGTTGACATGGTTTGGTGACATTGGACATCAAGAAGCCCCTTTTGTCCAGTAGTGTATTTCCTCATGTCAAGTTGGCATGGTTTGGTAACATTGCACATCAAGAAGTCCCTCTTTGTCCAGTAGTGTATTTCCTCATGTCAAGTTGACATGGTTTGGTAACACTGCACATCAAGAAGCCCCTCTTTGTCCAGTAGTGTATTTCCTCATGTCAAGTTGACATGGTTTGGTAACATTGCACATCAATAAGTCCCTCTTTGTCCAGTAGTGTATTTCCTCATGTCAAGTTGACATGGTTTGGTGACATTGCACATCAAGAAGTCCCTCTTTGTTCAGTAGTGTATTTCCTCCTGTCAAGTTAACATGGTTTGGTAACATTGCACATCAAGAAGTCCCTCTTTGTCCAGTAGTGTATTTCCTCATGTCAAGTTGACATGGTTTGGTGACATTGCACATCAAGAAGCCCTTCTTTGTCCTGTAGTGTATTTCCTCATGTCAAGTTGGCATGGTTTGGTAACACTGCACATCAAGAATCCCTCTTTGTCCAGTAGTGTATTTCCTCATGTCAAGTTGGCATGGTTTGGTAACATTGCACATCAAGAAGTCCCTCTTTGTCCAGTAGTGTATTTCCTCATGTCAAGTTGACATGGTTTGGTGACATTGCATATCAAATAGTCCCTCTTTGTCCAGTAGTGTATTTCCTCATGTCAAGTTGGCATGGTTTGGTAACATTGCATATCAAATAGTCCCTCTTTGTCCAGTAGTGTATTTCCTCATGTCAAGTTGACATGGTTTGGTGACATTGCATATCAAATAGTCCCTCTTTGTCCAGTAGTGTATTTCCTCATGTCAAGTTGGCATGGTTTGGTGACATTGCATATCAAATAGTCCCTCTTTGTCCAGTAGTGTATTTCCTTATGTCAAGTTGGCATGGTTTGGTAACATTGCATATCAAATAGTCCCTCTTTGTCCAGTAGTGTATTTCCTCATGTCAAGTTGACATGGTTTGGTGACATTGCATATCAAATAGTCCCTCTTTGTCCAGTAGTGTATTTCCTCATGTCAAGTTGGCATGGTTTGGTAACATTGCACATCAAGAAGTCCCTCTTTGTCCAGTAGTGTATTTCCTCATGTCAAGTTGACATGGTTTGGTGACATTGCATATCAAATAGTCCCTCTTTGTCCAGTAGTGTATTTCCTCATGTCAAGTAGGCATGGTTTGGTAACATTGCACATCAAGAAGTCCCTCTTTGTCCAGTAGTGTATTTCCTCATGTCAAGTTCCCATGGTTTGGTGACATTGCATATCAAATAGTCCCTCTTTGTCCAGTAGTGTATTTCCTCATGTCAAGTTGGCATGGTTTGGTGACATTGCATATCAAATAGTCCCTCTTTGTCCAGTAGTGTATTTCCTCATGTCAAGTTGGCATGGTTTGGTGACATTGCATATCAAATAGTCCCTCTTTGTCCAGTAGTGTATTTCCTCATGTCAAGTTGGCATGGTTTGGTAACATTGCATATCAAATAGTCCCTCTTTGTCCAGTAGTGTATTTCCTCATGTCAAGTTGGCATGGTTTGGTAACATTGCATATCAAATAGTCCCTCTTTGTCCAGTAGTGTATTTCCTCATGTCAAGTTGACATGGTTTGGTAACAATGCACATCAAGAAGTCCCTCTTTGTCCAGTAGTGTATTTCCTCATGTCAAGTTGACATGGTTTGGTGACATTGGACATCAAGAAGCCCCTTTTGTCCAGTAGTGTATTTCCTCATGTCAAGTTGGCATGGTTTGGTAACATTGCACATCAAGAAGCCCCTCTTTGTCCAGTAGTGTATTTCCTCATGTCAAGTTGGCATGGTTTGGTGACATTGCACATCAAGAAGTCCCTCTTTGTCCAGTAGTGTATTTCCTCATGTCAAGTTGACATGGTTTGGTAACATTGCACATCAAGAAGTCCCTCTTTGTCCAGTAGTGTATTTCCTCATGTCAAGTTGGCATGGTTTGGTAACAATGCACATCAAGAAGTCCCTCTTTGTCCAGTAGTGTATTTCCTCATGTCAAGTTGACATGGTTTGGTAACATTGCACATCAAGAAGCCCCTCTTTGTCCAGTAGTGTATTTCCTCATGTCAAGTTGACATGGTTTGGTGACATTGTTCATCAAGAAGTCCCTCTTTTAAATGGAAGCTGTTTCAGCAGATATTATAACCGATCTGGCGTAACACATTACCACAAATATCTCTCGCGAAGTTTCCCCACGTGCTGCGCGGACTAATACATGATCGGTGTTGATGTGAAGTGGCTTCATTACGCCGGAATTAGTATACGATTTACCAAAGTGAGTCATCGTTTCATTATCCGATTGTAAATATCGACCAACGAAGAAAATCTCTTCCAGAATGCCGAATATCTTTACGATATTGAAGACTGGTCAACTCTCCAAAGAACTAATCTTAGATTAATGATAAACTGGTGACCTCTGTATTTCGTCGTACGGAGATGACCTTGGTCACTACAACTCTAGACATTGTCAGACACCTTTGGTTCCTTTAATAAATTTCTTTTACATGCCACTTTTACCTCAATTATCTATATTTGTAGTTTTCTTAATATGTTTACTTTATATTGAAATTTATCTCTAGTTTCTAGTTTCATCGAATTTTTGGGTGGAATACAGTATTTGCTGTACTTTACCATGCGTAGTACAGAAAGTACTAATTACTTCAAAAGTAATTAATTTCTTTGCTTCCATGAACATTAACATACCTTTTAAACTTTTTTTCTGTATTTAATCTTTTAAAGCCAAACCATCTCAGGATATGTTCAACAGTCCTGAAAGACAGGATGTTTCAAAAAATAAACATTTCATATCTTAACCACTAAATTTGCTTTTTGGGCTTCTTTTTGGCCCATAATTTGCTGAAATACTACCGAAAATTTAATTAGATAGTTGACGTTTAAATTTAGTGCACATGGATGTGCTAAATCTTCCAAAATGATGGAATATAAAGCGGATGACCGAAGGTTTGGCGAACCTAACCTAAATATCGTTAATGTGATAATTTCAGTGCCAAGATGCCTTAATCATGCAATTCGAGGTCCACTTCCGTACCTAACTGTCGAATAAGTCTGAGAACCCGATATAAGTCCAAAAGAAGATGAAGAAATAAGTGAAGTAAACATGAAATCTGCTAGAGAGATGGATAAAAGAGTTTTCCAAGAAGAGTGAATATTACCTTGTGATGTAATGCAGGCAAGCCTTGTTTTTATCTTTATGTACGTTTCCTTTTATGACGCCGGTCGGTCGGTTTACCAGATAAGAAACAAGACTGCAAGCAACTGTGTCCACCATAACCTAATCACTGCCAATAGTGTGCTGAAGAACGAGCAATTGTATCTACTCCACGTTAATACACATAAACATTATATTACTGGGTTTCTTCTAGGTATAGGGGGAATAGAACAGGCCTAAAGTCCTCCACAAGTAACATTTAATGTATAACTCACCTTACAACATATAGTAGGACATTTAAAAATGGAGTCCAGAGGCTAATTATGTGTTTTTCATATTCAAAAAAGTCTGTTACTTTACAGAATTAACTAAAATAAAACTGTTTGCTTGGTTCCTCGATTTTTATTACATTCAAGTGAATATTTCATACATGAAAGCGTTAAATTATATACGATTTAGTATCTGGTCACTGTATACATTCTTTTGTTTAGACAGGGTCGCCAACTGCATATCGCGATGAGCTGGGATAGAGGGCGCTGAGAGTTGCGCGGCAGGCAGCCATATCCAAAGCGTTTCTCTTTTTCTAGCAATGCGTGTCTGAGTGACGGAAACACTGTGCGGGGAGGAGGGGGGGGGGGGGGGGGGGCGAGCTTGGCTTCGTCTCACAATCGATTTTAACAGGAAAGCACCAGCAGCAAGCACGGCGGTGTTAGAGAGAGCAAACAGCCAAGATAATTTAGTAATGTGCTGCATCATCGCAAAATATTGTAGAGGCTGTGTTCGAGCCCCGCGGCCGGCCTTTCTCACTTCAGGGGATTCCCCGTGTCTAGAGCATAGTTGTACAGGCTCACTAGATATGTAATTAGACACACAAAATCGGCGAACTCTGGGGAAAGCATATTTGCTTTGTCAGAATATCTCATTTATTGCTAATGCAATGGTAACAGGCACAGAGAGTGATGTCTCAGGCGGTTCTCATTCTGGCGGTCGCGGGTTCGACCCCTTTGACCGACCTTCCTGACACATGAGGTTTCCCTGGGTCGCCAGTTGAACGCTGAGAATTATTTCCATATATTCCGAAGTTCCTGTTTCTCATTTTCTTGCATTAATTATTTCATTTCAGCCTTCATCACCTGGAAGCGTCGGCGAGCGTCGCGGCGGTAGCAGCGCCCTGGAAATGTGGTCCAAAGTATTAGAAGCTGAACTGGGCTGTAAATTCACATTCGTATGCAATGAAGCTGCGTAAACAGGATGGTTTGCCCGTTGGGGAATCGAACACAAGCCCTCTGTAATCTCTTGCAAAACTCACGGTCCTTGTCAAATCATAAACTCACTTACCATAGTAAGTAATTTATTGGTGAATACGCTCGCTGGAATTTTCCACAGAGTTCTGAATGTTCCGACGGCGGGGAGAAAGAAGATGCTACAGTAAGCCTTCTATCCAAGACAATATTTTGAGCTATCTACATACAGCAGACCACTCCAAATATCTGCAGTCCACGTTATGCAAGAGACATTAACCATGTAATTTATTAATCAGCTGGTCTAATTATTCACTCTTAGCGCTCACTAAACTAGCAATAAGTTAAATGTATGTGATGTTCCTGTGCCCTGCTTGTTAAAATGTCGCTTTTGTTTGGAAACACAGCACAGAGACTGTTGTTAATTAGAGAGTAGAAATATCGTGTTCCAAGAGTTCATTAACAGCTCTGCAACAGTTGTTAAATCATATCCATGCTGGGTGTTAAAACCGCGTCATAATTACAGGAAAATAGACCATAACCTCACTAAAACTTCATAGAGAAAACACGAAAATGCAAAAATATCGTATATCTGAAAGTTTCAGAATGTAGTTGTAGTGGCAGAAATCATATAGATACCATTAATTTGGTTGGTATACTTGTAATTTAATTTATATTCTATCTAGTGTCATTTAATTTATATAAGGCAATCTAATCTAATTTAGTTATCTAATGCAACATAACCTAACTCATCTATTTAACATAACCTCATGTAAGAACCTTTGTGGTGCAACATAATCTAGTATAATATACTTCTAAAAATTAACTAGAACTCTTCCATATAGGTACTGTATGTCATATAGACTAGACTTGATTAAACGTAGTCAAACATTGACATTTTCCATGTAGTGTATTTTTTGCTGCAGAGAGAGAGTCTCAGATCGTATATTTCCTGTCGAGTTGTTGGTTGCAATACAATAGAGAGAGTTTTACTCATTACCGACCGGTTTTAACGATATTAACGTGTTGGTATGATTCATCATCGACCACAATAAAGCTTGGAATGTGCGCGCGCATGACAACAAAAGAGAAGCAAAGATTAATGGTAACACACGCAGCATCCCTCCTCTTTTGTTAAACAAAATGTAAAACCGATGCGGGTGTAAATACCTCCTCATGTGTAAAAATAACAGTTTATGTTGGTAGCACTGCCAGGATGAAGTGTTCATACATAGACCTTGCAGGTTATGTTGGTAGCACTGCCAGGATGAAGTGTTCATACATAGACCTTGCAGGTTATGTTGGTAGCACTGCCAGGATGAAGTGTTCATACATAGACCTTGCAGCTTATGTTGGTAGTACTGCCAGTGTTCATACATAGACCTTGCAGGTTATGTTGGTAGTACTGCCAGTGTTCATACATAGACCTTGCAGGTTATGTTGGTAGCACTGCCAGGATGAAGTGTTCATACATAGACCTTGCAGCTTATGTTGGTAGCACTGCCAGTGTTCATACATAGACCCTGCAGCTTATGTTGGTAGCACTGCCAGTGTTCATACATAGACCTTGCAGGTTATGTTGGTAGCACTGCCGGGATGAAGTGTTCATACATACACCTTGCAGGTTATGTTGGTAGCACTGCCAGTGTTCATACATAGACCCTGCAGCTTATGTTGGTAGCACTGCCAGTGTTCATACATAGACCCCGCAGCTTATGTTGGTAGCACTGCCAGTGTTCATACATAGAGCTTGCAGGTTATGTTGGTAGCACTGCCAGTGTTCATACATAGACCTTGCAGATTATGTTGGTAGCACTGCCAGTGTTCATACATAGACCCTGCAGCTTAAGTTGGTAGCACTCCCAGGATGAAGTGTTCATACATAGACCCTGCAGCTTATGTTGGTAGCACTGCCAGTGTTCATACATAGACCTTGCAGGTTATGTTGGTAGCACTGCCGGGATGAAGTGTTCATACATAGACCTTGCAGGTTATGTTGGTAGCACTGCCGGGATCAAGTGTTCATACATACACCTTGCAGGTTATGTTGGTAGCACTGCCAGTGTTCATACATAGACCTTGCAGGTTATGTTGGTAGCACTGCCAGGATGAAGTGTTCATACATAGACCTTGCAGCTTATGTTGGTAGCACTGCCAGTGTTCATACATAGACCCTGCAGCTTATGTTGGTAGCACTGCCAGTGTTCATACATAGACCCTGCAGCTTATGTTGGTAGCACTGCCGGTGTTCATACATAGAGCTTGCAGGTTATGTTGGTAGCACTGCCAGTGTTCATACATAGACCTTGCAGATTATGTTGGTAGCACTGCCAGTGTTCATACATAGACCCTGCAGCTTAAGTTGGTAGCACTCCCAGGATGAAGTGTTCATACATAGACCCTGCAGCTTATGTTGGTAGCACTGCCAGTGTTCATACATAGACCTTGCAGGTTATGTTGGTAGCACTGCCGGGATGAAGTGTTCATACATACACCTTGCAGGTTATGTTGGTAGCACTGCCGGGATGAAGTGCTCATACATACACCTTGCAGGTTATGTTGGTAGCACTGCCAGTGTTCATACATAGACCCTGCAGCTTATGTTGGTAGCACTGCCAGTGTTCATACATAGACCTTGCAGGTTATGTTGGTAGCACTGCCGGGATGAAGTGTTCATACATACACCTTGCAGATTATGTTGGTAGCACTGCCGGGATGAAGTGCTCATACATACACCTTGCAGGTTATGTTGGTAGCACTGCCGGGATGAAGTGTTCATACATACACCTTGTAGGTTATGTTGGTAGCACTGCCAGTGTTCATACATAGACCTTGCAGGTTATGTTGGTAGCACTGCCAGTGTTCATACATAGACCCTGCAGCTTATGTTGGTAGCACTGCCAGTGTTCATACATAGACCCTGCAGCTTATGTTGGTAGCACTGCCAGTGTTCATACATAGACCCTGCAGCTTATGTTGGTAGCACTGCCAGTGTTCATACATAGACCTTGCAGGTTATGTTGGTAGCACTGCCAGTGTTCATACATAGACCCTGCAGCTTATGTTGGTAGCACTGCCAGTGTTCATACATAGACCCTGCAGCTTATGTTGGTAGCACTGCCAGTGTTCATACATAGACCCTGCAGCTTATGTTGGTAGCACTGCCAGTGTTCATACATAGACCTTGCAGGTTATGTTGGTAGCACTGCCAGTGTTCATACATAGACCCTGCAGCTTATGTTGGTAGCACTGCCAGTGTTCATACATAGACCTTGCAGGTTATGTTGGTAGCACTGCCAGTGTTCATACATAGACCTTGCAGGTTAT
Source organism: Tenodera sinensis (assembly GCA_030765045.1). Classification (NCBI taxonomy): domain Eukaryota; kingdom Metazoa; phylum Arthropoda; class Insecta; order Mantodea; family Mantidae; genus Tenodera; species Tenodera sinensis. The sequence continues at coordinate 4,083,326 of CM060968.1, forward strand.
GTTGGTAGCACTGCCAGTGTTCATACATAGACCTTGCAGGTTATGTTGGTAGCACTGCCAGTGTTCATACATAGACCTTGCAGGTTATGTTGGTAGCACTGCCAGTGTTCATACATAGACCCTGCAGCTTATGTTGGTAGCACTGCCAGTGTTCATAGATAGACCCTGCAGCTTATGTTGGTAGCACTGCCAGTGTTCATACATAGACCTTGCAGGTTATGTTGGTAGCACTGCCAGTGTTCATACATAGACCCTGCAGCTTATGTTGGTAGCACTGCCAGTGTTCATACATAGACCTTGCAGGTTATGTTGGTAGCACTGCCAGTGTTCATACATAGACCTTGCAGGTTATGTTGGTAGCACTGCCAGTGTTCATACATAGACCTTGCAGGTTATGTTGGTAGCACTGCCAGTGTTCATACATAGACCTTGCAGGTTATGTTGGTAGCACTGCCAGTGTTCATACATAGACCTTGCAGCTTATGTTGGTAGCACTGCCAGTGTTCATACATAGACCTTGCAGCTTATGTTGGTAGCACTGCCAGTGTTCATACATAGACCCTGCAGCTTATGTTGACCGTTTACTCTCAGCATTTACTTCACTTCATTTTCTGCGATGGTTATAGTTTTTGCCTATTTTTTAAACTTAACACTCAGAGTTCAATGCCATAACATGGAGTAATATTATATCATTATTAATATTATTAATATTAAGATTTGATCATACATAACCTACATCATTTAACATCATCTTGAGTTTAAAAGCTTATTATGAAGTATACTAGGTCATTTCACAAACATGTATGTAAATTACATCTAATTTTCAGCTATACCGCAGCATGCAAAATGATATTTGTCATAGCTCTAATCATATTTGTCAAGAATATTTAGACTGCGTGATTTTTTATCTTTTATTATTCATACAGAGAAGTATTAGCAGGCGCATACATGTGCAGTTTCTCTTATTACCCACACGCACGTTTTACTCACCAAGTTCCTTATTCCAACATCATTCTGGTACTCACCTGCAACAACAGAAATGCGTATCATTCGTTAACACACTATTTAAATAGAGACCCTCAATTACAAAATCATTTCTTATGTATATCTATTAGTACTAGAAGTAGAAGTAGAAACCGAATTGGTACCTCTTCTACTACGTATAGTAGGTATGCAAGTATTATATTCCACCCAAAAAAGCATTTTTAGAAAAAGGTTCGTGTGTATGTGCAGCATAACTCCAAAACGAAAAGTCGCTTAAAAACCAAAGTTGGTATTTAAGTTTAATGTCTTTCAAGGATGCTACACGAAGGTTTTGATGAAAAATGCTCCACCCTAAACTACCCTTTACATGGAGCATTTTTCGAAAATTTTGATTTTCTCAAAAATGGCTCAAAGGATTTTAATTAAAATGCCATATGTTTAAGATATTTTTATAACAAACTAAATGTATACTTTGAATTTTCTGGCTATAGCCCCTGTAGTCCTGTTTACTCTTGATGACTTTTGAATAACTCGTAAACCATAAGAGATAGACCAAATCTTACTATACCAAAATGTAGGTCTTGCTGAAACACACAACTTCTGTGCAAATAAATGTTTTTGTAGAGTGAACCATTTCGGAGATATTCCTTGTTATTTGTTTGAGTTTGGCTATGCAAAGAGAACGGAATTTCAAACCCTTCATGCATAGACCATATTTAAAGGGTTTGACTATCACTTAAGTTTACTATATTCCCCTTGTACCTACAGGAGTGAGTAGAGAAAGTCATGTGAATGTAACACGTAAGAGTTGTGGAGTAATAAGAATGAGGAGAGGTTCATAGGTTATTCCTAGAAACAAACAGTAAGGAACATTTCTCCGTTTAGAGGGTAGTTTACGACTGGGACAATTTCATCTAGCTTCCTTGCAAGACAACTTCGTTATTTACACACGCATGCGCGCGCACTATTTCCTTACCCATCTCGACATCTGGTATATAAAACAGAGCCAGGAATTTCTTATAGCCCTAAAATACACTAAAAACATGATCAGTGACTGCTGTTAGAGCTTTATAAATACACATTTTACCCCCACAAGGGCCGACTACCTCCCTCACATGCTGCAAACCTATAATTAGAACTCATCATTGCATTTAGCTGCTTCTGGCTTTCTAAGTTGGTACTTCTCTTCGCTAGATACAAGCAACGCATGAGAAGCTATAACAAGGGTTTCTTTTGTGTTAAGCATAAGGTTTTGCTTATATCTGCGCCTAATCACACTGAGTATTGTGTTAATGAAAAACTCGTGCACTTTGCTGCCTTTGTAATTATCGCATTGCTCTCGTTTGATGCAACGTTACACACAGAAACATGCACAACTTCCTTAGCAACGATACTTCCATTCTCTTGCTTTGGTTTGTAAAGAAACACGCAACTCAATATCAATCAAGACTTTCACAGTGTTTTATTAATCTACTCGTTGAAAACTCGCACATATGTATATCAAGTTCTTGTATGCTGTAAGCGGCTGTCTAACCTAACAACTTAACGTGCCAGGGACTGGAACCAAGTGAATCCCTTACGGCAACTATTAACATACATATGTTATTGAATAACACAAACATATTTAACTATGTGCATTAGTTTCAGAATAATGCTGGAGAGCTACAATACGTGTAGTGTCAGTGCCACAACGTTTTATGTAATTTTAGTATTAATACCTATAATACACTTCTATCAGAAATATAACAGGAATGATAAAACTATTGAGAAAATGGATTCTACCATGAAATACGCTAACTTTAGCGCTTTTTAAACCTTCTTGCCAATTTTGGTATGAAAAAGTTGGCTAAAATTCCTAATTAAATTTGAGAAGATTCTCTGATGTGTGTTGTAGCTTTATCATACAGAAAATAATTGCAGTGTATTATTGTTTATTTTAGAAACTATTACAATGTGAGCGAAATCTCTTAGAAAACACGCAAACTTCGGCCGCGGAGTTCCCAGTTGCCCAGCAAGCGTGCGACAAGGATGGAACATAGCTGTATTGCTTAGGCCCATGTTCATCCTTGTTTTGTAGCTGCTACAAGTTACATTTGCCTGTATTGTTTGGAACGAACGTTGCGTTAAAAATTTATTTTCCTTAAAGGTTCATCATAGAGGAAAATAACTTTGTGCCAAAATTGTTTTTAAAATGAAGTTATTGGTCATCTGTTAGGCCGGCCGGCCCATGATTTGGCTGTCGTACGTAATTGTCTGTAATGTTTATGGGGATGAGCCTTGCATGTCTTGTAATACGCAGGGATTGTTGCACCTTCCTCACAAACCGTCTCTTCTGCATGTCACACATAACCTCCATGTCTACAAACAGAAGCAACAATTCCTTCTGAAGCAGTTTATTTCAATCAGAAACTGCATAAGAACGAACTGGGACATAACCTAGAACCCGCAGAAGAAAACGACTCATCATCTGCTTCTTCTGATATACAACAGGCTTCTTCAGGTCCCAATTCTCTTGAAATATAACCAGACCGCGCCATAACGTCGTCACAGTTGGTTTTGGGACAAGCTGTTTTCTCCATGCCAACGCTGTCCGCCATGTATTTCTCTGGCGCGCTTAAAAAGCAAACTTTTACTTCAACCATTTCTAATATAAATTCAACTTTCGAGACAAAAGTATTTTCTTTCCAATACATAGCTATAAATATGCTTTTGTACACCTAAAGCTATATTCATTCATGACTTCCTTTTTCTGCTCACTTGCCCTAACGGTGGTTGTGATGGCACCCGCGCCTCCTTAAATGTGCCCGGTTCAGTAAACATCTTGGTTCCTCACAGAACAATCAGTACACCTTTGTGCCGGAAGATGGCATTGCAGTCTATGTGCTTACATTATCTGTACATAGATGGCACAACAGTCGCTATAGCCATCTATTTTTCATTTTTACTTGTATTTTAGACTTAGGGTTGAACTCTGAGTCGTGGTATTAAATATCCAATCGGGTATTTACCTGGGCGACTGAGGGACACCACGAGGTTCGAACCTGGCACCACCCGAACGCGTGCTTTCCATATTATCACATGATCTTCTCGCTTGGTTGTATCTCATTACAAGTTAACATTTGGTGAAAATATTACGCACCAGTGCCACCACAGAATGGTCCCCCTCCACTACCCCAACAGGCGCCCACGGGTGACCTGAGTGGGATAAAAGATATATTAAACATGTTCAGAGACCTAAATTTACCATCACTATTGATGAAGGCGCAGCCTTTCCTGGACAAATTCAAAAGCTGCAGCAACACTTGGGAGAAAATAGAGACCATCATATGTCTCCTCTCAGCCCTTTTAGAATAAATGGCCCACGTAAGGGGAGGCACAACTTTAACTCGCGCACTACTGTGGAATGCAGATGGCATCCACAGGAAGCAACATGAACTTGAAAACTACCTACGGCGTAACAAAATTGACGTCGCATTCATCTGCGAAACAAAATTAAAGCACGAGCACACTTTTAAGCTCCAGGGGTATCAAATCTTTCGGAACGACAGAATTGGCAGACAAGGGGGAGGGACTGCTATTTTGCTTAGAAATACTATTGCTCATGCTTCTGTTACGTTGCCTGTAATGGCAGCGTTAGAGTGCACAGCACTTAAAACACGTGTAAATAGTAAAACGGTTATGCTGGTAGCACTTTATCGGCCCCCTAACTCCCCAGACTTTACACAAGACCTCGAGCAGATCCTCGCTTTAGAGGAGCACGTTATAATTGCAGGAGATTTCAATGCCCGGCACCCCTGGTGGTTTTCACGCCTGGCAAACGCGGCGGGAAATCTCCTGGTTGAATTTATAACTGATAATGATGACATTGAGGTACATCTTCCCCCAGAACCCACTTTTTGGCATCGATCACGGCACTTTGACGCTGAGATTTTGGACATCGTACTAACAAAAAATGCGACACTGTTAAATAACTTTACTGTTTATCACAGCCTGGACTCCGACCATCTTCCTGTGCATTTCGACATACAGGGTGGCATTTCAGCCAGTGCCTCTGGCCCTCAAAGTAGAGCTGAGACCGACTGGAATAAGTTCACCACTGAAATGCACGGGATGGCGCAACCCAGACTGTCATACTATAGCGAGGCAGACATAGATGTCGCCATTGAAAACTTTACTGCCTCGCTACACACAGCCAAGAGAAATGCTACCACATACACCACAAGACCACCCGGTTTTTGCACGTACCCCGAGGTAGAGCAACTCATTGCGCGGAGACGACGCTTGACAAAACTGTGGCGATACACCCGTCAGCCTGAATATAAAGTGCTAGCAAAATGGCTACGCAACATCATTCGGCAACAAATTAAAATCAATAAAACTGAACAATGGGAAAACAAAATGCTGAGTACCACACATTCGGACTCTTCTTTGTGGAAATTACTCAAGGCTTTCAAAGTTTCCACGAGCGTCAACTCCGCAACTGAGGCGCTGCACACTCAAAGCGGCTTGCACTTCTCCGCAGAGGAGAAAGCCGAGGTCTTCGCTGACTGTCTCCAAGACAGATTCACCGAAAACCCAGTGACCAACTGTGAAATAGAACGGGAGGTCCAGACATGGGTACAAACCTGGGTGGCGCAGAAGCAAGAGCAACAACTACCCACCATAACACCGCAGGAAATTTACAAGCTCATTAGGAAATTGCCTAATGGGAAAGCTGCCGGTCCAGACAAAGTGACTAATGAGGAACTTAAGCATCTCCCGAGAAAAGCTCTGGTGCAACTAACAAAGATATTTAACGCCTGTTTGCAGCAAGGCTATTTTCCCTCTACTTGGAAACGAGCTAAGGTTATCATGCTCCCAAAGCAAGGGAAAAGCACCAGACAACCGCAAAACTACCGTCCCATTAGTCTTTTGTCTACTATTGGTAAACTGCTCGAAAAATGTATCCTTTCTCGGCTTCAAAAACAAGTCTCCGCAACACATGAACTCTCAAATTCACAGTTTGGCTTTAGAAAAGGACATTCCACTGAACTTCAGCTCCTCAGACTAACTGATGACGTAACAGAGCAATTTAACAATGGGGCTTCAACGTTGGCGCTATTTCTGGACGTAGAAGCTGCATTTGACCGGTGCTGGCACAATGGCCTTATTTATAAACTGCACCACAATTTCCCGGCTCTTCAAAATTATCTATACTTGCTGCACAATTTTCTAGAAAATCGGCAGTTTTACGTCCAAGTGGGCCGCTCCTCCTCACGGGAGCGAGTGATGCGGGCTGGCGTCCCACAAGGGGCAATAATGTCCCCTTTTCTGTATATATTGTTCACCAATGATTTCCCAGTGGACGCCAGATGCAAGGTCGCCATGTATGCTGACGACACTGCAATATACAACCACCATAGAAATCCACGTTTCGGCCTTGCAGAAATGCAACGTTATGTGAACAATTTCCTCTCATGGCAACATGACTGGAAAATCAAAATTAATCCCGACAAATGCCAGCTGATTCATTTTTCTAAGCGGCGTCACACTTTGGCAACGGACCTAACGGTCGATGGTCAAATATTGCACTGCCGTCAGCAAGTTAAATACTTAGGTGTCACCTTGGACCGAACAATGTGTTGGTCCACCCACATAAAAAATAGCGCCAATAAAGGCAGACAGCGGCTAAAGCTGTGCGCCCCCATCTTCCGTAGTAAACAGTTGCGACTAAAGTCAAAACTTATACTATATAGGTCATTTATTCTCTCGGTGGTCCTGTATGCATGTGTGGCCTGGGCTAATGCCTCCAAAACTGCCCTCAAACAACTCCAAACCCTCCAAAACCTCTCCCTCAGAAAAATCCTCTCTGCTCCACTCCTCACCACCACCCAAACTCTTCACCTCGAAACTCATATCCCGTTCATCCCGGAGGCAATAGACAAAAGAGCAATGGCGGCATGGACGCGCATTAGGAACCACGAAAATGACGTGATCGCTAACATCGGCAAAGGCGAGCCGAAGCACCGCAAACATACTAGGATAAAAATGTTCTAGAAGCGGCTCGGCTCGCCGACTAATGCGCGTCCACGCAACCTCGTCCCTAAGCCACATACATGTTCCGGCAGAGGCCCTCGCCTCGGAAAATATTCAGGAGCTGCCACCGCGGGACAGTGTATATAGTGTCAAAACTGTAAATAGTGTAGTGCGCTGGGACGCATATTTCTGGTGTGCCCAGTGAAGATGTGTGTGTATGTGTGTACGAGTGTGTGTGTGGGTGAATGCGTGCGTGTATGTGTCTGTATATAATTTGTAAATATGTACATATGTATATATAACCCAAAGACGAAACAGACAAAAGACAAAAGAAAACTATTCTCGGTGACCTACAGATGGTCACCGTATGGGTTTTTGTATATAGCGAAAACTGTAAATATGAACAAAGTCAACTGTAAATCAATGTAAATATAGCCTGTAAGCCGGGCCCATTGTACCGGCACCAGGCCAATACTTTTAAAATAAACTAAACTAAAACTAAACTAAACTTCTTATGTACCACCCCAAGTGGTCCAACCTCCAGTGGCGAACAGCCATCCCCAGTCTGGCCCTGCTCCGGCAAGACCAGCTGAGGGTTTAGAGTTCGCTGCAGTGACCAAAGCAGGCCGGGGTAACAATCCCAAGTCGCGTGCACACACACAACACTCCCAAGCACAAACACAAGCTCCAGCACCCCCTACGGCCCCCCGTCCAAAAAGGGAGAGTAGGCGCCGTCACCCTCGAAGGCCGCCTGCCGCCCCTGAAGCTCAGAGCGAGCGTGGGAACCCTACGCCCGCCCGTCAGCTGGGGGAGGTTGCGGCCGAAGAGATACCGACGCCGACCAACCCATCTATCATTCCAACTCCTCAACAAACCCCCACCCCTCCTACACCTCAGTTTTCAGATATGATGGCGTGGTTGCAGCAGTTGCTGCAAAACCATGGCCAGAAGCTCTGCGAACTGATGGTACGTTTCCTTTCCGCCACCGACCAAGCCGGCAAAATGGCTATAGCCATGGAGGGGCTTGCACTCCTTACCACCTTTATCAGCGCGACCCGAAATGGCGAATCGAACTAGGGTAAATACCTCGTTCAGGTTCGCGTTTTGGAACGCGTGCGGTTTGGCTGGTCAGGAGAACGAGCTCCACCACTTTGCTGGCGAGCATGCACTTGATCTTATCTTGGTATCAGAAACGCATCTCCACCAAAACCTCACATCCCGACTCCAGGGCTACCACTGTCTCCGATCGGACCGCGTCGGCCGCCGTGGGGGCGGCACAGCGATCTTCGTGAAGAGAAGTGTGATCCACAGACCCGTCCAGCTCCCTCCACTTCAAACCCTTGAGTCCACGGCTACTTGTATCCACCTCGGCGGTATTGAGGTCTTGATGGTGTCTGCATATCACCCACCCCAGAGGCAGTTCGTTGTAAACGACTACCTCTCCATCCTTGCCCTACATCCTCATGTCATTCTGGCCGGGGACCTAAATGCCAAGCATCCGCGTTGGCATTGCGGCCCCCGCGCGGACAGAAGAGGCAATGACATAGTCCACATGGTCGACGCGGACCCTCAACTTAGAGTCGAGGGCCCCTGGCAACCCACCCATTATCCGCGAGGTCCAGGACGGCCATCCGTCATAGACTTCGCGGTCATCAAACATTTCCCATATCACGTGTCACTCACATCCATCAACGCACTTCATTCCGATCATAATCCAGTGTTGGCTACTGCCAACACCCGGGTTGCCAGCCAAGAGGTCCCATATCAACACCGAAACGTCGACTGGGACTGTGTCAAGAGTTGCCTAAATGGCTCCATCCCTCCCAACCCCAACATCACCGACATCCCAACCCTTGAGGCGGCGGTCTCTTCCTTCACTTCTGTGGTGAAGCGAACAGTCCACAACCTCACCGTCCACACCCCAGCTCCTCTCCACCCAGACGTCCTACCCCTAGAGCTCCTTCTACTCATCCGCCGCTCCTGGGCGGCTCGCAGACTCTGTCAGAGGCACCGCACACGCCATAACCCAGCGCTTCTAAGGCGTCTACGCCACGAGGTGCGTCTCCAACTGCGCGAGCACAGAGTGCGCGCGTGGGAGGACACGATGTCTCGTTTGAACCTAGGTGACGGCAACGTGTGGCGGATTGCCAAACGACTGATAAACCGAGGTGGATCACACACCTCCCCAATCCATGGCACCCAAGGCCTGGCCTATGAACCCCAAGCCAAAGCAAATGCGTTTGCTGAATACCTGGAGAGGACCATGCGGCCGAGAGATAACCCGCAGGACCTAGACTTCTCCGACCGTGTTCGTGGGGAGGTACGTCGATACCTTCGACGCCCTTTTGACGACGCGGATCGGCTTCCTATCGTCAAACCCAGTGAAGTCCAGGGCGTACTCCAACGTCTCGACCGCAAAAAGGCCGCGGGGCCTGACGGGATAACACCTGTCATGCTCCGCCACCTTCCCATCAAGGCCGTGCTCTACCTGACTAAGGTCTTCAATATGTGCCTCGCCCTCAGCCACTTCCCACGTGAGTGGAGAGAGGCCCGGGTGATTTGCATATTGAAGCCAGGGAAAGACCCGGTCCATCCCGCCAACTACCGATCCATTAGCCTCCTACCCGTACTCTCGAAGGTATTCGAGAGACTAATACTAGCCCGCTTGTCCCCTATCTTAGGGGACATTCAAGCCATCCCACCCCATCAGTTTGGGTTCCGGCCTGGCCACTCAACGCCCCAGCAGCTGCTGCGGGTGGTGGAGGCTGCCGCCCTGGGATACCAGGACAAGGCCTATACCGCCGCGGTATCTCTGGACGTTGAGAAGGCCTTCTCTACGACCTGGCATGCCGGTCTCCTCCGAAAGCTCATCCAACTGGAGCTACCCACACGCCTTATACACCTATTACATTCCTACCTTAGACACAGATCCTTTGTGGTCTCAGTGGCGGGGAATAAATCCACACGCAGGCCAATCCGAGGCGGAGTCCCCGAAGGTTCTGTTTTATCACCCACGCTCTTCAGCGTCTACATGGCCGACCTACCTACAGAGCCGAACGTCAACATAGCTCAATATGCTGACGACGTGTTGCTCTACACAACAAACAAACATCCTAACAGAACCTTCCTCCCAATACAGCGACACCTCCGCCTTATCCAAGAATGGGGCAGGCGTTGGCGATTGTCCATTAACCCGGAGAAAAGCCGCGCCATACTTTTTACTAAGCGCCGATTCCCCGCCAATCTCCCCACATTCACCTATCTGCGAAGAAGGATTGAATGGGTAAACTCTATCTCCTACCTGGGAGTGAAGCTCGATAAGGGCCTTACTTTTCGGGAACACATCAACGACTTGTCGGCGCGGGCCGGTGGGGCAACTGCCTCTCTGTACCCCATGCTGCGGTCGGGGATGCCAGTTCCCCTAAAGCTACGCCTTTTTCGGGCACTCATAATCCCACTCCTCCTATACGCCTGCGAAATATGGGGCATGGCCGCAGATTCCCATCTCCTGCGTCTGCAGCGTATACAGAATAGAGGACTTCGGATAATCTATTCTGTATGCCGCGGATTCCCTTCGAGACTACTCCACGAAGCCTCGTCTCTTCCGTATGTGGAGGACGAAATTAGGCGCCGGGCAACAAAATTCTACGACCAAATTCCTCAACATAGGAGTGCCCTGATTAGGTCTCTTGGGGACTACAACCCCACTGAACGCACGCGTGTGGGACACCGGGTTCCCCGCATGGCTTGCGGGCATCCCCGGTAACGAAGGAGACATCCCTTCAACAGCGAAAGCTGAATACATCACAGTCCTCCAAGATAAGCTTGGATTCTAAATTCTAAATTAAATAAACCTCCATATTTGGACCTTTACACCAGCAGTGCCCAACGGAAGTTGCACACTGATTAAGCAGCCGCTGAGGAGCAAAATCTTGCTGCCTCCTTAAACCTACTACCTCAAACTTCATCCGCCACCCTGCAAAATCCTACATCCCGTCATAAAGTGGTTAAGCCCTAAAAGGGCAGGTACACGTATGACACACCTCGGGCTGATCTCAGCCTGCCAGATAGCGTCGTCGTCGTACTTCTTATGTAAAATTTGGTTGCCCGGCGCCTAAATTTTACATAAGAAGTACAATATTTTACGACCAAATTCCTCAACATAGGAGTGCCCTGATTAGGTCTCTTGGGGACTACAACCCCACTGAACGCACGCGTGTGGGACACCGGGTTCCCCGCATGGCTTGCGGGCATCCCCGGTAACGAAGGAGACATCCCTTCAACAGCGAAAGCTGAATACATCACAGTCCTCCAAGATAAGCTTGGATTCTAAATTCTAAATTAAATAAACCTCCATATTTGGACCTTTACACCAGCAGTGCCCAACGGAAGTTGCACACTGATTAAGCAGCCGCTGAGGAGCAAAATCTTGCTGCCTCCTTATAACCTACTACCTCAAACTTCACCCGCCACCCTGCAAAATCCTACATCCCGTCATAAAGTGGTTAAGCCCTAAAAGGGCAGGTACACGTATGACACACCTCGGGCTGATCTCAGCCTGCCAGATAGCGTCGTCGTCGTACTTCTTATGTGTAACAAAGTCAACTGTAAATCAATGTAAATATAGCCTGTAAGCCGGGCCCAATGTACCGGCACCAGGCCAATACTTTTACAATAAATAACTTGAACTTGAACTTCTTATGTTAACAACTTCCTCTCATGGCAACATGACTGGAAAATCAAAATTAATCCCAACAAATGCCAGCTGTTTCATTTCTCTAAGCGGCATCACATTTTGGCAATGGACCTAACGGTTGGTGGTCAGGTATTGCACTGTCGTCGGCAAGTTAAATACTTAGGGGTTACCTTGGACCGCACAATGTGCTGGTCCTCCCACATAAAAAATAGCGCCAACAAAGGCAGACAGCGGCTAAAGTTATGCGCCCCCATCTTCCGCAGCAAACAGCTGCAATTGAAGTCCAAACTCGTCCTGTATAAGGCTTTCATCCTGTCAGTGGTTCTTTATGCGTGTGTGGCCTGGGCAAACGCCTCAAAAACCGCCCTGAAGACTATCCAAACCCTCCAAAACCTCTCCCTCCGGAAAATCCTCTCTGCTCCCATCCTAACCACTAACCAAACCCTTCACCAGGAAACCCAGATCCCATCCATTCCCGAAGCAATAACAAAAAGAGCCACTGTCGCGTGCACGCGCATCAGAAATCACCAAAATGGCGTGATTGCCAATATTGGCAAGGGCGAGCCAAAGCATCGTAAACATGCTAGAATTAAAATGTTCTAGACATTGCATGGCTTGCCGATTGATGCGCGCCCATGCAACCCAGGCCCTAGGCCACGCACTCCGGAAGAGATCTGTGCCTCGGAAACGCCACAGGAGATGCAACCTGATCCGCACAGGACAACTGCGGAAAAACTGTAAATAGCGAAGTGTATATAGTGCAGTATGTGTAAATATGTATATACGAGCGTGTGTGTGTGTGTGTGTGTGTGATGGGACATATGTGTGGTATGCCCAGGAGTGAGTGAGTGTATGTATCCGTGTATATAAATAAAAAAAAAATATATCAAAAACGGACAATCGAAGGACTCAGAATACGCCCAAAAACTGTTCTCGATGAGCTAAAGCTGCTCACCGTATGGGTTTTTTGATAAGAAAACGCAAACAAGAGTACCCATGTAAATATTATAAATTGTAATTAATGTAAATTTTTAGCCTGTAAGCCGGGCCCCTCTGTACCGGCACCAGGCAAATTTTTCCTGATTAAAATAAGTAAGTAAGTACTTCTAATTTGGTATCCATTCAGCAGGATACTTCTGTGGATGTTTATCTCCAAGTAGATATAGAGAAGAGTCACATTGCTACGTTACTATGAGGAATGTCAACTGCCGTTTCCTGCACTGCGGAGAGTATTTAAAATTTAAATGTCCCTCGCATCTTGGCACTGATTCACCACGCTACTCGTGAGAACATGGTAATTACATTTACAAGACTTTCTCTACTCACTCTTCTACCACACAGGGACGGTCCTATATAAAGCCCCTGCCTCTATCTGCCACAAATGATTTGTGTACTGGAAATGTTTTGATGTCACGGGCGCATCAGTAAAGCTCTCAGTGTTTCGGTGAATTCCTCTTCAATATATGTTTCTTCGGCAGAAAGCGTGTTAGAAATTTGACACAGTATTTGTAACCGGAATTTTTCTGTACACGTGATTGAGTTTGTCAAGGCAATTTTTGCAACCCCGTCGGGCTTCCATTCTTGCACAAGAGACTGCCCGGGGAATCCCCGTCCTTGTCCATATCACTGGAGTATCTCAGGCAATAATTAACACATGAGTTGAATCTGAATCCAATCACAGCAAGTTTTTTCTCCTTGAAGGCGGTGCCGTGGCTGAACGGTTAGAGCGTTTGCCTGCCACCTAGGCGACCAGTATGTGGTATTGGTGGTGGACAAAGCGGCGTTTGGGAGCATTTTCTCCGAGTTCTCCGGTTTCCCGGGCCACTTCTGTCCTCGACACAGTCTCATCCTAGGGGGTGTAAGTTGTACATAAGAGGAGGGTAAACAGGTAAAGGAAGCTAAGAAGAGCATTATTTCACACCATCTGGCCATACTCTTAACATTTCTTTTAGCCGAGAAAACAGTGAATCACTCATAAATCGCGAATAACTGTGAATTATAAATTTATGACTTTTCATTGTCGAGATAAGTTCTCATTTCTTGTTATGTTAACCTAAATAAATTGAATTCAAGTATTTGGAGTAGTTTCCTATTGTAAAAATATTAAATTTTTTTTAGAAGAAAGCAAAATCCATGCAAGTGCAGTTAAATGTAAAGCCGTCATGCTCCAAACGTGCCGCTCCACCGGTTACTTTACTTGGGCCCTCCCCTTTCTTTACCACAGGCACATTTAAATGAATAATTCCATTGGTATTGCCTTAACCATCACGGCTATCCGAGGTGCCTCTGAAAGTGATATGAAAACCAGTTAAGGAATTAGAAGAAGTTGAGTGTGTATGTGTGTGCGTGTGTGTATGTGTGTGCGTGTATGTGTGCGTGTGTGTGCGTGTGTATGTGCGTGCGTGTATGTATGTGTGTATGTGTGCGTGTGTATGTGCGTGTATGTGTGCGTGTATGTGTGCGTATGTGTGCGCGCGCGTGTGTGTGTATGTGTGTGTATGTATGTGTGTGCATGTGTGTGCGTGTATGTGTGTGCATGTGTGTGTGCGTGTGTGTGCGTGTATGTGTGCGCATGTGTGTGCGTGTGTGTGTGTGCGCGTGTACTCGTATGTGTGTGCGTGTATGTGTGCGTGTGTATGTGTGCGTGTGTGTGCGTGTATGTGTGTGCATGTGTGTGTGCGTGTGTATGTGTGCGTGTGTGTGCGTGTGTGTGTGTATGTATGTGTGTATGTGTGTGTGCGTGTGTGTGTGTGTGTGTGTGTGTGTGTGTGTGTGTGTGTGCGCGTGTACTCGTATGTGTGTGCAGGTACATTGGTACTGGTTCACGAGTACGTACAATTGGCCCATGTACGTGGCCGCATGTTGGCAAGACTGCATTATCATCATCACCACGCACTCTGGTATGCAATGTAACTCCGGAGTTATAACTTGTCCTTGTTCTCTCACTCTCACTCGAGGAGGACCAGCTCTACATAGGTGAATGACCAGCCCCGCTCTACAACTCTCACATCATCCTCTCTACTCACTCCTCTATCCACTTCGTTTTAATACAGCACACTTAAATAATACCTACTTAAAGTTCTCAGTAACGACTTCCTATTTGAGACAATTCTATCAATAACAAGAATATCTTGGGAATGGTTACCTCCACGAAAAAAATGTATCTGCACAAATTGTGTATTTTAACAAGACCTACATTTTTATACAGTTGTACACTATCTCCTACTCCATCAGTTATACAAAAGCTATTCAGAATAAAGAGAATATTAACAAAAAAAGTCAACATATTTATTTAATTTATCATAAAAATATCTTAAATACATGCAGTTGAAGTTGAAAATTTTACACTAATTTCCATGTCGCATTCTTTAAAGATATTAAACTTAAATATCAATTTTGGTATTAAACAGCGTTTTCGTCATTGAGTTATACTGTTTATAGACAAACACACACACAGGTCATTTCTTTGTTTAGTCAGTGTCTCCAACAGTGTGCAATAAATCACTGAAAAATAATTTATTAGACATTACAATAATTAATATATTTTTCCATAAGAAAGGTTATTTCTTAATGTTAGTGAGGTTACCAACTGTTATAACAACAAAGAAGATCGAAAAACGTGTGTTTCTTGTGTTATTTTGTTGTTATAACATTTCCTAACCTCACTTTACTTTAACATCAACAAATAACGTTTATATTGGAAAAATATGTTAATTATTAATATAACAATTGTTAAAAACGAGAGGTTTTGATCCTAATATGTAATAATTGTTTTTCAGCGTGTTTATGGACTATACAGTTGGCGACAGTGTCTAAACGAAAGAATACTAAAATTATTCGTATATGATAATTTAAGCCTCTATGTATAAATGTGGAAGCTCATCACCAGATGGCACTGGCAGTCAGATTCTAATTTGTTCGTCCTGCTTCGCTCATTCATTATCGTATGTGTTCT
This sequence comes from Tenodera sinensis, assembly GCA_030765045.1. Taxonomy (NCBI): domain Eukaryota; kingdom Metazoa; phylum Arthropoda; class Insecta; order Mantodea; family Mantidae; genus Tenodera; species Tenodera sinensis. The sequence goes on from CM060968.1 coordinate 4,098,976, forward strand.
GTTTTTTTCGCTTGGTAACAAATGAGGGCGAGGCAAGCGAACATCGCGACTCTCTACTTTTTATTCTGTTTTATAAAAGAAGGAATAGCAGGTATACATATATAATACAGAAACTGGTTTGTGCGCTCTCAGACTGACGATTCCTTAAAAACTTTTGAACATTTGGCAGCTGCATTTATTTATTCGTTCTTTTTCTTATCCCCCATACAACGTAAAGCTTTTCACTATATCAAAAGGTTCAACGTACAAAATACACGTTTTGAACTCCCCTAAATCCGCGTAACTCAACAACGAAAAGTCGTTTAAATACTAAATTTGGTATTTACGTTCCTAATCTCTCAATGATGCGACATAAGCATTTTCAAGAACATACCCATCCCAAATTAAAATAATTCTAATAATTTTGAAAAAACTAACATACATTTAATATATTTTCCTAGCAATGAAATGTATATGTTGAATTTTTGGTGATATTCTGTTTATTCTGTATAACTGATAAACTATTACTGCATAAAAATGTAGACTCGTTCAAACACACAATTTGTATCCGATACATTTTTTCGTGGAGATAGCCATTTCAGAGATATTCTCGTTATTGGTAGGAATTTCCAAATACTTATACTTTTTTCAAACAGGAAGTCTCTAGTCGCCAGCTCTGATGTTTTCTGTAGCTACGTTTACATCTTGAACTCAATCCGTATTGAGATCGATTTGGATACGGATAAGTAATTCAAGCTTTTATGTTATTCACTCGCTTAATGTTGTGGAACCCGTAAAAAAATGTTTGCTGTGTAATTTTAAGTATGTTTTGAGGTTAGGAAATGTTTCTTAGACGAATATATTGTAATCAGTGGCGTGTGTTCGGAACAGAAAATGTTATAACGCTTTGGTTTATTAAATAAAAATTATTAGCTTAGAAAAAATATTTTCTTTTGCAGTTACAAAAGTCATTTCCACTATTTTTTCTGCATTTTTAGTTTGTTGATTAGAAACACTCGGATTTATATATTTGGAGTAGTAACTTACAGCGTTCTGGCACGTGGTGAACCACGCGGATGCAGATAAGCGATTTGCATACCCTGCCTTCGGTTTCCCGGCGTATTTTTGTTTTAGGTATTCACACGAATTACTGTTCAAAATGCTGTTTGTGTACTCTGGTACGTAGAGAAGATGTTAAAAGTATGAAATTAACCTTCAGTGCCAGAAAAACAGCTTTAAAACCTCATTAATATTAGTGGCTGAGATGCAATTTTCTGAGTTGCATCCACTGCGCGCGCACATCGCTTGACGTGAGGCAAGCACAACCACCAGGCGCTCTGGCGTAAACAATACTAATTCATAGCAATTGTTCGTTCAGCATTTGGATTAGTATATAGATAATGGGAAAAGTTAAATAAGGAATGAGGACTCAAATCGGTATGAGCCCGGTAGGTATTTTCATACAGAAAAATTTCAATCCGATCTCAGTCCTAAGAGGATCGGATCCAAGGATTGAGTCCGATCTCAGTCCTAAGAGGATCGGATCCAAGGATTGAGTCCGATCTCAGTCCTAGAGGATCGGATCCAAGGATTGAGTCCGATCTCAGTCCTAAGAGGATCGGATCCAAGGATTGAGTCCGATCTCAGTCCTAAGAGGATCGGATCCAAGGATTGAGTCCGATCTCAGTCCTAAGAGGATCGGATCCAAGGATTGAGTCCGATCTCAGTCCTAAGAGGATCGGATCCAAGGATTGAGTCCGATCTCAGTCCTAAGAGGATCGGATCCAAGGATTGAGTCCGATCTCAGTCCTAAGAGGATCGGATCCAAGGATTGAGTCCGATCTCAGTCCTAAGAGGATCGGATCCAAGGATTGAGTCCGATCTCAGTCCTAACAGGATCGTATCCAAGGATTGAGTCCGATCTCAGTCCTAAGAGGATCGGATCCAAGGATTGAGTCCGAGAGAAGTGAAATCGGTGCCAGTTGCCACGGAGACTGCGAGCGTTGTCAGCCCAACAGTGGCGCCCTGGCAGGTAGATGTGTCCGTCCGTCTTGTTCCGGGTGACCTGGATATAGGGCGGGCGACTGCAAGTCTGACATCTTCGCTTGCGCGGGCGGCGGGCGTCGCCGAATCAATATTTGTTTTGTTGCCAGCAATGCTCGGCCCCGAAGAGAATCGATTTTGTCTCTCTTCTTAGCCCGGCGGATCCACTCACATGTCCGTCCGGAGAGATTCATTAAAACGTCACACTGGAATAATTACTTCATTCAAGTCCACCTTCTGTGTGGAAGGTAGACGGCGCCGTGGACGCTCGCCAGGTAGCCAGGGTTCGATCCCGGGGATCTGTGGTGGTAAATGTACACCCACTTCCATTAATGCTGTCCCCGGAGCTTGTACTGGTCTTCATAGGTAAGGTATTCACGAGGTGTGTGTAACAGGCATGGGCACGGGGAGAGCTTGAACTTGCCTTCGTCACCCCGAGTGAAGAAGTTTCTTTTGATGTAACGTAATCTTGAAAGTTTATAGCTTATGCACGTAATATCCTTACAATGCCTTATGATTAACATACTAAATTCTTTCTTAAACTTTCAAAGACGGAATAATGTGTATCAAACCACTGATCATGTCGTCCCTTTTATATGTTTATAATTACGACTAATTCTAAAAGTATTTTTTGAAATTGTAATCCACATACGTACCACTCTTCATGAAACTGAGGCAGGGAGTGCCGCAGGGGAGTTGATTTTGCCCATGCCTTGTCTCGTATATTGGTTCGTTTTGCTCGCCTGAACCGTCTGTACACTCAAGTACTAACCACCCTTATAACAACCAGACCACCTGTTGGATAAGTCACAACTATAGAAAGGTACATTTCCGACATCTTATGCTTTTTTACTATCGTAAGGCACAATCTGTTGTCTGCTGGGAAGATCCAGAGCAGGTCAAAAGTGAGTTACTCGATTTCGAGCTGGAAACTTCTCCCTAAAACAGATAGTTCGGCAACTACTCTATCGTAGCTGTGCTGCGGGTGTTCCCAGGCATTCTTAACGTAACAAGAAACGCTCCAGTGTGTGATTATGTTTTCCAGCATGCAGTGACGTGTCCATGCTACACACAAATATAAGATAATAAAGATAATGGGGCTAACACTGGAATTGGAATTAATATGATAATTTATAAACATATTAACTTCCTTGCAGCTCTGTCTCTTGTCCAATGGTCACCAATCACTTTACTGAACTATTGTGTCCCTCTCAGACCTGGTCGTCCCCTGTTACTTTTTCGCCACATTATTGTGACGTTCTGACTAGTGTCCCCCCATTTCCTCGTTTCTCACTTTATCCACGAGTTTCATCTCTCCATATCTTGAATCTTGTCGATCTGTTTTGCTGTGTACATCCAACTCTAATGTACCTATGTATTTTTTAATGGAGAAGGTTAGTATGCCATCCATTTTACTATACAACATAACATTCACATGGTTTTCTCTACTCGCTTTTCTTTTAAGCGATAAATTCACATATCCTTCCATACTCGCCCTTCAACATACTATTTTCTATGACTGAAGTAGAAATGTCACACGGTTTTGTCTACTCACTTTTCTTTTACGAAACACAATCACACTTGTTTCTGTAATATTTCTTCTAAAAAGAATTTATGTAATTTTCTATATGATTGACAGCAATGCAACGTCTTACATTCACACCACTTTCTCTACTTGCTTTTCTTCCTGTGGTATTTGGAGTTGCTCATAAGTGCTAAACCATGTCCCACCCTCTAGTACTACACTCCTCTCGTGGCGAAAGCGGCTCTTGTATAATAAGGATAAGGCTTCGTAAGAACAGTTTCTCTAAGAGTGAGTAGTGAAAGTCATGTGAGAGCGGGTGGAGCAAGGTAAGAAAGTAAGCGATCTCTTTGTCTCGTCTCGTAACGGTCTAAGTGTGGGAGAGGCACAGGGAGCACTGAACTGAACAACACGGTCAAAAGCTTCGCATCTGTGCCTCAATGTCCCATTATATGTCCCGAACACATGGACATTCACACGACTTTCTCTGCTCATTCTTCTCTTCTGCGCTAGCATCACTGAACAACACGGTCAAACGCTTCGCATCTGTGCCTCAATGTCCCATTATATGTCCCGGACACATGGACATTCACACGACTTTCTCTGCTCATTCTTCTCTTCTGCGCTAGCATCACTGAACAACGCGGTCAAACGCTTCGCATCTGTGCCTCAATGTCCCATTATAAGTCCCGGACACATGGACATTCACACGACTTTCTCTGCTCATTCTTCTCTTCTGCGCTAGCGTCACTGAAGAACACAGTCAAACGCTTCGCATCTGTGCCTCAATGTCCCATTATATGTCCCGGACACATGGACATTCACACGACTTTCTCTGCTCATTCTTCTCTTCTGCGCTAGCATCACTGAACAACACGGTCAAACGCTTCGCATCTGTGCCTCAATGTCCCATTACAAGTCCCGGACACATGGACATTCACACGACTTTCTCTGCTCATTCTTCTCTTCTGCGCTAGCATCACTGAAGAACACAGTCAAACGCTTCGCATCTGTGCCTCAATGTCCCATTATATGTCCCGGACACATGGACATTCACACGACTTTCTCTGCTCATTCTTCTCTTCTGCGCTAGCATCACTGAAGAACACAGTCAAACGCTTCGCATCTGTGCCTCAATGTCCCATTATATGTCCCGGACACATGGACATTCACACGACTTTCTCTGCTCATTCTTCTCTTCTGCGCTAGCATCATTGAAGAACACTGTCAAACGCTTCGCATCTGTGCCTCAATGTCCCATTATATGTCCCGGACACATGGACATTCACACAACTTTCTCTGCTCATTCTTCTCTTCTGCGCTAGCATCACTGAAGAACACGGTCAAACGCTTCGCATCTGTGCCTCAATGTCCCATTATATGTCCCGGACACATGGACATTCACACGACTTTCTCTGCTCATTCTTCTCTTCTGCGCTAGCATCACTGAACAACGCGGTCAAACGCTTCGCATCTGTGCCTCAATGTCCCATTATAAGTCCCGGACACATGGACATTCACACGACTTTCTCTGCTCATTCTTCTCTTCTGCGCTAGCATCACTGAAGAACACGGTCAAACGCTTCGCATCTGTGCCTCAATGTCCCATTATATGTCCCGGACACATGGACATTCACACGACTTTCTCTGCTCATTCTTCTCTTCTGCGCTAGCATCACTGAACAACGCGGTCAAACGCTTCGCATCTGTGCCTCAATGTCCCATTATAAGTCCCGGACACATGGACATTCACACGACTTTCTCTGCTCATTCTTCTCTTCTGCGCTAGCGTCACTGAAGAATACGGTCAAACGCTTCGCATCTGTGCCTCAATGTCCCATTGTATGTCCGGGACACATGGACATTCACACGACTTTCTCTGCTCATTCTTCTCTTCTGCGCTAGCATCACTGAACAACACGGTCAAACGCTTCGCATCTGTGCCTCAATGTCCCATTATATGTCCCGGACATTCACACGACTTTCTCTGCTCACTCTTCTATCTACTTTATGTTAACACAGATACATTTGTACAAGTTATCTCATTACTAATTTTCTTATAGGTACAAGGGCAATACAGTAGACAAGTGATAGTTAAATGTTTTAACAACTGGTCTCTATATGATGCAGTTGAAATGAAATTCTCTTTACCCGGCAAAGACATAAACACACGAATAGCGACTTTCTATAAGAGAAAACTGTAAGTATTGGAACACTGAATTAAATAATATGGAATATCTCGAAAATGATGGCCTCTATACATTTTTACTTTCTCTACTACGTATATAAGTGCAGGAAGTATTGTATTCCACCCAAAAATACGTCAAATGGAACACCGCGGGAATCAAAGCCAGGACCTCCTGAAGGCGTGTTACCTTATACCTAGACGTTTAAATTCCATTGCAAGAGAAGAAACAGCGAGGATAAGCGGCTTACCATAAGATCGATTCTCTGTGTAAATATTTGCAAGGACTACAGGATAAAGGCGATCTCCTGGATATCAGATGGCATTGGTCTGTATCGTTATACTCACATGACTTTCTCTACTCTTGTACTAACCATTCATACAAACTCTTATTCCTATATCTTCTTCATGTCAATCGAGATAAGCTTTTGTTATCTTTTTGCACAGCAATAAATCTCTCCGAAATGGTTCACTCTCCAAAAAAAATTCATATAAACATAAATTGTGTTTTTTAGCAAGATCTACATTTTTTGTATAGTAAGATTTGGTCTATCTCTTACGGTTTACCAGTTATACAAAAGTCTAAATTTCATTTGTCGTAAAAATATTTTAAATATATTGCATTTTAATCAAAATCGTTAGTCATTTTTTAGAAAACCAAAATTTTCCAAAAATTTTCCACGTAAAGAGTAGTTTAGTGTGAAGGAATGTTCTTCAAAATCTTCGTGTCGCGTCCTTGAAAAACATTAAACTTAAATATCAACTTTGATTTTTAACCGACTTTTCGTTTTTGAGTTATGCTGTCCACAGTCCCTTTTCTAAAAACTTTCTTTTTTTTTTTTGTATTAAGGGGACCTCAAAACATATTTGTGGTGTAATATCTACATTGAATTTTTCGGTAGAATACTTCTTCTACCTACTATAGGTAGTAGAGAAAGTTAAACTGCAATGCGTTTAGACAAGCAAGAATATCTCAGAAATAGCTCAGTCCACAACTAAGTTTGACATAAAATGTATGTTTTAAGGAGATATGTATATCTGTTGTAGTTTGCCCTGTCGAGTCCGATGTGCTGACACGATGCCCACCTGTTGCTGCTAAACTCACAGAGATAACACCCTAACCACTATAAGCTCAATTAATTCTCGTGTTATGTTTTAATAAAAATCCTGACAACCTTGCTTTAGAAAATAAACATTTTGGAAAATATAGTGTAACATGGTCGCTTTCACGTGCTGCATTCTGGGCAATAGTAAGTGACGTAGATTCGGAGTTAATTACCGTAATTGAAATTCCAAGTTTTATAAAAGCGATAAAAATCTTAAAAAGAGAAATCAATTTTCAGTGGATAGTCAGTGGCGGTTCGTGGGTGATCGATCGCATACTCGCAACTGCACACCCACTGCGACAAGTCACGAGCCGCCACTGGTGGATAGCTTCCCTCTGTGGACTCCATATCTTGCATAGTTCCTTACAAAGGAACCGCACGAACAAGCCGAACTGGAAACGCAAAGAGCGCCCCAACTATACTTCATGTTGATAAAGATAAACGTTTCAACAAATAGATTCATTCCAACTTGAGAAAAGGAGAAGTGTTTCCAAATTCACACCAATAATAAGAAATACCTCGGAAACTGTAAATTCCACAAAAAAAGTACTCGACATAAATGTCTCTTTTAACGGGGTCATATTTTTAATCTAGTAAGATTTTGTCCATGTATGTGGCTTTGTCTTATAATCCTGTAATCGAACCAAGAAAGACAATGATAGCGATGTTCATAACGTCCATTTGTATCATTTTACAAATAAAGGCGTTAGCTTATCAGCAAGTCATTCTTATGTCTAGTCAGTATCGCCAACTGTATACCATAAATCGCTGGCAAAAAAAAAAAAAAAAACAATTTATAGCCCATAACAATCAAAATGTCACTCCGGCAACTTGTTTTTAACAATTGCTCGTTTAATAATTGACGTACTTTTCCAGAAGAATCGTTATTTGTTAATGTTAAAAATAAAGTGAGGTTATAACATTAACAAAAGATCGAAATACATGTAATTTTTGTGTTTCGTTTTCCTCAGTTGGCAGTACTGAGCTATACTAATACATTTGGTATATAATTTAACATTTTCCGGTCTAGCTATCAGTTTACTCCAAATTCATAGGTTATGTCACACGTATTATCATATCACTTGTGATGGATGTATACCTTGATCTCGTTGAACCAGGAGGTATTTTGGGAGACACTAGCCATTTCCGAGATATGTTGGTGGTTTTGAGGCGAGGTGGAAGGCAGGCAGCAAGTTGTTTACATGTGCAGCAACTGGTTTTACCACTGGGTGGGTGAGTGGGTGACTCTTCAGGCAGGAACAACAAGGCCAACGTACTCACTGCAACACCAATTCAATAATCTCCTGCACTCGCACTGTTTTCTCTACTCAATCCTCTCCTGCACCACTTTATCATTCCCTCCACTGCTTGGTAGGACCAAGCTTAGCTGGAAGTTACTCTAAAATGTGAAAAATATTACTTTCTGTGTATAGAAACTCTAGCTTTTGCTCTCGGTTGAACATCTGCAGAAACTATCACAAGTAATATGATAATACGTGTGATCTAACTGATAAATTCTCAAGTAGAGTGAGAGTGAGTTAGACTGTCGAATTATATTTATATGGACTATTTCATATATAGCTGCTTGTCTGGTATAATAGTGACCTAGTCTAGCTCCTTCTATTATCACAAGTAATATGATAATACGTGTGATCTAACTGATAAATTCTCAAGTAGAGTGAGAGTGAGTCAGACTGTCGAATTATATTTATATGGACTATTTCATATATAGCTGCTTGTCCTGTATAATAGTGACCTAGTCTAGCTCCTTCTATTATCACAAGTAATACGATAATACGTGTGATCTAACTGATAAATTCTCAAGTAGAGTGAGAGTGAGTCAGACTGTCGAATTATATTTATATGGACTATTTCATATATAGCTGCTTGTCCTGTATAATAGTGACCTAGCCTAGCTCCTTCTATTATCACAAGTAATATGATAATACGTGTGATCTAACTGATAAATTCTCAAGTAGAGTGAGAGTGAGTCAGACTGTCGAATTATATTTATATGGACTATTTCATATATAGCTGCTTGTCCTGTATAATAGTGACCTAGCCTAGCTCCTTCTATTATCACAAGTAATATGATAATACGTGTGATCTAACTGATAAATTCTCAAGTAGAGTGAGAGTGAGTCAGACGGTCGAATTATATTTATATGGACTATTTCATATATAGCTGCTTGTCCTGTATAATAGTGACCTAGCCTAGCTCCTTCTATTATCACAAGTAATATGATAATACGTGTGATCTAACTGATAAATTCTCAAGTAGAGTGAGAGTGAGTCAGACGGTCGAATTATATTTATATGGACTATTTCATATATAGCTGCTTGTCCTGTATAATAGTGACCTAGCCTAGCTCCTTCTATTATCACAAGTAATATGATAATACGTGTGATCTAACTGCTAAATTCTCAAGTAGAGTGAGAGTGAGTCAGACTGTCGAATTATATTTATACGGACTATTTCATATATAGCTGCTTGTCCTGTATAATAGTGACCTAGCCTAGCTCCTTCTATTATCACAAGTAATATGATAATACGTGTGATCTAACTGATAAATTCTCAAGTAGAGTGAGAGTGAGTCAGACTGTCGAATTATATTTATATGGACTATTTCATATATAGCTGCTTGTCCTGTATAATAGTGACCTAGCCTAGCTCCTTCTATTATCACAAGTAATATGATAATACGTGTGATCTAACTGATAAATTCTCAAGTAGAGTGAGAGTGAGTCAGACTGTCGAATTATATTTATATGGACTATTTCATATATAGCTGCTTGTCCTGTATAATAGTGACCTAGTCTAGCTCCTTCTATTATCACAAGTAATATGATAATACGTGTGATCTAACTGCTAAATTCTCAAGTAGAGTGAGAGTGAGTCAGACTGTCGAATTATATTTATATGGACTATTTCATATATAGCTGCTTGCCCTGTATAATAGTGACCTAGCCTAGCTCCTTCTATTATCACAAGTAATATGACAATACGTGTGATCTAAGTGTCCCGTTTATCTGTGAGCACGTTTCTTCAGTATGAACTGAGTGAGTGAACCTGAAATCAGGAGCACTGGGCGTGGTACATACTCGTACACGATCTGGAATGTCACCTGACTTGGTCCGCTATCCATTTCATGCAACAATGATCTGCTTCATGTCTTCCACTCTTCACTCTAGAGTATTGTTACAATCGTGAGGTGATAATGTCGTTGGTTCCAACCCTGCCTGACCCATGTTATTTTTCGTTTGCTTCCCGGGTCGCCAGGCGAATATTGGGAAGTATTTCCATACCTTCTGAATTTCCTGTCCCTGCATGTGGTTGTAATAATCATTTCATTAGTGGTACAATCCCGAGGAAGGGGGTGCAGGGAGGCGGTTTCTCAGTCACGGGCCTACCTTAGGAGTACGAACCCGAGGGGTGAAAGAGACAGCTTCTAACTGGGATCCTGTCGTGTCGAAGTTCCGGCCGACGACCTTAGGATCCATCCTCTATGGGGTGCCCGTCAATGACAGAGACACCTAGCTACATCGTGACGAGATCTGATGAAGACCGGGGTAACATAGGCGGGGCCCTTGATGTTTCCAGTGAGAACGCAACGGACGCCCCCTGACCCACACTTACTGAGGTGGCGGGGACTAACACGGCTATTCCAGAGAGCGTATTGCCCACGACCCAGAGAATCCCACCACATCCAAGACACGACCTTCCGAACGTCGCTAGGTTTGGTATTTCTAAAGCCCTATATCAACTGTGTTCACACTACTTTGGATATTTTTAAGATGATCACTCTAAACTGGCACTGATTTTATCTAGTTTCTGTTAAAGGTAATCTAGAATGTTCCTTGCAAAATAGGAACTTCAACGCATGTATATAACATAGTGATATAATTATGAGTAGTGTCTGCCTACCAGAAGAAGGCGACCAAGTGTAAGAGGGACTTGAACTGTTAATACACTCCCATAGTGCATTTGTTTAACACAATTTCAGATGAAATGTGGAGGACTGAAATTCCTTAGCTTGAATATTCCATTCATACGTGCAAATTTCAACCAATAACAGCCTTCGTTCGCGAAAAAATTATCACATTTCATTAAAGCTCTTCTGTTTCTCTTATGTTATAATCAGATTAGAGACTCAGATGCGCAACAGCTGACGCAATAGAGCCGCTATTCAAATGTCCTGACTCTCGCTTATGTGCTGAAATAATTGGAAGAGAGAAACCTCGGAACACAGAATACAACAGGAAATACGTTTTGAATCAGCTTGACAAATTTTGTATTGAACCAAATTATAAATTAACAACTTGTGACAGTACCAATGGACGCCGATGTATGTTTTCATGCTACATATCCCTCTTAAGTGACTAGAGATTACAATACAGTATTTATCATCCTTAAATTCGTGAAATAGTCTTAATAATCAGATTCTCTAGGCAAACTATCTCGTGACATCGTGACTGGAGAATTTATCGATAATTTGAGTTATTACTTATGATAAACTTGTTAGGTGATAATGCTGCAGATATACTTCTGTGAGTTCACCGCCCAAGCTTGGGTCTGAGAAAGAAACATTTCAACACCCAGACAGACGCTGTTCGTGTTGTTGAATATATTCACATGCGTCGTAAAATCTCACAGAGAGAGAGAGAGACAGACATACACATATTTACTGAACCAGTAGAACACAAACCAGAGAACGTACAATGCCTGCAGTTTTAACCATATACCTAGGTATGTAAAGGAATTTTCATGAAAACTCAGTACACCCAGGTTTTCTCATTACTGATATTTTTCACATATATTATTTTTGTTCGTGTAAAATGTTTGTTTTGTATTGTACTATTGGAATTTGACACAAACACAGCAAATAAAAATGTTTATAGGTCTGTCTCGGTCCAACTTGTAGTCGGACGTCCCCTTGTACCTTATGTCCACGTGGCCTCCCCACAGTGTGCGTTGCATACTTACGTGTAATATAACCACGTAACTACAGCAAACATGGCCATTTTCCCGCTACAGAGCATGCGCAATGGCGATTTGTAACCCACAGAGAAGCGAAATTCGCGCTATTAACGATGTTTTCATTTTTATTTCTTTCACACTGACAGGTTAGTTTATTCTAACAAATTTTCAGATACAAAAATTATAATTTTTAGCGAAAAAAAAAATTGTAAGTTTACAAAATGTGAAGCCTAAACTCAATTAGCTGAAAACGAATGTTCAGCTTTAATCTTCTAAAATCATTACATGGTTTTAAATTTCAGTGTAATATCTGTTTTACTTTCCGAGTAATTATATTTTAAAACTGAACTGTACTAAATTACGCCGAATACGCTACTCTATGTAATTTTAAAAACAACCAGAATCAGTTCTGAATTATCTGAGCATGCGCAGTGCAACATGACAAAACTTCCCAACTAGTTCTACTGCGCATGCGCGTAAGAAAATGTAGGGTTTGCGTATTTCAGTTAAAACTTCACTTATTTAGTGTGATATTATACTGTTAATAGCTTATATTACATAAAGTGAAGCATAATGTTAAATAACACTTCTGTGTCTGTATTTGGTTTTAAAAGCAAAATGCATAAATACGCAAGCAAACAGAAAACACGACGTTTCATCGTTTGGTTCTGGAAAACTGCAGATAATTCAGTTGATCAAGATTGTCCTGTTCACTAAGATAAAGCCACAAAAGTTAGATAAGTAATCAGTTGTGTTCTGAAAAGGTTAAGTAAGTTCCATGTTGGCAATTACAAACACACGTACCAAATGAAATAAGGAACACGCTTTCTCGTGTGAAGATTTGGGGTTTGTGATGGAGTTATGAACGCACGTCACCAGTGCTCGCAACTAACCTAACTTCTATATCAATATGACTATTATCAGCGAAATTAAATGAGAGCTCTCACTGCCAACACATAACAAATCTTTTAACGGGAATATAGAAGACTGAGCGATCTTTGCAATCTTTCAAATACCGTTCTCCTTGCACGACTAACATATCAAGAAAAGAGTAACCATGTTACATTTGACGAAAGTTTTAAGTTTACCAAAGTTCTCCCAACTGGTTCACTCCAGGTAAAATGCATATGGACATAAACTGTGTGTTTTAGCAAGATATATATTTCTGTATATATAGTAAGATTTGGTCTATGTCTTACGGTTTACCAGTTATACAAAAGTCATCCAGAGTAAACAGGACTACATGGGCTATAGCCAGAAAATTCAAAATATACATTTCATTTGCGACATATGACACTTTAATCAAAATCGTTAAAGTCATTTTCAAGAAAATAAAAATTTTCTAAAATTTACCAAAAAGGGTAAAGGTTAGTTTAGGGCGGAGCAATTTTCTTCAAAATCTTCCTGCGCAGTGTTGAAGGATATTACACACACCGGCCTTTTTTAAAACTGTTTTCTTTTTAGGATTCTCTCTGAGCCAAGACAGTTGAAATGAAATGTTTGGTGTTGAATTGTTGTGTGTAATGATCGCGTGCGTAGCAGTGCCAGAAGGACCCCACTTGGGGCTGAGTCATGCAGAAGCCCTACAGTCGACTCGAGTCTGCTCCTAGCGGACAAAGCACAAACACTTACCACTCCTATTACCCAATGAGGTCATGTGTGCAATGGAACAAAAGACACCAGGTTACTGGGAACCGGCGCCATCTTGGGCAAATCCCTTCAACTATCAGTCAGGTAGGTATATTTAGACCCAGGTTGTGTGCAACATTAGCTAAACCAAAGGAAACTAACTACAGGCGCCATCCTTGGCTAAAACAGTGCAATGGTGTTGGTAAAGAAGGCGATTCTTACATCACAAGTACATGCTCTTCCTATATATCTACACGCTGATGACCTAGAAGTTGAGCGCCCTTAAACCAAATCCAAATATATATCTACATGTAATACTCGTACTACCTTACAAAACATTTAAGGTGTTGTTAGAATTAAGTGTAATGTTTAATGTTGGTTATAAGGAACCACTGAGAACTAAAATAGTAACGTTTGTTCCAACAAGCGCATTCTCAACTCCTTCCGAACTAATAGGTATATGCCAACATTTTGTTACGCGCATGCGCAATCGAGCACGCTCTCAGAATCAGTTAGGAATTTTGTAGAGTTATAACTTTACTTTAACTATTGTTAATCTGTGTTTCTGAGTAAGCTGAGCACGCGTTGTAGGTTTGTTCCGACACGATCTGAGCATGCGCAGTAGCTAAGCAGTGTTGCAACATGACAATATCCTTCACACCTGGTTTTGCATTGTTCTAAAGTTTTGGGAACTATTTCGGAAGCAGAGAAATCGGCCCTTGGACAAAAGCAGGAGCTGCGCAGATGGTATAGAGAAATAGCTTACTACGCATGCGCAGTTATTCAATATCAGAGATTAATGAAGATGTGGGTCTGTTCCAAAAAGCGCTTCTGAAGTAGTTGTCAGTCCTACTGAGGTACTGCGCATGCCCGAAGTGTTCCAACGCTATCACTAAATGCCACTGGTAATGCTGTCGCCGTATCGGCAACTTCGATGCACAAGGAAAAGTAATGTTTGCAGTGTTTTGTTGGTACTAAACCACGTGTACTACTTGTTAATGTTTACTATTATCAACAATCATGACCGAAGTGGAATATACCTAATAAACAAGACAGGTGATATTAATGTTGTATGTTCACCTACGTGATGCGTGCATTACACGCTCCTAGCTTTTTACCTTCTCGTTGGTTTCTGTATCAGTTTCCATTGAGGTGAGGTTAGGACTGTTCATTCCACACGTGCAGGTAATTCCATTTGAGTATGATGTATCTGTAACACCAGTGTAGTTCTACACTTGCCATAGCCAATAAGTAGGTGCCTGTATGTTTAGTGTTGTGATATGTTGGGCAAGTGAGCAACATATCATGCTTGAGTCTCGCGTACCTACACAAGTCCATCTCAGTACTACCACAGGTACGAGACTTGGCCGTTGTTGCATGTGCAACACACAGACGTACGTACAGAACTCGCTTCCTAACCGCCTCACTCACTGTGTGCCAAATTATTATAAAGCTGGTAAAAAACAAGCACTTACATAACCAAACCTGCCTGCAACAACTTCTAATTAACTAACGCTAATAAGGCATTTGGCAAAAGGATGACAAAACCTACAACTAACTTTTGTCGGTACCAATATTTCTATTAACTCAATTGTTGCACTCGTTATGAAAAAATATCACGCGAGTTTCACAACTTACTCCTCTAAAACCATTCTTACTAACATTATTAGCTTATGTAGTACGTATAGCAACATTTCACCGGAAATACATGTTTTGCGAACCCTTGAATCAAGAGAAAGCATTTTAAGAGAAAGGTGCGTGTGTAAACGCCATTACTCACTATTTACGTGACGCACGGATATTTTCCTACGCTTTACATGGAACACTGTTTCAAAATTCTGACTTTATACAAAACAGCTAACAATTTTTATTAAATACCATATGCTTAATATACTTTCATTACATTTCATACATAGATTCGTTAAAATGCCATACGAATTATAACCTAGTTATCGATTTGTACAAATAATTACTAGGACATTGTTTCAGTCAGTGTCGCCAACTGTATAAACCATAAATCGCTGAAAAACAATGTATTACATATGACAATTAAAATATCACTCCATTTCAATTTGACAACTGTGTTTTAGTAATTGTTCTTTTAATATGTAATGTATTTGTACATAAGAAAGATAGTTTATTAATGTTAAAAATAAAGAAGGGTTATAAACTGTTGTAACAATAAGAGAAGAGCGAAACACATGTAATTCTTGTGTTTCGTTTTCCTCAATTGGCAGTACTGAACCATACTTATATAATTTAAGATTTTCTGTCATATATAATATTTAAATCCATAGTATATATATGAAAACGTCCATGTAAATATGTATGGAAGGTGTGAGTGTCGATCCGGTGGAGAACTTCTAGGTTAGGTGACTCCACACGTAGGTAGTATGATGATAATTTGGGAGAATGCAGTTCACAGATCCCCTCCCTCCCTCCCACGCGCCGCTCGCACCGCTCGCACTCGCCTACTTACCATGTTTTGTTCACAGAAAGCTTGCGCAGAAAGGAAGCCAGAACACAATCTCCTACGTTATGTAATATATCCGCTCACACTTCATTAAAACATGCGCATCTTCATTTCAACTACATACGTTATATATTCAATACATGCGCGGAGTGTTACAGTAAATGGCACAACAGTCAGGTCACCTGACGCGGATATGCAACCTCTACTCGACCATCCAGCTCAATGCACTCACATGCCTTTCTCTACTCGCTTTTCTTACGTTCACTTCACATTGCAGCATACATTCCATTCCCTTTGTATGGCCATGGGATAAGGAAACGAGTAACGACTTCCTGCTTCGGAAAAGTACAAGTACTGGAAAAGCCAAACCAACAAGGAATATCTCGGAAATGGTTCACACCAAAAAAGTATTCCATATAAACTGCATGTTTCAAAGATATGTACATTTTTATGTATGTCTTTACAATTTATCAGTTATACAAAAGTCATTGAGAATAAAGAGAACTTCGGAGAATATTCACAGAAAATTTGTAATGAAAATATCGTGAAGTGATGGTATTTTAATAATAAAAATGGTTACAGCTGTTTTGTATAGAATAAACATTTTCAAAAAATGTTCCATCTAAAGCGTAATTTGGGATGATTTGTTGCGTCTTTGAAAACTGTTCAGTTTAAAAACAAACTTTGGTGTTTAAACGAGTTTTTCCTTCTAAGTTATAGTCACAGACACACAAGGACCGTTTTCTAAAAATGCTGCTTTTAATTCAGGGGACCTCAAAACATATATTTCCGGTGAAATGTCGACATCGAAATTTTGGGCGGAATACAATACTTCCTCTACCTACTATACGTAGTAGAGAAAGTAAAAAAAACTTCAAATGTATATATTACTGTATTTTCAATTTATCTAATAGTTTCTCTCCACATAACCTGCGCCAAGTTGAACCTTATATAAACGGATTTTGAAACTTCCGTGTAAGTACAGTTGATAAAATCCAATCGCAAATACCATCTTACTACACTATTAATGTACTCGCGTTACTTGTGAAGTTCTGCACCTTGTGTCAATTGAGTGTATTTTACACACATACATAGGTACCTATATGCTACGTATGGGTGTCGACTATTGTTCCTAAAGGTGTAGGTATTTGTGCAATAGTGTTACAAGTGTTTTAGCAAATACGCAATATGTACCGCACTTAGTTACACATTACGCGTATATGTATGTACCGTGTTAGGTTATGTAAACAAAGTTGCAGAAAATGATTCCGTTTCCGCGTGTGGAAGGACGGTCGGACGGACGGACGGGTTTTCTGCTGTAGGTACATACATATAATGTAACTTTTCGCTAATGGTAGTATGTCGTGGTTATGCTTTCCTGCAAAACAAATATTACTTTGATACACGGGAGTAAGGCAATGTGGAACATGAAACTCACAGTTCTAGACCTGGAAATAATAGGTATATACCAGCTGATGTCGCCATGGGAAATTGAAATCGATTCGAGTCCAATCCCATTCTCAATACGACCCGCGTTTCCATGTTGAATTCAATCCGGAACGAGATCGATTTAGATATGCGCGGCTCAAGTATACTTAATTCCAGCTTTTATGTTGGTCACTTGGTTTATGTTGGCGAACTTGTAAATATGTTTTCTGCGTATTTTAATTAGATTTTGAGGTTAGTGAATGTTTTTCAAAAGAACATATTGAGATTATAGAAACATTCACTGCATTTCCATACTGAATTAAACTCGATTTGAGTTCATTCCCATTTCCGCGTTTCCATGTTGTGTTCAGTCCGGAAATGAGATCGAACAACATTCACGCAACAAGATTTGGATCCGCTTCCACCAATAAGCGGATCGGATACACGGATTGTTAACTCTAAAACAACATGAAACATGAAACTCACAGTTCTGGACCTACAAATAATACATCACTCACTGACAGTAAATTGACACTAACTTCGCCAGCATCTTCAGCCATTTCAACAGAGTAATACTGCCACAAACGAGCACCATCCTAAATTGATCACAAATTAAATTATCATCTTCCTTAAACTAGTGACGTATGAAGAAATAATTCAAATGTATAAGAAACTGCTTCTCGGCCGGTCCTGGTGAGGGAGCTGGGCTGCTTATACACAATAAACAATGTGTATGTCTGTGCGCACGCGCGTCAGTCGAGTATAACTCAAAAATGTAACCTGAATTCTCATTCACCTGCGCATTATTTGCTTTTGCACATATATGATATTATCATTGTTTGGTCAATATAGCCAACTGTATAGCCCATAAACCGCTGAAAAATAATTTATTACACGTTACAATCAAAATACCACTTCATTTCAATTTGACAACTGTGGTTTTAACAATTGTTCTTATGATAATTTTCAGAAGAAAGGTTATTTGTTAATGTTAACAATAAAGTGAGATTTATTTGAGGTTATAAACTGGTTTTGTAACAAGAAATGGCCTAGGCCACTGTTAGAGCAACAATTCAAGTCATTTTTACTTTCTCTACTACGTATAGTAAGTACAGGAAGTATTGCATTTCACCCAAAAATTCGATGTCGAGATTTCACCGGAAATATGTTTTGAGGCCCTTAAATCCAACAAAGCTGTTTGTGGACAGCGTAGCTCAAGAATGTAAAGGCAATTAAAACCCAAAGTTGGTATTTAAGTTTACTATCTTTGAAAGATGCGACACAACGATTTTGAAGAAAATTCATCCACACTAAACTACCCTTTACATGGAAAATATTTCGAAAATGTTGATTTTCTGGAAAATGGCTCTAACGATCTTGATTAAAATGTCATATGTTTGAGATATTTTTATGGCAAATAAAATGTATATTTTGAATTTTCTGGCTATAGCCCCTGTAGTCCTGTTTACTCTGTATGACTTTTGTGTAACTGGTAAAGCGTAACAGATAGACAAAATCTTACTGTACAAAAAATGTAGATCTTAAAAAACACAATTTATGTCCAAATAGATTCTTTTGTGGAGTGAACCATTTCGGAGATATTGCTTGCCTTCATATAGAGACCAGATATGAGTAATAAGATAATGTTTATCTCAAGAAGGAAAGAATGGTTAGTACAAGAGTAGAGAAAGAACAGATGAATGTCTGCGCGTCTGTGGAGATGTAAAGCTTGTTCCAAGAAGGTGACCAGAAGATTTTGGAGGAAATATCTACTTAAATGCAAGGCTCTAGGTGAGATTGGCAGACGAAACGCTCCTCATTACATAACATTGTGTTCTGCGCAAGCTTTCTGTGGACAAACGTCCTAACCATGGGCGTCATTTAAGGGAGGGGGGGGGGTGCCTATTCCTCTACCGAAAGATGGCCTTAATACAATTAATCACATTTAAGAAATAGGTTAAAACTGACATTGGAAGTTGAGAGAATCTTGTGTGAAGGTTTACTCACCTGTCATTGTGTTACATCCTTGTTGGAAACACAGAACACATTCACTGGTTGTTTTCAAACACAAACACGTCACACACAAACACTTTTTTGATATTTGGGTAAGTATGCAGACTACCGACACCCCCAGCTGGTTCAAGGACACTGTCAAGGACCACGTGCTGATGTTGTTCAATATAATATACTAAATATTTGTTGGAGACGTAGCAATGGTGCGCTTCTGTTCTTGAAGTGAAGCTAGCTCGCTTGGACGGTTTGCAAGATGTCTGCCTGCTGCCGTGTGTTAGAGGGAGGGAGGGAGGGAAGCAAGACGAAGCGGGTGTCATGCCGACCGTCCGTCCGTCCGTCCTTTCACAGCACAAATTTCAACGTTAAGAGAGAGGGGAGGGGGGAGAAGAGATACGCCAGGGAACTGCTCTGCTAGATTATGGAACACACTCCAAGTCAATAATCATATCCCCCCCACACCCCTCCTTTCCTTGGCTTCGCTTTGCTCGCTCGCAACGTTGGACCTCCACTTGGCTACGTTTTTATGCTCCCGCAGTATGATTCACACAGCTGCAGTTATTTCTTACTCAATTTAGGCTTTCTTTATTCACAAACAAGGCTTTAGGCCTTACCAAACATAACCTCACATCCGTAACAAATCATAATAATTTATTAGCAAGGGGAATATGCGAATATAACACACTTATTTCATACACAGAGCCGCTAAACTATCACCTGGTCATTCTTTTGTATTCTACAAGTTATTATTACCTTACTAATTTGTTTACACAATGTCGCCAACTGTATAGATCATAAAGCGCTGAAAAACACTTCATTACATACTAGATGACCCGCCGAACTTCGTACCACCTTGATTCTAACTCTTCATAACTGATTTTCAATCCAAACCGGTCTTCCAACACCAATTTATTCAACTATTTATAATTAAAAACTTTAATTACAGCTATTTGATTACAACAACAAACCTCTTAATTACTCGAGTTTCCGTAAAACACATTTTGTGGTTATGTCTGACTCTTCCCTAATTCTATGAGTGTCGCTAACACAAAGTTGAATGAATTTATTTATTTATAAATATAATTCGACAGTCTGACTCACTCTCACTCTACTTGAGAATTTATCAGTTAGATCACACGTATTATCATATTACTTGTGATAATAGAAGGAGCTAGACTAGGTCACTATTATACAGGACAAGCAGCTATATATGAAATAGTCCATATAAATATAATTCGACAGTCTGACTCACTCCCACTCTACTTGAGAATTTATCAGTTAGATCACACGTATTATCATATTACTTGTGATAATAGAAGGAGCTAGACTAGGTCACTATTATACAGGACAAGCAGCTATATATGAAATAGTCCATATAAATATAATTCGACAGTCTGACTCACTCTCACTCTACTTGAGTATTTATCAGTTAGATCACACGTATTATCATATTACTTGTGATAATAGAAGGAGCTAGACTAGGTCACTATTATACAGGACAAGCAGCTATATATGAAATAGTCCATATAAATATAATTCGACAGTCTGACTCACTCTCACTCTACTTGAGTATTTATCAGTTAGATCACACGTATTATCATATTACTTGTGATAATAGAAGGAGCTAGACTAGGTCACTATTATACAGGACAAGCAGCTATATATAAAATAGTCCATATAAATATAATTCGACAGTCTGACTCACTCTCACTCTACTTGAGAATTTATCAGTTAGATCACACGTATTATCATATTACTTGTGATAATAGAGGGAGCTAGGCTAGGTCACTATTATACAGGACAAGCAGCTATATATGAAATAGTCCATATAAGTATAATTCGACAGTCTGACTCACCCTCACTCTACTTGAGAATTTAACAGTTAGATCACACGTATTATCATATTACTTGTGATAATAGAAGGAGTTAGGCTAGGTCACTATTATACAGGACAAGCAGCTATATATGAAATAGTCCATATAAATATAATTCGACAGTCTGACTCACTCTCACTCTACTTGAGAATTTATCAGTTAGATCACACGTATTATCATATTACTTGTGATAATAGAAGGAGCTAGACTAGGTCACTATTATACAGGACAAACAGCTATATATGAAATAGTCCATATAAATATAATTCGACAGTCTGACTCACTCTCATTCTACTTGAGAATTTATCAGTTAGATCACACGTATTATCATATTACTTGTGATAATAGAAGGAGCTGGACTAGGTCACTATTATACAGGACAAGCAGCTATATATGAAATAGTCCATATAAATATAATTCGACAGTCTGACTCACTCTCACTCTACTTGAGAATTTATCAGTTAGATCACACGTATTATCATATTACTTGTGATAATAGAAGGAGCTAGGCTAGGTCACTATTATACAGGACAAGCAGCTATATATGAAATAGTCCATATAAATATAATTCGACAGTCTGACTCACTCTCACTCTACTTGAGAATTTATCAGTTAGATCACACGTATTATCATATTACTTGTGATAATAGAAGGAGCTAGGCTAGGTCACTATTATACAGGACAAGCAGCTATATATGAAATAGTCCATATAAATATAATTCGACAGTCTGACTCACTCTCACTCTACTTTACAATTTGTGGTTAGTTTAGACGTCTTAATATGTAACTTTGATAGTTTCTCAGTTCCCACATAACTTGGGTCAAATTAAAACTCACGTAAATGCGTTATAAAACCTTGGTACAAATCCTTCAGAATTATAGGGAGGACTATAGCACGTGGTTATTCATTACGCATATAATACGCGTGTTATTGAGGTTATGTATGCAAACTGTTACAGAAAATGATTCTGTTTGCGCGTTAGGTAATTTTCCGGGCTGCAGTATTAATGAATATGGGAAATATATGCGTTTGTATATTTATGTTCAGTATAGAGAGGGTCCGAGGCTCTAAGACATTATCTGCCTACTGTCCTCGCCTTGGCTTCGCCCCCACGTTCGCTACATGTTTGCCTGGTGAATCCACTCCGGACTCCGGAGAATGAACAATGACATCACAGCTGCAGTTATTCGCCTATTCTCTTACTTTATTTAGCTTCCTACAGTTTCTGTAGGTATTACATCTGAGACAGCTAAAAGCCCACAAGAAAGCATTTTTAGAAAAAGGTCCGTGTCTCTCTGAACAACCTAACTCCAAAACTAAGAGTCGGTTAGATACCAAACTTGATAAAGTTAAATAAAGTTTGTTGTGCTTTGACCATGTCCGAGGTATTCCTTGTTAATGGAATTTTCAAATACACTATCCCTGAAAAGTTTCCGAACACAGAGAACGGTTATATATTGCATAATTAACCATAACAAATAATTGAAAATAATTTATAAACATACAGATTCCATTATAATATACAAGGTCATAAATAAATCGTATCTATCTGCAAATATATAGATTTATACTTTGTTTATTTTTTACAATTTCGAATCCTCAAAATATCCTCCCGAGCTTACCGCCCGGCCGCTACTTCCCCCACCTCAGCCCACTACTGGAGTCATGAGTGGGGTGCAGAACTGGAGGGTGGGACGTGGTCAGCGCTCCGATCCCATACCTGGGTGCCTCGCGGGTTACCTTGAGCGACCCTCATTTTAACTTACTGCTAAGCATATCAGTGCAAGCCGTGAGCAGACTGCGCTCAGTGAGCACAGTTGCCCAGCTCTGACTTATACTTCACTAAACTGGCAAATAGCATGAAGCTTCAGAACATTCGTATTATAACTACAACCAAATGTGTAATAACTTGTAGAAGAGTGTGTAGAGAAAGTGATGTGAATGCAACAATGCGCCGCTGTTTGACGATGCCATGTGGACGGAAGAAAGCTGCACAATTATCTTATTACTAATGTTATTGTAGGTACAAGGGGAGTACAGTAGACTGAAGTGATAGTTAAGTGTTTTAGAGCTGGTCGTTATGTGATAACTTTGAAATTCGGTTCTCTTTGTATGACCAAGAGATAAAAAAAATAACTACTCCCCATTTCAGAACATGTGTAACCGTTGCAAAATTCTGACAAATAACACAGAATATCTCCGAAATGGTTCACTCCATGAAAAAGACACAACTGGTGTGTTTTAGCAAGATGTACATTTTTGTACAGTACGATTTGGTCTATGTGTTACAGCTTACAAGTTATACAAAAGTTATCCAGAGTAAATAGGACTACATAAGCTATAGCCAGAAAATTCAATATATACATTTCATTTGTCATACAAATATCTTAAATACATGGGATTTCAATCAAAATGGCTAAAGCCATTTTTGAAAGAAAATGAAAATTTTCGAAAAATCTTGCATGTTAAGGGTAGTTTGGGGTGGAGCAATTTTGTTCAAAATCTTGGTGTCTCATCCTTGAAAGATATTAAACAGTAGAGTATTCATGTATACTTGTATGTTCCTTGTAAACCTCTTGACCAATCACTGCGAAATTCGACACTTATTTTTCCATGCACATTTGTATACTATCCAGTTTACTATACAACGTATCATAATCACACTATTTTCTCTACTCACTTGCTTTTATGGAACATAATGTAAAAAGAATGCATACAGTTTTCTATAAGTTTGAAATACAAATGCCACATCTAAACATCCACAGTTTTCTCTACTTGGTTTCGTTGCTGTGGTATTCATGGTATTTAAAATGCACAAGGTTATTGGGCAAGAGCAATCGAACTCTAAAACATAGATGGGGAGAAGTGACACATTGTGTCATTTCCCCTAGATCATTGTTTTAACCCCGTCCACTCTGTTAGGTAGCACGCCACTTCCCCGCTGCTATATACCCACACTAGAGCACCGGCGAGTCCCTCAGTGGTGGAATTATGTCGCACAACAAGGCAAAAAATGCTTTAAAGTTGAATGGGAACATGAGTGCTTTTGTCTTGCTAGTAAAAATAAAGCTTTATGTTTTCTATGCCAAAAGAAAATGTACGTAACGTAATTACAAAACCAATAAATTAGGTTCCGCCACTGGACATCTTCAAACTTGTTTATTAGAACAGCGAAATAATAGTAACTTGTGTACAGTCAGTGATAAAACACAAATAGATGATCTCTCGGCCTGCCAATATATGAGACGAAGATATGATTGCATCTGAACAGTGTACACATACTGTCTCGCCGTGTATGTGTGTACACAACCCATTCCTTCAGATACAGCTCATGGCTTTGCCAGGTAGTGTACCTGGTACCTGCAACCGAGGGTGGAGAGGGTTGCATTCCTGTCACCCCGCTTCCCCGTGCAGGGATAAGATCGCTGGGTAGTGATAATGATGATGAAGAAGTACCAAATATCTCACGGAAGGTCGTTTGCGTATTCATGGCTGCTAATCCGGCAGTTGAACGCTGCCGTTAGAAAATTCAGTGGTGCCAAGTTAAGCACAGAGAGAATGATATTACCTTCCGGACTCCATTTCATTAAGTAATAACCGGAGTGCATTGTAGCGAAGCAAGCTCTTTCATAATCCATTTCAAACACCCAGCTCTGCTACACAATGGGCGAGATTCAAGTGTTTCTCATCTTCTGTCCTGATCCCAACAGTGTCGCCAACACTATCACTTCTATAGGGGAGGGTAATCAGGTAAAGAAACGAGCCAAGAAATATTTCGGAAATGGTTAACTCTATAGGCATGTGATTATGAAGCAAGTCGACAGGTTTGAGGCGTGGTTTGTTCTTTGTGTTATCGACAGGAATTCTTTATCAGCTGCTGATAACGATAGACTATAATTGACTTCAAATGTGCCATTTCTAATCACTAAAGACGGTTATGGCTGCGTTCCCTTACACAGAGTTGGAACTTTCTCTACCTCTTATAGCAATGTATTGCACTACAAAATACCACGTGTAGACTTCACCGAAAATACACGTTCGCAGATCGCGTGAATAAAACAACTTCAGAAAAAGGTGTTTTGTGTTTGTACAACATACCTAAATGCCAAACTTGGTTCATAAATTCACCAACATTTTCAACAAATCCCTTTACATACATTTTTCGACATGTTCGATTTCATCAAAAATGGCTCAAACGCTTTTCATTACAGCACCATAGGCTCAAGATATTGCCATCAAAAACGAAATACATTCATTGTAGATGAATGTAGATCTCGTTGAAACATATAATTCATGTCAAATACATTTTATTGTGCAAATAGCCATTTCCGAGATATTCTTTCTTATTTGTTTGAATGTTGCTATACACGTACGTTTGTAAAATTGCAATATGCCCTGGCAATGCCAAGAGAAACATTTGTCTAGTGTTTATTCCCCTGTACGAGTTTCTAAGAAGAGTGGGTAGAGAAAGTGGCGTGAGAGCGTGTTCTGGTTGGTTGGGACCAGTTTGTGCTCCAAGCTCGAGCACATCCATCATCTGAAACCTGTAACTGCATTAATGCGCTTCTGACACGCTCCTGAGGTCATCCAGTGTTACCAATATCAAGTCACTTGGGGGAATGATTTCCTTATGAAACAATCCCTTCAACTCTCAACTCAGAGAAATCCCTCCCAATGACGTCATGTCGACATCTTGGTTATGAAGGGATTGTTTCATCTAGAGTAAACTTAAGTGATGTGATAACTTTCAAATATTATTTTCTTTGTATGAGCAAGACATAAAAATGAATTAAAAACTTCGCACTTGAGAAAAGTAATTGTATAACCCAAATAAATAGCAAGGAATATTTCAGAAATAGTTCACTTCTGGAAGATTCAGGACAGGTACTCATTTTACTTGTCATAAATATATTTTAAACATGTGGTATTTTAATCAAAACAGTGCCATAATGAACATTTTGAAAAACATTACATTTAAGGGTAGTCTGTAATGAGGTGGATTTATTTCAAAATGTTCTTGTTGGATTCTTGGAAGACGCTGAACTATGCTTTTCGAGCGAGTTTTTCTTTTTGAGTAAAATGGCCTGTTTGTAAAATTATATTTTCTTCAGTGGGTTTCCAAACACGTATTTCTTAATATATAATTGTGCTGTGTAGTACAATACTTCCTCTACTTACTGTAAATATGACGGTAACTTAAAAAGTAAGGTCCGACTCGCCCAACACTATAACACGCATGCGCACCGACTCCTGCGTAAAGCGACGTTGTTTGGAGTGTGCTGTTCACAGTGTCGAGAATCCATTGGCACGCCGGGCTATCATTCAGTGGACATAGTAGTGACGTGTATGGACAATGATGTGTCAGTGTATGAGAGAATAATGCCAATACCGTGGAGGAACATGTAAGGAATTATAAATCAATCGTTTTGCAGCTGTCTAAGATTACTCAATGACAAGGATGGATGAGGTGATTGGATCCTAAGGGCGGTCGGAGCACAGCAGAGGTTAGGGTCTCTGTTAGAAGCATCCCGGTGGAGGCTGGCTCAGCTCCCTTCCCCCTCTAGGGCTTGCACCCTTCCACAAACCAGTAGACTGCCCTCCAATACGGCGGACGAGCGCATTTGTTCCCCCTGCCGCGAAGTTCGGCAACGCTTCCAACCCGGAAGGAAACCTAACGGTATCAAGGGTGAAGTGAAACAATTAAGTAGCTAAATAGAGGGACAGGAAATTCGGAAGACACGGAAGTCCTTACTGCGGAACTCAGCATTTGAGAGATCCTGTCCTGTAGCTATCTATAATGGTTACCTTACTTTTTGAGTTGCCCGTGTACGGATATCGTATTTGTGTGTTCGCATGTTGCAGATCGGCGTCTACGAGAGTGTCAGAGATAACACAGCTCCAATATACAGTAAATATTGAGCGTAGTACTACTGCTGACCAATTAGACCGTTTCTTTCTGGTTTTTGATTTTCATTTCAATACCAATGATAATCCTTGCACACAAGTATAGCTCGTTTTGTAAATAAACATGTGAGTGAACGGGAATTTCTGGTTCACTTACACAATGTGTTATTCATCTTTCCTTGTCAGTTTGCACGCTTCATATAATTTACTGTCAAGATTCTCTCATCTTGTCTTTATTATGAATGATGAACTACAAGAGATAGACAAAATGTACACAATTTATGTGAAATAAATTTTTTCGTGAGATAACCATTTCCTAGATATTCTTTGTTATATGTTTATATTTCAAAAGTGTATATTTTTCTAGCAGTGAGTGCTTATTTGTTCTTTCTTCGTCAGTCTCAAGCAAAGAAACCGTATTTATTATAACTGTGTAAAAGTGGGTAGAGAAAGCAATGTGATTGCAACACATTAAATACTATACGTTGAATTTTCAGCCTCCCCCTCCCCTCTCCGGCACTCTGCTTCTCTCTTTACCTGTGTTTTACCAAGTCTACTGTAAGTAGAAGGAACTATTGTATTCCACCCAAAAATTCGATGTCGGAATTTCACCGGAAATACATGTTTTGAGGCCCCTTGAATCCAGAAAAAAAAGTCAGTTTGTGTGTGTGTGTGTGTGTGTGTGTGTGTGTGTGTGTGTGTGTGTGTGTGTGTGTGTGTGTGTGTGTGTGTGTGTGTGTTTGTACTAAAACTCAAAAACGAGCAGTCCGTTAAAAACTGAAGTTGGTATTTACGTTTAAAGTCTTTCAAGGATGCGACACGAAGTTTTTGAAGAAAATTGCTTCACCATAAACTACCGTTTACATGGAACATTTTTAAAAAAAAGTTGATAATTTTGAAAATAGCTGAAGCGATTTTTATTAAAATGCCATATGTTTAAGATATTCTTATGACAAATGAAATGTATATTTTGAATTTTCTGGCTATAGCCCATTTAGTCCTGTTTACTCAGGATGACTTTTACATAACTGGTAAACCGTAAGAGATAGACCAAATCTTACTATACAAAAATGTAGATCTTGCTAAAACGCACAATTTATGTCTGAATAATTTTTCTTTTAGAACTAGCCATTTCGGAGATATTCTTTATTATTTGTGTGAGGTTTGGAAAACTTAAATTTCTCGTCACATGGAGCGTTGTTATTCATTTTAATAGACATTCAGAGTTTGCAGATACGAAATCAGGTATATTTAAGCTTTCCTTGTGCTTATTACAGTGCCACGCCTCTAGCCCGTTTGTTAGACGGTAAGTAACTGATAGTTCCCAACACTGCATCTTAAAAAAGTCACTTTGTGTACAATACTTTCATAAACAACGTGAAATTAATGAGAGGACTTTAAACAGCAATAGAGATAGTTTTTAATTTAATTACAGCTGGAAGCGAGTATGTGTGAAGATAAAACGATGTGAATTTTATCAACATGATAAACCTCTCTAAAACGTGTTAAAGAACTTTATCACTCTACCTGATAACATCAAGTATTTCTACAGATACATATACACAATGTTTCACAAGTTAAAGAATAATGCAAATAAAACTAAAATACACTAAATTTACTATTTTAAAAGCACTACAGGCTGCGACCTTATCAACTAAAGCTTTAAATGACAAAATAGATTTTATCCTCTTTTTTCCCTGAAAGCTAAAAGATTAAATTAGAATTTTTATTTGGCTCTCGGTGTTGCGTTGTTTATTAGAAGTGAAAAATAACTTAATTTTGTTAAAAGATGTCTGTATAGGATTCAAGTTCATTTATGTGACGTAAATTTACAATATGGAACCACCAGCTTTACTTCCCTTCCGAAGGAAGACTTACACGCGATTTTTAGGTCTGAAAAAGTTTATCAGCCTCGGCTGGGTTTGAACCGGCGACTTCGGGAACCAGAGACTAATAGTCTATAAACTATAAGTGTATAGAACGGTCTAAGACAATTCGACACATCACGCACACATGAGCAATACAATGGCGTCTAAACAGAATCTTGTTTTAGGATCTGTCAGTTGGCTTCTCACGTTGGCAACATAACACCACACACCGCGCAATAATGGGGGAGAAATGTCAGTTGGTTTTAAGAAATAAACCATTAAAATAGACAAATATAGATAAATGTTAACTATACACTCACATTTCTTTCTCTACTCATTCTTTGTCTGGTTTTACAAACACTTATTGATCTTTCTTGTCCATGTTAATATAGATAAACATTTGTACCTATTATCTTGTTACCAATTTTCCGTTAGGTACAAGGGGAACATGGTACACTTAAATACTTTAGCAGTTGACTGATATTCCATTCTCTTTGTATGATCAGAACATCAAAAAGTAAGGAACGCGGAAGTATTGAAAAATTCCGACACATAAGGAATATCTTGGAAATGGTTAACTCAACCGAAAATGTATTTGACCGTAATTGTGTCTTTTAAGAAGATATACATTTGTTAGATAGTAATGTTTTGTAAATCACTAAAATATTCCTATAAACGAAAAACCTTTTTTCTTCTATAAGAAGAACCGAGTCTGCCACTTGGTGTTCAAAGGGACCTCAAAACGTTTGTCGCAAGATAATACCATTGTGTATAGGCTATAACTTTCCCAAGGTAGAACACTCGGTAATAAATAAAACCCAAAAAAAAAAAAAAAAAAAAAAAAAAAAAAAAAAAAAAGAAAATACAAAACACAATTGAAGTTTCAAGTTACATTTTTGTGTTACGTTTACTGAATAGGAAAGCGAAGATAAAAGATAATTTTGATATAACTTTCCGTTCTGTAGAAATGCAATACATTACGCGATTGTGGTTAGCGCGTAACCGAGAGATCCTAGGTTCGATTCTTGAGCCCCTATCTAGAACTGCAAATGCTAATGTAATGTGCTCCATTGCGCATGAGCAATTATGACAAAGAAAAAGCCGCCGATATGACCTGTATATTAAAGGTGGCATACAAATAGAACAAAAATAAATACATTATTGATAATAAATTAATTACTAAAGTTTACTAAAGTAGGAAAATGTCAGACGTTTTCCCACTGAGCTTACTTGGGTTGGGCTAGGTCAGGTTAAGTTAGGTTAGGTCAGGTTAAGTTAGTGCCATATAGGACGGTAAATGAATGAAATGTAATAATTAATGTTTTTCCACACAATAGCCTTGTATAGGACAACTGCAAAGGGAAGTGAGTTGGAGAATTTAATGTCACATCGGCACGTTGGCCATAGCTTAGTGGTTAGAACAACCGGACGGTAACCGGGAGATTCGTGGTTCAAATCTTGATCATGGCACCGTTTTCGATGGTAAATGAGCCCGATGTCCATGGAGCTTTAAGTTACCCGTCATTTGTCTTCTCAGGAGAAGGGAAAACCTTATCCGGATAACTTACCCTAAGACAGATTCGAACCCGCGACCTCTTGAGCTTATGTTAAGTTACGCTCAGGTTAAGTTGCATTGGTTCTCTATAAGTAGTTTTAAGAAAGTGTGGTTTTTATTATCGTAGCCAACGTTTTTACTTCTATATTCATTAAATGAGTTAGATACGAGGTTAGGTTAAAGATGGTTAGCTGTAGTTATGTAAGCAACTTTAAGAAAACTGTAGTTTTATATACCACAGCCCATAAAGAATTATGAGTTAGGTTTGCTTATTTGTTAAAAGCAATTTTTCTTCACAAATATACATTATGCGACGCGAGCACGGCGAGTTCTTAGTGATATATTCTAAAACCGGTTAGATCCCAGGTTAGGTTAGGTTAGGTGTATATAACGAGTTTTAACAAACGTATGGTTATATGTGTACCTGTGGGCAGGGTTGGGGGACGCAGTGGCCGGGCGGTAAGCCTTGGCCGGTCAGCGGTGTAGCGCTAGGGGTTTGTTTTTTGTTTTTATTAACTGTATTGCAGCCCACGAAGAACTGAGGGGTAAGATTGCGTATGTGCTAAAAGCAAATAGATACAAAGCGACGCGAGTAAAGTTGGTGTATTCATAAAACGACTTAGACGCATGACTTTGAGTGGAAGAGCGACATAAGTAAGGCACTTAAGTTTTCCTGCTATACTAAACTAAATCACGCACTTAGAAAATGAATTGTAAAGCTCGACAAAAATGATAACTAAATGTTATCAAACATGGCATTTTTGAACAAGCTTTCTTTCGCAGTGTTCTGGAAACAAGCGACTGAAGAACGCTTCCCCCTCCCCTCCCTTCCTCTTCTCGTTATCCTTCCCCTCCTCGTCCATTCTACCGTTGCAGTGAACTCGCTCTCTCTCTCTCTCTCTCTCTCTCTCTCTCTCTCTCTCTCTCTCTCTGTGGATTTGCGCGAGTGTTTCATGCAAACTGAACCACAATGTGTCCGCTATATTTAACAATAATTTTGTCAAATGCACTCAAGTTGTCATATTTCTCTACTTCACCTAACTCACATGGCTTTCTCGACTCACTCTTCTACAAACTATATTTACAAAGACTTAATTTCATTCTCTTTGCATGAGCAAGATAATAAAAAACCTATAATCACTTCCTACTTGAGAAAAGTATACACATTGGAAAATTCAAACTGATAACAAGAAACATCTCGGAAATGGTTAACTCCATAAAAAATTTTAGACATACATTTTATTTCAACATGTTTTCTGCACTACGTATAGTATTCTACCCAAAAATTGATGTAGAGAGTTCACCGGAAATGTGTGTTTTGAGGCCCCTTGAATCCAAAAAAAGCATTTTAGACAAAGGTCCGTGCGTGTGTCTGTGTGTGTGTGTGTGTGTGTGTGTGTGTGTGTGTGTGTGTGTGTGTGTGTGTGTGTGTGTGTGTGTGTGTGTGTGTGTGTGTGTGTGTGTGTGTGTGTGTGTGTGTGTGTCTATCTTTCAAGGAAGCCACACAAGACATAAACCACGCACTAACAAATGAATGTGCAAGTCAGTCCACGCAATAATGGAATGTTATCAAGCATGGCAATTTTGGACAAGATATTTTTATGGCAAATGAAATGTATGAGTGAGTAGAGAAAGTCGTGTGATCCACGTGTTTTTATGCAAACAACTCACCAGTCTAGGTATCCAGCAGCTGCGCACGTCTATTAGCACTGTCTGTCTGTGTATCACTATAACAAGCACAAAACGCGAATGAAAATGGCTGCTGCTGCTGTTTTTTAACAAATGGCTTCACACGAGAACAGTAAATGCTTGAGCCTTCCTTCCTTCACTCGACTCGACTCGACTCACTCACACACATACAGACAGCAGCAGCACAGTTTGAGTTTGCCGGCTAAAGAGAGGAAGGGAGGGCGAGGGGGGGGGGGGAGAGTAATCACCTGCTGTCGGTCGGTCGGGTTGCACATGAGCTGCTCCTGGTCGTCGTGGTGGAGGGGGAATACAAAAAATCGTGGAGCACCGCGCGCCCTCCCTTCCCCGACCCCCCCCCCCCCGGCCGGGTTACAGACAAGGAACACTGCTGGACACAGCACCGCGCGGGGCCAACTGAAGAAGATGCTAGTATTTATTGCTTTCTCTACTCGTTCCTCTTTCAAAGCTTCACTTCTGTTTCTGTATGCACCACTACGAAATTCGCCAGCTACATCTAATTTATCACGGAGAAAGCCTTTACGCTATTTTAGTATGCAACGTATTACATTCACATGGTTTTCTCGACTCACTTTTCTTTTACGAAACAAGCACATTGACCAAAGTTGCACTCTTTCGTAGCTTTGGCGGTCGGGCGATGTAGGTAGCCTCTACGCCCTAGGGATTATTATGCATGATTATTAACTAATTATATTATATTAATATATTATATTAATGTATAATTATATTAATTAATTAATTAATTATAGTTAACGGTAATGTGTATTAATTCGTTAATATAACAACGTGGATTCCTTGCATTCGGTCCCGATAACCTAACTTGGTTATCGATAACCTAACTTATCTGCCTATTTTAGTGATGTATGCCCATGATTTACGTGAAATATTTAAACCTTTTATATTTATTGCTGTAGAAATTCAGTATACTGTTTCATAGTTGAAATGTATAGAGTAAATGTTACTTAAGTCTGTACTTTAATATTTACTTACGATTTATGGGTCGCCAGTATTCCGTAAAATAGACGTAGGGGAACATGAAGATTACTTGACATAACTTAGGCATTTTCCAAGCTATTACGACAAAAGCATACACTGTATACCAACTGATAATCCTGCGCTACAATTTTTGAGTAACCTTTAAAACCATGGACGTCGGGAAGAGTTTAGTTATATTAGGTTGGCAGGTATGAAACAATAGCTTTAATTGTTACTAGAGCCCGGATTTTATGAACATATGCACCTGTGCACTAAAATCCTGTTAAATAGGGTCTAAAAACTTCAAAATATGCACAAAGAATAAAATATATTATTTTAACTTTTTCAAGTTTATTAATCCTGATGAATTAATCAAATTGTAAGTTTATTCTTAAACCAAGAAGTAATTAAATATTTTCTTACGCACATGCGCAGTCGAGCAAGCTCTCAGAACTAGTTGGGAAGTTTTGTCATGTTGCAATCCTACTTAGGCACTGCGCATGCCCGAACTGATTCTGGATCGTGTTTAAACTAAGGTTATGTCCCCTTCTCAGAGCTTAGAAATTACGAATAACACAACAATAAGTTATCTTTTAATTCTTGGAAGTGTTATTATCGTTGTGGCTTCATTTATAACATAATACGAGTTTTGTGTTGTGTACAGATTACACTCTTTCTATGGAAACACAATGAAATAGTCATTTTATTTGCTTGGGTCTTTCTTTACTTATTGCAGTAGAAGTATGTGAACAATTATTGACTAAAAGTAAAATATATACAGAAATTAGTCAAATATTCACTAACCTCTAATATATAAACACTATAAAACTTCTATAATTCGTTACAAAATTGAAGAAATGTATTCTATATGTGCACATATTTAAGTAGTGGTCTACTTACGAAAATACAGCAGAAATGTTTAATATTAAATAAACTAAAACTCAGAATTAATATCCACATAATTTTTTTTTTGTAGAGTGAACCATTTCGAAAATATTCTTTGTTATTTGTGTAAGTTTTGGAACAGTTAAAAGCTTTAATAGAATTGACGATCGCACAAAGCTTACTGTATCCCTGTATTGCCCTTGCACCTACAAGAAAATAAGCAATAAGATAATGTGTACAAATGTTTATCTCAACTAACACGACAAGATATAGGAATAAGAGTTTGTAGGAATGGTTAGTACAAGAGTAGAGAAAGTCATGTGAGTGTAACACGTCAAATTTTTATATTTGTTGCTAAGCTTGATAATGTAATAGTTGTTTAAGAATATATTGTGACAGTTTTGTGTTAAAACACCACAGAAGGACATTAAATAAATAGTATTTGTGTCCACTCTCCTCCACTGCCATGCTCTTGCCATTGAGAGCCCTTCTCTGAAGATCTAATTCAAAGTTTGAAAATCGTGAAACTTGGGGAAACTGTTCACTATTCTAGGTACTAGAAACAATATTTCTGGGTGTTGAGCCCCTGGATGTGACGTACTTTTAACTTTTAATGAAGAAAATAGTGTACTTTAACTTCAGGGATGTTTTGTGTCTATGTCCCCAGGAAGTGAGAGTGAGGAGAGGGGAGACAGAGAGGGACCAGATCACAGGAGAGCATGTTTCCTACATATACTACCCAGGTAGAAACTCTCTGACACCAGGCAATACACTGACTCGAGCAGAGCGCCATCTGTAGGAGCCCCCCCCCCCTCCGGGGGTTTTAAGGGCCTCGATGTGGACACGACGCGCGGCCCGGAGCTACGTTATTGGCACATAGTTTGTAATGTAGACAGCTCGATGTTGGATTTATTGACGAAATCTCAACATACATCCATCAGCGCTACAGCGTCCAAACTGTGCACTTCCAGACAGGCAGAGGTTCATATTTGCAAAGCAATAAAGGATATTTTCAGTTGGTTCGATTTTTCTGAAAATCTATGTCTATTTATTTATGAACACAAATTTAAGACTTAAAAATGTTTTTACTTTCTGAAAAATAGCTTTAACGATTGTGATTAAACTAATGTATATTCAAGATATTTCCATGACAAGGAATAAAGAGAACATTTTGTGTGAAAGATAAACAAAATGTTAATATATAAATAGTTTAAAATATACAATTTATGTTTAATATATTCTTTGTAGAGAACCATTTCTGATATATTCCTTATTCTTGAATAGAATTTTCCAGTGGTTATACTATTATAAACTAGGAAGTCTGCTGTATTCCTATTGTATCTAGAGAAAAATAAACAATAATTTGTATGAATGTCTATGCGTATTAATGTGGTATAGAGTGACTAGAGAATGTCATATGAGTGCAACACATAGTGCGGTATTTTTTGTTAATATTTCGTGTGTAAGAAATGACGTATTGTGTGTTTGGAAGCAGAAAGTAATTTCGAGGCTGTATGTATTTTTTGCAGTCGTTTAATCCGTCGCTCTCTCTCTCTCTCTCGTTTGGGGGCTATATAGAATTTTTAAAAAGCGCTCGGCATTTGTCTGTCACTCACAAACAGTGGCGGATAATTACTCTTGGTTCCAAACCCACAACTCAGTGTGTGTGTGTGTGTGTGTGTGTGTGTGTGTGTGTGTGTGTGTGTGTGTGTGTGATATTGGCAGTTTATGTTGGAATGGAAGAGTGTATACGTAATGCAGCGGGTCTAAGATGGACACGTGTTGGGCGCCACTTTTGTTACATTTGATCTAATTTAACCTCTTTTTTGTCAAACGGTACTCTAATATAATATGTACATATACAATTTTAATTACATATCTGCATTTGTTTCATAGATGTTAATATTTTTTTCTTTTGAATTAATTACGGTTTTATTTGAAATGTTATACAGTAAAAAGCAATAATTAGAGCAATATTATGTTATGTATAAAGAGTTCCGTAACTATATTCATGAAGGTTATATATTTAATGATTCTCTGCTTAGTTTTAGGAAAGGGATGTTGTAGAAAGTCTAGAGAAAGTCATATTTCCTTTTGTGATTTAACGAAGGCGTTTGATTGCTTAGGCTATACTTATTTGCTTAGTAAATTAAAACATCGTGGTGTTGATAGTTCCGGTCTGGAATTATTTAAATCTTGTTTTTAATCCCAGTAGCAACTTGTATGTGTAGGTGAGAAGAAATCTTATAGTGCTGAATTAAAGTACGCTGTGCCTCAGGGTTCTGTTTTTCGCCCTCTGTTATTTTTACTAATGATCAACGATTTACTATTTTTTTATTTAGGTAGATATTGTTAAACTTATTGTTTCAAGTGCTTGGAAAAATATTTTTTGTTATAATTATTTAGTATTTTATGTTGTCAAATTAAAATTTGCATTGAAACTTACTGTCAAAATAGAAAGCGTATTTTTACTTTCTCTACTGGTAAGTAGAGGAAGCATTCTACTCCACCGAAAATTCGATATCGAGATTTCACCGGAAATATGTTTTGAGACCCCCTGAATCCAAAAAGGACATTTTTAGAAAAAAGGCCCGTGAGTGTGTGTCTCTGCGTGTCTGTGGTTAGAATAACTCAAAAACAAAAACTCGGTTAAAAACCAAAGTTGGTATTTAAGTTTAATGTCTTTCAAGGACGCGACACGAAGATTTTGAAGAAAATAGCCCCAGCCTAAACTACCCTTTACATGGAAAATTTGTCGAAAATTTCCTTTTTTTTAAAAATTGGTCTAACGATTTTGATTAAAATAGTATATGTTTAATATATTTGTATGACAAATGAAACGTATATCTTGAATTTTCTGGCTATAGCCCCTGTAGGCGTATCTACTCTGGAGGACTTTTGCATAACTCGTAAATCGTTAGAGATAGAACAAATCATACTGTACAAAGCACGTAGATCTTGCTAAAATACACAATTTATGTCTGAATACATTTTCTTGTAGAGTGAACCATTTCGGAGATATTCCTTGTAATGTGTGTGAGTTTCGGAAAACTTAACTTTCATGAAATGGAACATCGTTGTTCATTTTTTATATGTTAATCGTGCAAAGGGAACGGAATCTCAAAGGTTTAAAACATTTGACTATCGCACAAAGTCTACTGTATTCTAATATTCCCCTTGTACCTACAAGGAAATAAGCAATAAGATAATTTGTACAAATGTTTATCTCAACTAACACGAAGAAGATATAGGAATAAGAGTTTGTAAGAATGGTTAGTACAAGAGTAGAGAAAGTCATGTGAGTGTAATTGTACGGAGTAAAACGAATGTTTGTTTTTTGGATGAAGATGATAAAGTTTAGTGATTAATTTGTAAGACAGATTCATATAATTTCCATTCTTTACGTTTTATATTCATGATAAACAATATTGTGTTGGAAAAATAAAACAGTTTTTAAATGATATGAAAGTAGTTGCATTGCAGAATTCCACGACCGTGAGAATTACTAAAGTTTCTACGAGTATCCGTTTATATGTCACTCTAATGCTCTGAAAAATGAACCACATTACAAGTGATGATCACAGCAAAATTAACTAGCTGATCCTTTACGCCAAGTATTCAAGACGTTGTAAAACGTAAATTATACAAAGAAAAATATTTTTCAAAAACATATTTTGCATTAATAATGATATACATATATGTTTCATTTCTTCTAGAACAGAACATATTATATTCGGTCTGGGTGGCTCAGTTGGTTAGACGCTGGCCTACTAATCCCAAGGTCGTGGGTTCAAATCCGGCCCAGACCGATGGTTTTTAAGTGTGCTTAAAAACGACAGCTCCATGTCAGTAGATTTACTGGCATGTAAAAGAACTCCTGCGGGACAAAATTCCGGCACAACGGCGACGCTGATGTGATCCTGGCAATTGACAGCGTCGTTAAACAACAAAATATTTATTTCAGAACATATTATCAATAGAACTTACTACTAATTACATTACTTTTTGTAAAAAATGAACAATGTCCCTTAACTTGCTTACAGTTGAACACTATTAATTTATATTGTACACTTAGAAAATTTCCACTTATAAGAAACAATACAAGCCAGGAGCGCGTTGTTTGTAAAATTTATTTTTCATTTACTACAGTGACTGTAACGAACGACGGCGGTAAATTAATTATAAGTGTAAATAGGGCAAATGTTCCGTAGCGACTGTTTCAATTCTTTTTAATTAACTGTTTTATATTCAAATGAATTTCATTTCGCATACAATTAAAAATGAAAACTGACTATGTTAGAACTATGTACGCATAAACATTTAAATATAACTCATTTGAGTATTTAACTTTTGTTAATATAATATATAATAATATTAATAACAATAACGGAAAGTAAAACGTTACTAATATTCACAACACCTACTTGACAATAAGCACTTTGTACCTATTTATATATAAAGGGGATTCAAATACGGAGGCAAGCTTTAACTTCTAAAATATCTATCTCCGTTTATTTAGCATAAAAATATGTTAAACACAGAGCATTTTAATAAAAATTGTTAAAACCATTGCGCAGAAAATAATTTTTCGGCAATTTTACAAATAAAGAATACTTTAGTTTACAAAAAAGTTTGCTCAAAATCTTCCTAGCGCATCCTTAAAACAGATACATAGACTTATATACAAATTTTAATTTCTACTTTATTTCCTTTTAGAGTTTTCCTCTTTACAAACTAAAAAAGAGACGTTTTTGTAGTTAGGGACCTCCAAAACATGTATTTCCAATGACATTTGTACATAGTAAACACATTTCTTAACTCTTACTTCCAGGATACAATCGTAAAGCGTTTTAATCAGACCTTAATATTGCATCAAAACTAATTTAAACTGTATTTAAAACCTATACACTGTGCAAATTCAAGAAATAACTATCCTACATAATTCTTTTACATGTTCTATTTATACTGCTACGTACAATCAGCAAAAAAGTAACAGTTAAGTAAAGAATTTCAGTTAAAATTATGTAAATGTTACTGGTGTGTAATTTTCTTTTAAAAAGTAAAAACTACGTTAATGATAGCAGAAGCATTATAATGACAAGTTATAATCTTAAGTTCTCTTAATTACAATACTTTACAAATATATACTTAGAGATTAAGAATTAAACAATTATTATAGCATTATTAAATAATATATTAAAATGTGTATCATAGATACACGATATTATTCAAATACTATTCTACCTGCTGACGTCATCCATTGTAATCTCTTACAAAACATATTACACCTAAATTTTTATAAGTAAATACGATAATATTATCAAATTAGAAAGTTGCTGTAAAATGTGTAAACCCAATTACTTTATATATTAGACAAATAAACTATTCAACATTGTTTTAATTTTCAAAGTGGTTTATATATATATATATATATATAGTTGCAAATTTTAGGTTATAAAAACAAATATTGATTTCAATATTCTACATTAAAATAAATTTCTACTCAACTTTACGTATTATCCAAAGTTTATAAACCATATTCAACACACTATATATGTTTAATTCTTTCCTTATTACCTTGTTCCATCTCATTATCCATCTCTCACTTTCCTCCTGTCACTAATTTATATCTTTCCTCCTTTTTGTTTAACAATTTCCTTTATTTTATTCTACCACTCAAAAACAAAATGTCAAAATATAACAATTGGCAACGCAACCGGAAGATTGTGGCGCTCTACACGACATTTTGCGGAAACACAAGCCGAAGTGGTACAAACTTCGGTAGCTCAGTCAGTAATGGAGACTTCAAACAGGAATTTCATGTCGCCCTTTTTCATTATGCCCCCTTTTCTGCTATACGCTGCCTCTGTGACGTCATTAACTTCTCAACACAGACGTCCCGGCTGCAGAATAACAGTTCTTCTTTAACTATAATCCTTCCCAATTATGTTTATTATGTGAATATGTTACAGAAACAGACTTTAATACAAATATCACATCACAGTGCCTAAATACTCACTGAGTACTACAAAATATGGAAATTATTGCACAACACCCAAGAATTTAATATCGACATTTTATAGAATAACCTGTAAACGTCGTGTAGATCGCTGGTTCGATCGCGTTGACCCTCCTTCGTGACTTACCTGTGTTTTTCAGAGATTTCCCTGCATCACCAACAGAATGCTGCGAAATACTTTCATATCCTCAGAGTTTAATGTCCCTCCCTCATAATTTCGTTACATTTATCGTCTTCGCTACCCACGCCGATAGATCTGTTAACAGCAATACGACAGACACTCTCGAAATGTTGTGGTAAGAGTTGCAAGGTGAATTTACTGGTTTTCCGACCTATCCCACATGAGGTACTAGAGACTGAAGGGCACTAAGCTAGGCGGCCTTCTAACAGCAAGACGCTACCCACTACACTATCGTGTCGTCACCCTTAGGATCCATTCACCTCATCCACCCCCTCCCATCACAAGAGTTACCAACTAACAAAACTAAATTCCTACCAAGGATAAAGTGTTCAATCGCCGCCGTTTTACAAATCATCAACATACTAAATTTAAAAACCTTCATTGCGAAGTGCATTTATAATCAACTTTCAAACATTATATAAACCTATTTAATTTATTGTTACAAAGGTGGTATTCTGCAAATGTGCAGCGTGTGTTGTCCGTGATAAGTTGAGAACAATGATAAAGCGTGTGTTAGTGAAGGAGCTTCCGGGGACAAAATCGATGTATGCGTCCTTAGAACAAAGGGATGAAAAAGCACCCCTCAAATGGGGTTAATAACTCAAAGTGGCTTCTTCTTCTTCTGGAGTTGCACAAGTGCACTTCCGGCTAAACTACGAGAACAATGTGAACATTGAAAAAGTTAAATCAATGTGTTTCACATAAACTGTGTTTTACGGAAATGTTCATCTTTTCGTATAATATTTTTATACCGTATCAGTTATACAAAAGTTGTCAAGAATAAAGAAAACTACAGAGAAATTTCAACATATATATTTAATTTGTTACGGAAATATAATAAACATAAGCTATTTTAATTAAAATCATTAGAGACATTTTTCAAAGAACTAAACTTTTTTTCAAATTCGAACTAAAGAACAATTTGAAGTGGAGGGATTTTCTCGGAAATCTTTGTAGCATATCCTTGAAAGATATTAAATTTAAATTCAAATTTCGTTTTCAACCCACTTTGTTTTTGAGTTCTCTGATTCACGGTTAGAAAGACAGACAATAATTTTCATTTTGTATCTAAGGATTCTCAAAACATGTATTTCTACTGAAGTACGGTAATTTTAGTACGGAATACACTAAATACATAATAAAGAAGTTAAACACACGCCTCGTTCAGTGATATTAAAGTAAGTCGCAGTGTTGGCTGTATGAACACTGACAGAGCCAGCGTGACTGTGATGATGAAGTACCAGTTGTGGCCGCTAGGTAGCACAAGCGTTGTTGCCAACCGGCAGACAATAAATAAAGGCTGTAAATTTTCAGCGTTACTTTTGGTAGAGTGTTGCTATATTGAAATTTGTATTTCACGAATTTAAA
Source organism: Tenodera sinensis (assembly GCA_030765045.1). Taxonomy (NCBI): domain Eukaryota; kingdom Metazoa; phylum Arthropoda; class Insecta; order Mantodea; family Mantidae; genus Tenodera; species Tenodera sinensis. The sequence continues at coordinate 4,140,666 of CM060968.1, forward strand.
AATACTACGGAGCTTTAAATTCAAACATTATCTTGAGTTTTTGTTTTATAAATACCTAGGAATGTAACTCAAAAATGCAAAACAAGTAAGTATTTTTGGTAATATTGTTGTACACGTGCAACTATGTTTCAGGAAGGCAACCTTCTAGAAAGAAAAATAGCTAAATTGACGCGATATAACTCGACATTCCTAAACTCGACAATCTTATTTATTTTAATATTTTTACCGTTAATCTTCAATGTAATTTCTTCTATTATCTACAATACGGTATGAATAATAATTGACGTAAATTTTAGTTAGTATACGTATACAACCTACCGCATTCTCCCTCACAGTAAGAAGCCAAAAGTTCGCCACTAATAAGGTGGATAAATAGCACAAACACTTGCTACGAAGGTTTCAAGTTTATTGCTCTAACTATAAAATATATTTTTGGAAGTGACGAACTGCGCAGTGAGTTCACTTTTGTATTTATAAGACAGTACGAGTGTCATGTTATCGCTCACACTTCCGAGTAGTACATAAACATCGCGGACCATCTCGCATTATCAGCAGTGTCTTGTTTATTTCAAGGAAGGAAACAGAAACGCTACGCGCAGATCCTAGCACGGTTATTCGCCACGTCTAAAAATACCTGTCTACGGGACAGTAATAATAGTTGTAAAACATAAAAGGAATGCCCGAGAGTACAGGGCAACTATCGACTGTATGTAGTCAAAGAGCGATAACACCAGCAAGATCTAGAAGCTTCTCGCTAATTCCGCTGAGTCATTGTAGACGTACGAGTAAGCTAAGTTTCAAGGTCACATTTCCATAACTCGACAGCCTCTCGGTGGACATTAGGTCGAGTTATCGGGATTCCACTATGTCCCAAAGTTACCGACATTCTTCTCCTCAGGATAACGGAAACATCGCTAAAACCTTATCCAGATAACTCACCCTAAGTGAGGTTCAAACTCGCGACCTCTTGCACGTGAGGCAGACATGCTACAAAGGTGGGTTACCTTGGTAACCAGAGACTCGGAGGACAACACGTGTAAGAAGATTCTGCTTTAGGAACATTTCACACAGTTGTAAATGTTGACGTAGCGACTTCCGTACTTGGAACTATCAATAAGTGGATTTTCCTTATTCTTTAAACTGTTAGCTATCGAGGTTCACATCGTGTGAGATCTGGGACATGGTCGGCCGCGTGACGTCACGTGGAGGATCAAACACGCGACTCTGCGCGGTGGAGTGCCAGAAACCAACACTCTAGAGACCTCGGCTACAAGAGCTGTTGTCACTAACTGTACTAGTTACAAAATTATGTACCAAGTCAGAGGTTGGCTGCAAACCCGCTCGTATTCTTTTCCCCGCTAACAAACTTCAAGATAGACATTCATTTGAAACTTCACCAAACACAATATGTGCCATTTATTGCACCTAACATAACCTGGACTGCTGTTTCACTTTCTTCAAATGAAGAATGTTTATTGCTAACATTAACAAATAACCTTTCTTCTGGAAAAATACATTCATTATTGAAAGAACAACTGCTGAAAACAGTTGTTAAATTGAAATAGAGTGATACTTTGATTCAAATGTGTAATAAAGCTTTTAGCCATTTATGGTCTATACAGTTGCCGTCATTGTCTGAAGAAAACTGTGACAATTTGTACAAAGGAGAATGACCAGGTATAGAGATATGATAATTTAACGTCTCTTTGGTTTGGGATTGTGATTGGAAAATCACTTATATACGCACTAGACGGAGTTAGTTCACTAACACACATATATAAGAAGCTATTCTCCGGTTAGAAAGTGTAAGCTGTGAATATTATTGACCACGAGTTACGTATTCGTTTAAATAGTTGAAGTGATCTCATTATTGCGCAGTGTATATTAGTAATTGTGTTAACTCATTCATTAACGGGAGTTGTTCGCCATCAAACTGATCAAGTGAAGTACTGAAAGATATCGAGCTTTTTCTTTCCCTTCTGACAAATGTAGAAGACCAATTAGGTCGCAAAACTGTAGGCGTTATCATCGAATCAAAGACCTACTTTAGAGGTTATTTCCTGAAACTTATACCTGAGTTGCTAGTTGCGTTTCATCGGTAGGTACAACAGCCATACCGTCCCGATGACTCTTCCATTGATTCCTCTCCCAGTTTTCTTTCTCCACTGCCTCAGAGATATTCATTTTCTCAGTCTTCCCATCTTCCTCGTGGGTCCTTAAATTTAATCTTTCTCGTGATATTACTGTCCTCTCCTCTATACAGCTCTACTAGCCATAGTAATCGGCCAGCTTTAAGTCGGTCTGCGTGGCTCAGTTGGTTACACCCTGGTCTACTGATCCCAAGGTCGCTGCTTCAAATCCCGCCCAGATCAGTGGTGTATAAGTGTATTTCCTCATGTCAAGTTGCCATGGTTTGGTAACATTGTACATCAAGAAGTCCCTCTTTGTCAAGTAGTGTATTTCCTCATGTCAAGTTGGCATGGTTTGGTAACATTGCATATCAAGAAGTCCCTCTTTGTCCAGTAGTGTATTTCCTCATGTCAAGTTGGCATGGTTTGGTAACATTGCACATCAAGAAGCCCCTCTTTGTCCAGTAGTGTATTTCCTCATGTCAAGTTGCCATGGTTTGGTAACATTGCATATCAAGAAGCCCCTCTTTGTCCAGTAGTGTATTTCCTCATGTCAAGTTGGTATGGTTTGGTAACATTGCACATCAAGAAGCCCCTCTTTGTCCAGTAGTGTATTTCCTCATGTCAAGTTGCCATGGTTTGGTAACGTTGTACATCAAGAAGTGCCTCTTTGTCCAGTAGTGTATTTCCTCATGTCAAGTTGCCATGGTTTGGTAACATTGCACATCAAGAAGTCCCTCTTTGTTCAGTAGTGTATTTCCTCATGTCAAGTTGCCATGGTTTGGTAACATTGTACATCAAGAAGTCCCTCTTTGTCAAGTAGTGTATTTCCTCATGTCAAGTTGGCATGGTTTGGTAACATTGCACATCAAGAAGTCCCTCTTTGTTCAGTAGTGTATTTCCTCATGTCAAGTTGGCATGGTTTGGTAACATTGCACATCAAGAAGTCCCTCTTTGTCCAGTAGTGTATTTCCTCATGTCAAGTTGGCATGGTTTGGTGACATTGCACATCAAGAAGTCCCTCTTTGTCCAGTAGTGTATTTCCTCATGTCAAGTTGGCATGGTTTGGTGACATTGCACATCAAGAAGTCCCTCTTTGTCCAGTAGTGTATTTCCTCATGTCAAGTTGGCATGGTTTGGTGACATTGCACATCAAGAAGTCCCTCTTTGTCCAGTAGTGTATTTCCTCATGTCAAGTTGGCATGGTTTGGTGACATTGCACATCAAGAAGTCCCTCTTTGTCCAGTAGTGTATTTCCTCATGTCAAGTTGGCATGGTTTGGTAACATTGCACATCAAGAAGTCCCTCTTTGTTCAGTAGTGTATTTCCTCATGTCAAGTTGCCATGGTTTGGTAACATTGTACATCAAGAAGTCCCTCTCTGTCAAGTAGTGCATTTCCTCATGTCAAGTTGGCATGGTTTGGTAACATTGCACATCAAGAAGTCCCTCTTTGTTCAGTAGTGTATTTCCTCATGTCAAGTTGGCATGGTTTGGTGACATTGCACATCAAGAAGTCCCTCTTTGTTCAGTAGTGTATTTCCTCGTGTCAAGTTGGCATGGTTTGGTAACATTGCACATCAAGAAGTCCCTCTTTGTCCAGTAGTGTATTTCCTCATGTCAAGTTGGCATGGTTTGGTGACATTGCACATCAAGAAGTCCCTCTTTGTCCAGTAGTGTATTTCCTCATCTCAAGTTGGCATGGTTTGGTGACATTGCACATCAAGAAGTCCCTCTTTGTCCAGTAGTGTATTTCCTCATGTCAAGTTGCCATGGTTTGGTAACATTGCACATCAAGAAGTCCCTCTTTGTCCAGTAGTGTATTTCCTCGTGTCAAGTTGCCATGATTTGGTAACATTGCACATCAAGAAGTCCCTCTTTGTCCAGTAGTGTATTTCCTCATGTCAAGTTGGCATGGTTTGGTAACATTGCACATCAAGAAGTCCCTCTTTGTCCAGTAGTGTATTTCCTCGTGTCAAGTTGGCATGGTTTGGTAACATTGCACATCAAGAAGTCCCTCTTTGTCCAGTAGTGTATTTCCTCATGTCAAGTTGACATGGTTTGGTAACATTGCACATCAAGAAGTCCCTCTTTGTCCAGTAGTGTATTTCCTCATGTCAAGTTGGCATGGTTTGGTGACATTGCACATCAAGAAGTCCCTCTTTGTCCAGTAGTGTATTTCCTCATGTCAAGTTGCCATGGTTTGGTAACATTGCACATCAAGAAGTCCCTCTTTGTCCAGTAGTGTATTTCCTCGTGTCAAGTTGCCATGGTTTGGTAACATTGCACATCAAGAAGTCCCTCTTTGTCCAGTAGTGTATTTCCTCATGTCAAGTTGACATGGTTTGGTAACATTGCACATCAAGAAGTCCCTCTTTGTCCAGTAGTGTATTTCCTAATGTCAAGTTGCCATGGTTTGGTAACATTGCACATCAAGAAGTCCCTCTCTGTCAAGTAGTGCATTTCCTCATGTCAAGTTGGCATGGTTTGGTAACATTGCACATCAAGAAGCCCCTCTTTGTCCAGTAGTGTATTTCCTAATGTCAAGCTGCCATGGTTTGGTAACATTGCACATCAAGAAGTCCCTCTTTGTCCAGTAGTGTATTTCCTAATGTCAAGTTGCCATGGTTTGGTAACATTGCACATCAAGAAGTCCCTCTTTGTCCAGTAGTGTATTTCCTAATGTCAAGCTGCCATGGTTTGGTAACATTGCACATCAAGAAGTCCCTCTTTGTCCAGTAGTGTATTTCCTCATGTCAAGTTGGCATGGTTTGGTAATATTGCACATCAAGAAGTCCCTCTTTGTCCAGTAGTGTATTTCCTCATGTCAAGTTGCCATGGTTTGGTAACGTTGCACATCAAGAAGTCCCTCTTTGTCCAGTAGTGTATTTCCTAATGTCAAGCTGCCATGGTTTGGTAACATTGCACATCAAGAAGTCCCTCTTTGTCCAGTAGTGTATTTCCTAATGTCAAGCTGCCATGGTTTGGTAACATTGCACATCAAGAAGTCCCTCTTTGTCCAGTAGTGTATTTCCTCATGTCAAGTTGCCATGGTTTGGTAACATTCCACAACAAGAAGTCCCTCTTTGTCCAGTAGTGTATTTCCTCATGTCAAGTTGCCATGGTTTGGTAACATTGCACATCAAGAAGCCCCTCTTTGTCCAGTAGTGTATTTCCTCATGTCAAGTTGGCATGGTTTGGTAACATTACACGTCAAGAAGTCCCTCCTTGTCCAGTGGTGTATTTCCTCATGTCAAGTTGGCATGGTTTGGTAACATTGCACTTCAAGAAGTCCCTGTTAGTCCAGTAGTGTATTTGCTCTTGTCAAGTTGGCATGGTTTGGTAACATTGCACATCAAGAAGTCCCTCTTTGTCCAGGATTGTATCTGTTACATTGAATCTATAGCCTATAACGATATACTTTATTGCCATCTACCTGTCAATTATATGGATTCAAGTGAAATATTTCTTTTTGTTTTCCCTAAAGAAGTTTAAAATGTATGCTGTTTTGGAATGTCTGAGAAAACGAATCTCGACATAAACATTTTATTAATGAGGTTTTAGCATTTCTTGAACTAAAATATGTTAAATTATTTATACTGATGATGCTGTGAATGATAATTTGGATTAAAATAGCATATATTTTAGTGAAAAATGAAATACTTATGTAGAAAAGAATAGAGTTTCGAAAGTATCACATAATGACCAGGTCTTAAAACATTTGACTATCACTTGAGTCTACAGTATTCCCCCTGTACCTATAAGAAAATTAGCAATTCAATAATTTGTACACATTTGTATCTGTATTAACATGAAGTAGATAGAAGACTAAGTGTTGGTAGATGAGTGAGTAGAGAAGATGGTGTGAGTGACATCCATCAGAAAGCGCAATCGCCACACAGGTGTAGTGAATGAAACCCCGTCTTGTCTCGTCGGTTGGTACGCGGTCTTAACAATACGACCACAAAATACCCTTGAAACATGTGTTCCTCTGCCTTGTGTATCTGATCACACACACACACACACACACACACACACACAGACAGACACACACACAGACACACACACAGACACACACACAGACACACACAGACAGACACACACACAGACACACACACAGACACACACACAGACACACACACAGACACACACAGACACACACACAGACACACACACAGAGACACACACACAGACACACACACATACACACACAAACACATTTGCAATGCATCTTCGTATTTCGCAGGTCAACTTTCACGTCATATCTGCTCTACACAAACAGGATTCTTTCATTTTTAATATTGCCTGCTGGTATTGACTCAATGACAACTTACGGAGAGGGACTTAGTACCTCGACTGAAAGGTGATCTTTTGTGTCTATGTTCCTGACAGGAGGATGAATGTGGTGAATGTGTCATAAGTATATATGACTCAATGACAACTTACGGAGAGGGACTTAGTACCTCGACTGAAAGGTGATCTTTTGTGTCTATGTTCCTGACAGGAGGATGAATGAGGTGAATGTATCATAAGTATATATGACTCAATGACAACTTACAGAGAGGGGCTTAGTACCTCGACTGAAAGGTGATCTTTTGTGTCTATGTTCCTGACAGGAGGATGGATGAGGTGAATGTATCATAAGTATATATGACTCAATGACAACTTACGGAGAGGGACTTAGTACCTCGACTGAAACGTGATCTTTTGTGTCTATGTTCCTGACAGGAGGATGGATGAGGTGAATGTATCATAAGTATATATGACTCAATGACAACTTACGCAGAGGGACTTAGTACCTCGACTGAAAGGTGATCTTTTGTGTCTATGTTCCTGACAGGAGGATGGATGAGGTGAATGTATCATAAGTATATATGACTCAATGACAACTTACGGAGAGGGACTTAGTACCTCGACTGAAAGGTGATCTTTTGTGTCTATGTTCCTGACAGGAGGATGGATGAGGTGAATGTATCATAAGTATATATGACTCAATGGCAACTTACGCAGAGGGACTTAGTACCTCGACTGAAAGGTGATCTTTTGTGTCTATGTTCCTGACAGGAGGATGAATGTGGTGAATGTGTCATAAGTATATATGACTCAATGACAACTTACAGAGAGGGACTTAGTACCTCGACTGAAAGGTGATCTTTTGTGTCTATGTTCCTGACAGGAGGATGAATGAGGTGAATGTATCATAAGTATATATGACTCAATGACAACTTACAGAGAGGGGCTTAGTACCTCGACTGAAAGGTGATCTTTTGTGTCTATGTTCCTGACAGGAGGTTGGATGAGGTGAATGTGTCATTATATATGACTCAATGGCAACTTACAGAGAGGGATTTAGTACCTCGACTGAAAGGTGATCTTTTGTGTCTATGTTCCTGACAGGAGGATGGATGAGGTGAATGTATCATAAGTATATATGACTCAATGACAACTTACGGAGAGGGACTTAGTACCTGGACTGAAAGGTGATCTTTTGTGTCTATGTTCCTGACAGGAGGATGAATGAGGTGAATGTGTCATAAGTATATATGACTCAATGACAACTTACAGAGAGGGACTTAGTACCTCGACTGAAAGGTGATCTTTTGTGTCTATGTTCCTGACAGGAGGATGGATGAGGTGAATGTATCATAAGTATATATGACTCAATGACAACTTACAGAGAGGGACTTAGTACCTCGACTGAAAGGTGATCTTTTGTGTCTATGTTCCTGACAGGAGGATGGATGAGGTGAATGTATCATAAGTATATATGACTCAATGACAACTTACAGAGAGGGACTTAGTACCTCAACTGAAAGGTGATCTTTTGTGTCTATGTTCCTGACAGAAGGATGGATGAGGTGAATGTGTCATAAGTATATATGACTCAATGACAACTTACAGAGAGGGGCTTAGTACCTCGACTGAAAGGTGATCTTTTGTGTCTATGTTCCTGACAGGAGGATGGACGAGCTGAATGTATCATAAGTATATATGACTCAATGACACTGACTTGTAAGCCCTCACTCTCACACTTGCAGGTGTTCAGTCTGTCTGGGACAGAGCACCATTCAGGCAGAGACCTCAACGGCGATAAGGGATCTCTAACGTTTCCAGCATAAACACATGCGACGCCGGTCCAGTTATAAACCAGAGTAGTTGTTTGTTGAAGGCGGTGAGGGATGTTTACATGCACCATCCCTAGAACACATCATAACAAAGCATGTGATAAGTACCTACTGTCTGTCGACCATAAGAAGGCGAGCTACAGGAATGTGCTACGGAAGCATCTTATTCATATACCAGTGTAGCCAACTTAGGTTAGCCAAAAGTCACTAAATATTTATATTCGCTAAATCAAAATAAATAATATAATGAAATGGAAGTTGTATAATACGGGAGAAGAAAGATTTCCGATCGTGCTGCGTGGATTTTGCCGCTCGTCGCCGTCTCCGTATCTTATCATAGGAAGGAAACAAAGTACTTCTAAAGGCACCAACTTTATGAAACTGTCCATCACTCGCACCACACGTCATGTTTAGAAGTGTCTCGTCGTACACTGTACACAAGTTGCCTCAGAGACTACACATAACATTTTTTACAACTAGACTTTTTAAATTTTCTAAACATAAGCAGTATGAAGCTTCTAGACGTATGTGTGTATTCAGACAGACAGATAGACAGACAGACACACACAGACAGGCAAATAGACAGATAGACAGACAAGCATATAGAAGATAGGCATATAGACAGACACACAGACAGACAGATAGACAGACAGGCATATAGACAGATAGACACATAGACAGACAGATAGACAGACAGACACACACAGACAGGCAAATAGACAGATAGACAGACAAGCATATAGAAGATAGGCATATAGACAGACACACAGACAGACAGATAGACAGACAGACAGGCATATAGACAGATAGACACACAGACAGACAAATAGACAGACAGGCATATAGACAGATAGACACACAGACAGACAGATAGACAGACAGGCATATAGACAGACACACAGATAGACAGACAGACAGGCATATAGACAGATAGACACACAGACAGACATAGACAGACAGGCATATAGACAGACAGACACACAGATAGACAGACAGACAGGCATATAGACAGACAGACAGATAGACAGATAGACAGGCAGGCATATAGACAGACACACAGACAGACAGATAGACAGACAGGTATATAGACAGACAGACACACACACAGATAGACATATTAGACAGATAGACAGACAGGCATATAGACAGATAGACAGACAGGCATATAGACAGACATATAGACAGACAGACACACACAGATAGACATATAGACAGATAGACAGGCAGGCATATAGACAGACACACAGACAGACAGATAGACAGACAGGTATATAGACAGACAGACACACACAGATAGACATATAGACAGATAGACAGACAGGCATATAGACAGACAGACACACACAGATAGACATATAGACAGATAGACAGACAGGCACATAGACAGATAGAGAGACAGGCATATAGACAGACAGACAGACAGACACACACTGACAGACATATAGACAGACAGACACATAGACAGAGAGACACATAGACAGACAGACAGGTATATAGACAGACAGACACACACACAGATAGACATATAGACAGATAGACAGGCATATAGACAGACAGACACAGACATATAGACAGATAGACAGACAGATAAACACAGACATATAGACAGACACACACAGACATATAGACAGACAGACACAGACATATAGACAGACACCGACATATAGACAGACAGACACCGACACATAGACAGACAGACACACACAGACAGACACAGACAGACATATAGACAGACAGACATGTTGATAGACAGACAGACATGTAGACAGACACAGACATGTTGATAGACAGACAGACAGACAGACATATAGACAGACAGACAGACAGACACGAAGCCTGTTGATGTGGAAGGCTTTTCACATATGTATGGACACAACATCCGTTGGAATATCAAATTCTCTTACTGCGTCATCTGTAGCTGGAGCAGTGACCATCTTAAGAGATCTTCAAAAGAATATTTTTAAAACTACGCAAAAGAAAACTTGTTGAAAGGTTCAATATCCTTAGGTCATATCGGACGAAAAGTGAAATGAGACTCGATGAGCCTGAGGTCCATGTAGCTTTTGAGGACAAGGGATATCGACGAAACCAAGGTTCGAACTGGGAACATCTTGAACGCTACCAGCACGCCACAAAGGTGGGCACAGTAAAAGTAGAAGTATTGTATAAGTAAGGCTGGGAGGTGTAAATGAAACATACATAAACAGGTTTAAACACGGACCATAGGGAAGTATTGTCCAGATTTCACTATAAATGTGTTTTGACACTTCCAGAACTAATAAAAGGTTAGAAAAAAGTCCCTGTGTGTTTATGTTAGTTATCTTTTGGCGTATTTGTGTTTACACGTGCTGGTACCTACTACCTATTTGTGTGTTTGTGTTCAGAAAGGAAACTTCGGTGACCATTGCTCCGACTGAGTTGTTTCTCTAACTGACTGACTGGATTTTTGCCTCTTCATCGATATGATATTGTCACCGCGCCCGCCGCATCTAATTGCCGACAGCAGCAGTGTCACCCATCGCATTATTGTCGGCACTACCACAAAGGAGTCGAAGGAAAGACACAGAGAATGACCGCATTGTTGGGGCGCTTGCCGAAAGAGAGAAAAGGATAGAGGCTTCTGGAATCTTCTACTTTGTATCTCACCGCAATAACTGAACTATAAATAGCGGTAAAGTGCGACAGAGAGTCAGTCAGACGTATGTGAAGCGTTGAGTAGTCGTGCCGAGGAAGAAGGGACAGTTCTTTGTGTTACGAATTCGGAGCCGTGCTGTTGGAGAATCGAAAAAGACTTTCCTGCTGTTGCAACGAGTGTACAAAGTTACTGTTTACGGAAATAAAAGTGTTTCTTTATCTCGACTACATCTGTCTTCTTTACTTTTCAACACAACCAAAGTCACACTGGTGTCAGAAGTGGGATCCGTCGAATTGCTTCTAGTTTCGTCACATCGTCGTTAGAAGTTGCAACGTTAGAACCAAGATGGAGGGAGATTCGGAAACCAGGATGATGGCAATGATGAAAGAATTATTCGCCGAAATGAAGACGGCAAACGACAACCTCGCTGCCAAAATGAAGACGGCAAACGACAACCTCGCTGCCTAGCTGAAAGAGATGAAGACGGCAAACGACAACCTCGCTGCCAAAATGGAAACGTCAAACGACAACCTCGCTGCCAAAATGGAAACGAGAAACGACAACCTCGTTGCCGAGCTGAAAGAGATGAAGACGGAGCTATCGGCGAAAATTGACGGTGAACTAATTGGCGTGACGGAAGACGTGGAAGAACTCGGCGAAAAGGTGGAAGACCTCTGGCAGCACGTGGACGTCGTGGAGGACGACGGGGAACGTCTTGGCGCCCTGGTAGTAAGAGTTGACGAGAGCGTCAAAGTACTGGATGCCAGGGGCAGACGGAATAGCGCGGAGCCGGGGAGGGAGCACCTAGTGGCCGAGGCGACAGTTGCGCCCGTTTCAGATGATGTGAGGGAAGATATGGAACAACTCGGCGAACTGATTGGCGTGACGGAAGACATGGAACAACTCGGCGAACTGATTGGCGTGACGGAAGACGTGGAACAACTCGGCGAACTGATTGGCGTGACGGAAGACGTGGAACAACTCGGCGAACTGATTGGCGTGACGGAAGACGTGGAACAACTCAGCGAACTGATTGGCATGACGGAAGACGTGGAACAACTCGGCGAACTGATTGGCGTGACGGAAGACGTGGAAGAACTCGGCGAAAAGGTGGAAGACCTCTGCCAGCATGTGGACGTCGTGGAGGACGACGGGGAACGTCTTGGCGCCCTGGTAGTAAGAGTTGACGAGAGCGTCAAAGTACTGGATGCCAGGGGCAGACGGAATAGCGCGGACCCGGGGAGGGAGCACCTAGTGGCCGAGGCGACAGTTGCGCCCGTTTCAGATAACGAAAGTGTACGTCTCGGGGAAGACAAAGGGGCAGTTCAGGGACGTCGTCGAGGATCCCCTGGAGGAGTGTGTCGGGTACGTAACCAACCAGGATATGACGTGGAGGACGATCAGCAGGGAAGCGCACAAGCAAACGAGCAACACGCGAGAACCGACTTGGCGGGGGACATGGGGGGACCGTCGGAGCCATCCAATCACCTGACGCATAGTGCCGTGAACGGAAGAATGGTGGACATCATCGTGGACGTCAGGATACAGGAGAGGCCGTGCCGAGCACGAGTGCAGCGGTGGACGCGACTCGCGCGGATGTGGCGGGGTTTGTTGCCGGACCCATCGGAAGCAAGGTGGCTGCGAAGGTGCGCCAGAGAGGTCGGCGGACATGGTACCCAGTGAGCCGTTTCCAAGTGCGCAGGATGGCCCGTCAACACACCAGGAAGAAGGGCAACTGGACGAGGGACCGTCAAGACCGGCGGTACTGTTGCAGAATTTCGAAGCAGGATGGCATACATCGTCCTACCCGGACCAAGGGACACTATCCAACAGCGATACCTAGGATCGTGCCTCCTGGAGAAGAGGTTCGATGGGTTAGTCCACCGGGGCGCAAGGGAGATGCCGCAGTGATAGTGCTGGTCGGGACGACCAGCTCTGAGGAGGGAGCAGTGTCACCGCGCCCGCCGCATCTAATTGCCGACAACAGCAGTGTCACCCATCGCATTATTGTCGGCCCTACCGCAAAGGAGCCGAAGGAAAGAGACAGAGAATGACCGCATTGTTGGGGCGCTTGCCGAAAGGGAGAAAAGGATAGAGGCTACTGGAATCTTCTACTTTGTATTTCACCGCAATAACTGAACTTTCCAGAATAGTGCCTGGGAGATATAAATAGCGGTAAAGTGCGACAGAGGGGTCAGTCAGACGTATGTGAAGGGTTGAGTAGTCGTGCCGAGGAAGAAGGGACAGTTCTTTGTGTTACGAATTCGGAGCCGTGCTGTTGGAGAATCGAAAAAGACTTTCCTGCTGTTGCAACGAGTGTACAAGTTACTGTTTACGGAAATAAAAGTGTTTCTTTATCTCGACTACATCTGTCTTCTCTACTTCACACACACCCAAAGTCACAATATGATAAGATTGGTTTGGGAAACCAGATGTTGCTTATTCTGCTGAGGTATTTTCCCACTTGTCTTTATACACCAAATATGTTTTATCATAAAGTTCAATGATCTTGCCATTTCATTATTTTAAACACAATTAAATATTCCAACCAAGCATTGCTTAAAAATGGTTCTCGTTTCGATGAAATATGCACATTAATTTATAAAATCCTACAAATATACGTGGAGATTAAGTAAAAGTGCGTTGCGCATGCGCAGAGCTAGTGTGACGTGATGTTCCCCTACCACTGAGCTGACATGAATTGACAAGAGGTTTAGTCAGCCAGCCAGCCAGTCAGTCAGTCCTATAAGACGATGTGAGTGTGTGTGTGTGTGCGGCGGTGCGTGCGTACGTGTTCCTTGACTACAACACACAAGTATCAAGGTGAGTTAACAGCAACCTGCACTATTTAACATCGTGTTAATAAACATCCCACCCTACAAACTTGTTAATTCTCTTCTATGTACAAGGGGAACAGAACAGGCCTTAAGCGAGACAAGTGTTTTTAAAGCTTTAAAATTCATTTCCGTTTGCATGGCTAAGATATACAAAAGTGAACAACGACCTTCCGTTTCACAAAAGTTTCTATTCCAAAATTCACACAAATAACCAGGGATATCTCCGAAATGGTTCACTCTACAAAAACATTTATTTGGACACAAATTGTGTATTTTAGCAAGATCTACATTTTTGTAGAGTAAGATTTGGTCTATCTCTTACGGTTTACCAGTTAAACAAAAGTCATCCAAAGTAAACAGGACTACATGGGCTGACATTTCATTTGTCATACAAATATCCTAAACATGTCATCTTAATCAAAATCGTTAGAGCCATCTTTAACAAAATCAAAATTTTCGAAAAATTTTCCATCTAAAGGGTAGTTTAGGGGGGGGGGGGCTATTTTCTTCAAAATCTTCGTGTCGTATCCTTGAAAGACATTAAACTTAAATACCAACTTCGATTTTTAACCGACTTTTCGTTTTTGAGTTATACTACCCTCCATCCCCCCACAAACACACAGACGTACAAAAGTAACTTTTTCTACAAACACCAGCTTTCTTAGATTCTCAAATCTTGCATTTCCATTGAAATCTCGGTATACGTATTTTTACATTGTTAGCAATTCTATCTCTGGTTATTGAAACCTTTACAGAAAGTAAAAATATCGTAGTCTAAGTAAAATCGTTTAATTAAGTTTTAGTTTAATAATAATAATAATAATAATAATAATAATAATAATAATAATAATAATAATAATAATAATAATAATAATAATAATAATAATAATAATAATAATAATAATAATAATAATAATAATAATAATAATAACAATAATAATAATAATAATAATAATAATAATAATAATAATAATAATAATAATAATAATAATAATAATAATAATAATAATAATAATAATAATAATAATAATAATAATAATAATAATAATAATAATAATAATAATAATAATAATAATAATAATAATAATAATAATAATAATGAGATGTCTATTTTATTCTGATTGCCTCCGTAGCGCGGTTGGTAGTGCGCTTGCCTCTGGCACGGGGGACCCGGGCTCAATCTCCAGTACCAGGATGGGCTTTTATCCCTTCTGGGAGGTCTGGAACGGGATGCACTCAGCCTTGTTAGTTCCGAGGGGACCAATTGAGGAGCTACTTGATGGACTGCAAAACTGGCCGGGAGGGATCGGGGCGTTGATAACGTACCACCCTCCAGTACTGCACCTCATCAATGGTCGAGGTGGGGGACGCAGCGGCTGGGCGGTAAGCCTTGGCTCTTCATGGGCTGTTGTGCCGGGGCTTAGTTCTATTTATTTTCAGGGAAGGTTTTATTCCACCCAAAATACTCATACGTCCCGCGATTTCATCGAAAATACATGTTTTGAAATTCCCTTCATCAAAATAGCCAAAGAAAGGTTACCTGGTTCCCGTATGTGTGTATGTGTGAGTGTGTGTGTGTGTGTGTGGTGTGTGTATGTCTGTGTGTATGTGTGTGTGGTGTGTGTGTGGTGTGTGTGTATGTGTGTGTGGTGTATGTGTGTGTGGTGTGTGTGTGGTGTGTGTATGTGTGTAGTGTATGTGTGGTGTGTGTATGTCTGTGTGTGTGTCTGTGTGTGTCTGTGTTTGTGTGTGTTTGCATGTGTGTGTGTCTGTGTGTGTGTCTGTGTGTCTGTGTGTGTGTCTGTGTGTGTGTCTGTGTGTGTGTGTGTCTGTGTGTGTCTGTGTGTGTGTCTGTGTGTCTGTGTGTGTGTCTGTGTGTGTCTGTGTTTGTGTGTGTTTGCATGTGTGTGTGTCTGTGTGTGTGTCTGTGTGTCTGTGTGTGTCTGTGTGTGTGTCTGTGTGTGTGTGTGTGTCTGTGTGTGTCTGTGTGTGTGTCTGTGTGTCTGTGTGTGTGTCTGTGTGTGTGTCTGTGTGTGTGTCTGTGTGTGTGTGTGTGTGTCTATGATTAAATACCAAATTTGATATTTCAGTTGAACATGTTTCATGGATACCAAAGGAACATTATAAACAAACAGTCTGTCCTTTTCATGGAACATTTTCCAGAAAATGTTTATTCTCTCAAAAATAGATCTATGTCTTATATTTGCTCAATTTTCTGTGAATATTCGCTGAAGTTCTCCTTCTTGTGAATGACTTTTGTATAAGTGATAATTTGTACAAATGTTTATGTGTATTAATATGAAGAAGTGTAGAGAAAGGGTTATTGCTGTTGCTTGTACAGAAAGGTTCACGAGTCTGTGTAAGTGCATACGCACTACATGTGTAGGGTGGGACAGATAACACGGGTCCTCTGTCCTCACACTCAAGATAACCTTTGATGAAACTGTCTGTCCTCTAAACCACATTGCTTCTCATCTCTACCAGATAACTTGGTGTATTATCCATGTACATTTGTACAAAGTATCTTATAGATACAAGGGGAGTACAGTAGATTTAAGTGACACATAAATGTTACGTTCTTTTTAAAAGAAAATTATTTCAGATAAATTGTGTGATTTGATGAGATCTACATTTTTACTTTCTCTACTGGTAAGTAGCGGGAGTATTGTATTCGAGATTTCACCGGAAATATATATTTTGAGACTTCCTGAATAATAAAAGAAAACCATTTTTAGAAAAAGGTCCGCGCGCGCGTTTGTGCCCCCACCCTAAATTACCCTTTACATGGAACCTTTCTCGAAAATTTTGATTTTCTTGAAAATGGCTCTAACGATTTTGATTAAAATGTCATATGTTTGAGATATTTTGATAACAAATGGAATGTATATCTTGAATTTTCTGGCTATAGCCCCTGTAGTCGTATTTACTCTGGACGAATTTTGCATATCTGTAAAAGAAAAGGAGTCGGCAGTTCTCTACAAATCTGGAAATTTACAAATAAAGTGATATGTTGGTTGATTCTTCGTTTGGTTCCATTGCTACCATAACTCACGCACACCCTGCAGATTAGGACCTCTTGCTAGAGCTAGTCCGGACACCAAACACGATATCTTATAGATCTTAAAGGCGACGTCTTCGACGGAGAGGAGCGCGTTTGCGTTAAATGGCGAACCAACGTGTGGCACGATAAGACGACGAGGATTGGACCAACGATATTCGAGAAGAAGAGGACCAGCAGAAGCTGACACGATAAGGATTGAGCCAACAAGGTTCGAGAAGAAGAGGACCAGCAGAGACTGCGGAGGTACCTAATGGACCAGTAACATCAGAGACGGTGCCGACATCAGTGTGCAGCAACAATAATAAGGTACTGAGTGTTAAACTAGTTTATCAGTGATATTGATGTAGATGATTCTTAGAAACGGCAAGATGTTGGAACAGTCTGTAGTAGATAGTAAAATTCAGGAGATAGAAGTTGTAAATAAGGAAACTGTAGATGTAGTAGCAAATGTAGGGGGAAATGTAAATGTATCAGATCAAAGAGAACAGCTAACGGAAGGTCATTCTGGCAGAGAATGTCAAACACCAGTTGTAAATACAGAAAGTAACATGCTAGGGCCGATAATGGCAATGTTGAATGAAACGAAAATAAGTATGGAGAATAGTTTAACTGAGTTTAGGAAGGAAATGAAAACTAACAATAAAAGTATTACTGAGAAATTGGAAAATAACAATAAAAGTTTAACTGAGAAATTGGAAAGTAACAATAAATGTTTGACTGAACAGCTAGAAATGACCACCCAGAGTTTGACTGCAAAGATAGAGAAAGAGACAGAGAGTAGTAGCAAAGTGTTGACAGGGAAATTGGAGAGTAATAATCGAGGCTTGACAGAATTAGCACAGAGAATATAAAACCAACAACATGTGATAGAAAATTTTCAGGGGGAAATTAGAAGTGAAGTGGATAATTTAAGAATTGAGGTTAGGGAGAACAGAACTCAGGTTGCGGGTGAGATAGAAAATGTAAAGAAAGAAATGGATCAAGAATTTGTTCGATTTGTTGAGAAATCTGAGAGAGAGAGAGAGAGAGAGAGAGAGAGAGAGAGAGAGAGAGTAGTAAGCTTAGGGAAGAAGTAGGGCAGATATTGAATAACGAGAGAGAAATAACCTGCAAAGAATTGGAAGACAGTAAGGTTAGGTTACAAAAGGCAGAAAGGGAAGGTAGGAGGTTAATTGTAAATGTGGAAGATTTAAATGAGCATGTAAAGGAAGTGGTTACGGAAATCCAGGGTGTAAAGCAAGCACTTGAAAACTTAAAATTAAATGATAGTCGTGCTAATTCTGCTTGTCCTAGTGTAAACACAAATCCTAGTGTAAACACAAATCCTAGTGTAACCGCAACTCCTTGTGTAAGTAATAATCATAGTATAAGTACAAACCATCGAAACGAGGCGATGCGAAGTGCAAACGCTGACATTTCGATAACCAATGTGAGTGCTAATACTTCAAATAATGTACCCTGTACTAACAAAAGTGGCGGTCCACAAATTCAATGGCCTAACCATCTAATACAGGAAATTACACCACCAATATTTGAACATGAGGAATCTGATGATCCAAAAGCTTTTCTAGCCGATATTCATGAGTACTTTTGCATCAAAAATATACCCGAGGAGTATAAAATGACTATAATTAGGAAATGTTTCAAGGGTAATGCAGCTAATTGGCTCGAACTTTCGGTAGGGACAGATAATAACTACGGGACCTTTGTAGATTTGTTTTTAAATCGATACTGGGGTGCCGGTAGGCAAGCCAGTATTCGACTGGAATTAAGTAATGGCAAATACGATCCCAACAAAAACCAGTCAATGGTAAATTATTTTATGAATATTGCTCGCAAGTCTAAGATGTTGGACCCCCCATGAGAGAAACAGAACTAATTAATCTAATCACTACGCACTTTCCTGAAACTATCCAACATTATTTAATAATAGAAAAACCCACAACCATTGCAGCCATGATAGATCTATTAATAGCTTTAGAGGGAAACAAAGCCAAACAGGAGATCGAACAAAGCAAAAATCAAAATCGAAGTGAAAGAGGTTTCCAAAATTTTTTTTGGGCAGGGGGCAACCCCAAACTCGAATCAGAATTACGAGATTCGAGAGAGATATCGTGGTCCCATACCCAGAAATGATAATTTATGGGAAAACCAGAATAGAGCTCAATATGAAAACAATTTTAGGGGTAGACAACATGATCAAAGAGGACGTAATGTGCGAGTTAATTACTTCCGTGCCAACAGATGTTACCGAGATAACAGGGGCCAAAGATTCTAAGGACACTATTCGGGAAATAGAAATTGGGAAAATAGTCAACGCCAGTATCGACCCAGTTCCCCTAGGTACGATGATGGATCTAGATCAGGTCGAAATTCTCCTCAGTTTGATGAACGTGCCGATGCAATAAATATCACAAAACAGATGGTAGGGAATTCTCAAAACAAGGAAAATCTAAGAGTAAATAACAGAGATAATGGTTAGATCATTGAAATATTTGTGTATTTGCCAAGAGCAAGAGAAGGTATAAACATTGTCAATATAGTTAAGTTTAGCATAATAGTAACTAAGTGAAAGTGTTGTGCAAACAAAGAAGAGAAAGACTATCAAGAAACTAATAAATACCAAACCAAGACTTTTGTAAAATTATTTAACTTCCGAAGATGAAAAAAAAAATGTAAATAATAGTTTTAAGTAAAATTTAATCTTGTTTGGAATGAATGTTTTAAAATGTTTGTAAAAAAAATGTATGTGGATGGAGAATTGCCGACCACGAGAATAGGTATTCACTAAAATTAATCATTCGGGCAGAGCATAAACATTAACTTATTATGTAATAATAAAATAATGTTTATGGGGGCATTTTAAACCGAAATTACAATGTCAATATATTTGATAATGGAAAGAAACAAAAGGAGATTCTAATCAATAGTGAAGGAGAAGACGTAATAAAGCTAATATGTTAAAGTCTCAAGAATGGAAGCATAGGCAGATTTAAAAGAGTGATAAGGCTTTGTTGACGCGCACGAAAAACAAACACGTGTAACGATTTAGCGGACTGATTCCTATCTTACCATGACGTGCTCTAAAGTTAGCCAATGGAAATCGCTTCCTTATTGTTGCCCGCGCAAAAACAAATGAAACGCAAGACACACTCGTCTTGAATCGAGCCGAGAGTACACGTGCAACTTGGGAACTGTACGTAAGCTAGCACTTACACATAATTCGGCGGACGCTAAAGGGTGACAAAGTTAAAGTGTTATAACGTTGTAGTTGAAGTTACAAAGTTACATTCTATTTAAATATCGTCAGCAGTTCTCTACAAATCTGGAAATTTACAAATAAAGTGATATGTTGGTTGATTCTTCGTTTGGTTCCATTGCTACCATAACTCACGCACACCCTGCAGATTAGGACCTCTTGCTAGAGCTAGTCCGGACACCAAACACGAGATCTTATAGATCTTAAAGGCGACGTCTTCGACGGAGAGGAACGCGTTTGCGTCAACTGGCGTGGGACTAAAGGAAGTGCTAAGGTTCTGTCGATTAGACGTAGAGCCCAACAACTGCGCTTGTTGGAAAAGCTCCTAAACCGTTAGAGATAGACCAAATCTTACTGTACAAAAAATGTAGATCTTGCTAAAATACACAATTTATGTCTCCATAAATTTTCTTGTAGGGTGAACCATTTCGGAGATATTCCTTGTAATGTGTGTAAGTTTCGGAAAACTTAAAACTTTCGTGAAATGGATCATCGTTGTTCATTTTTATATGTGAAGTGTGCAAAGAGAACGGAATCTCAAAGCTTTAAAACATTTGATTATCGCACAAAATCTACTGTATTCCCCTTGTACCTACAAGGAAATAAGCAATAAGATAATTTGTACAAATGTTTATCTCAACTAACACGAAGAAGATATAGGAATAAGAGCTTGTAAGAATGGTTAGTACAAGAGTAGAGAAAGTCATGTGAGTACAACACATCAGATTTTTCTTAAAAAAAAAAACACTTTTGAGGGGTTTAGGGAGAGCTTCAATATAGTACGAAAAGTGAAAACGTGTTTTTCTGTCCTAAAACATATACCTACATATTTCCAGTGAAACTTCGATATAAAACTTTTGTGTGTAATAGAATACTCCCATACCTGCTATGCTGTTAGTGTTAAAATGAAAATAAACCATGGAAGACAAAGTCAGCTGTTGTTGATGACGTAACGAAACTGCTGACCGCAAGTGACGTGACGTAAGTAACTTGTATCTCTTAGACTTAGACCTTACACTGTGGTAAATTCACTCCATCAAGGTCCATGGGTGTACAAACTCTCTCTCTATTGTTGTAGCTACAGGAGACTCCACTTTCTTTGCACGGCTAAGAGATAAAAAATGAATACCTAATAACTTCCTATTTGACAAAGGTACAACTATTTCAAAATTCAAACAAATAAAAAATATCTCGGAAATGGTTAGCTCTATACAAAAAATATATATTCTATAAATTATTTATTTAAACCAGGTATACTTTTTGTGTAGTAATCAGTTGTACAAAAGTTATCCAGAGTGAAGAGAACTTCAGAGAATTGAACCTATACATTTTATTTAATTTGAAAATATCTTAAATATATGGGATTTTAATTAATCATATACCTACCTACGCATTTTTAACAAATTAAACATTTTGCAAGAATGTTTTATGTTAGGGATAGTTTAGGTGGAGGAACTTTCTTCAAAATGCTTGTATCGCATCCTTGAAAGATGTTAAATTTAAATACCAACTTTGGTATCTAACCGATTTTTCTTTTTTGATAAAGAGCAAAAACAGGCAAGTTTTTCTAAAAAGTTTCTCATTAAGGGACTCTCAAAACACGTATTTCCTTTACTTAGTGTAGGCCCATAAGCAAGATGGCCACGAAAACGAGGAGCTCAATGAACCATGTGAAGTGTGGGCCGGATGGCGTCTCTTTCACACGTGCAACGAAGTTCGACCTTGTAGCAGGACAGAGTGTGGTGCGGGGACCCACACCGGCCCGCGAGCTCTTTTACTTTTGTCCATTTTAGGAGTCGAAAGTAGCGAGACACTGGCTCACTCTCATACTTGCAGGTGTTCACCCTGTCCCCGACAGTCATCTGTCTCAAGGGGCTGGAGAGGCTAAATTATAATCAAATTTGTCTATTTTTTGTTACGTCACTAAAAGATCCATCCCAATAATAAGTTTACATTTTGGTCTAATATTTTAACCCTACTTCTAAATACATCCACTTTTTAAAATTCTCCTAGATTTCTCTGTGTCTCCTATAGTTTTTGTTGCGAAACTTTTTAAACTTACAAGCATGTCTTTTATCTAAAAAGTTATAATTTTTTTTAGTTTGAAAATTAAAAATATATATCTGCATACATCTAAAAATGAAAAGTATGACAATATGTATTTATTGTATATCTCTGTGTAACCAATTATACCAAAACTGCTCCACAAGGGACATTTTACTGAAATATGTTGTAAATATCAATACCTAGATATGTAACTAACATTAAAATATACGTGATGTTTAAACATGCAGTAGAGATTTAAACACGAGGTGGTCCGTACGTAAACATCGCTTTTCCTGTAAGTTGAGCTATGTATACCTCTAAGAGTAGCGGAGAATGCAGTGCGCACGTGAGTACCAGGCTTGGCCTTGACCTAGCATTAGCAAAACGCAGGCAAATTGCACTCATTAAATCAGCGCTTGTAATAATACCTAATTGTGAAGCCAATTAACTGGGAACGTGTTTGCAAGGAAAGAACGGAAACATTACCTACAGCTTATCTTCTGCTCGATCTTGAGCATCTAACACACACTGCGTTTCCACGGGAAATTGAAACCGGTTTCAATCCTCAATGTTTGTGTGGGTAGGGACATGTAAACTGTATTCTCTTATTGCTTTTCCCTACAGCTAGAAGAACCAAGATGAAGCTGGTGAAACGCCTTTGGTTTGGGAATCAGTTCGAGGATGAGGAACCACCAACAATTTTGACGGTAAGTAAGTGAGGGACATAGCAGTAGAGTAGAGGTTATCGACACCTTACCGGGCAGCAGGCTTTCACAATCAGCTACATCGCCACTGTTTACATTTCAGTTTCCACACTTCCAAGTCCTTAGTTCGGGCAATAATGGGCCTGTAAAATCAACATAATTTGTCAATCTTATTTATGAACTATTAACTTTTTAAATTTTCACACTGGGATCGATATCGCTATTGGATTATGAATAAATATTTGATACTTAACCTTGAAACCAGACTGTTTGGCCGGTATAGGGCAATTTGTGACTCAGCTGTTTAAAAGAAAGAGCCACCAACATTTGAAGGAAAAATAAAGCTTGAAGTCTAAGATGAAGCAAGAAGACATGGAGCTGAACTAACATAACCTAACCTCGGATCTAACTCATTTGATGAATATTTTAGTAAATACATCTTCCCACCTTTAATAAGAACCATAATGACAGAATTCAGTTGTGAAACATTCGCATACTAGACCATGGAAATATGTATGTTAGGAATCCATATTGTTGGACAGTTGCATATGTTTACTCAAAACGTAGAGCTCCATAAGGCCAAACTGTACTAGAGCGATACTTTGTATAAAAGGAAGAGTGTAGCAGCAGGAATCTGTGAAGCTGAATTCCAATGTCGGGGGATAAAATTTGAAGTTAGATAACATAACTTGATTTTACTACTAATGTATTGGCACTTCCCTGAGCACATGCGCAGTTGTAACAAAATGGAGTTCTTTATTTACATTGCGCGATTGATTTCATACACAAGAAAGTGTGTTAAAACGGGAGTGTGGGGTTTCCAGGTTCTCAGGTACCTAAGTATCAAATAGGTACATAGGTTATGTAGGATGATTTAAGCAATCGGTACTTACGGCACAATATATAAGCGCCCATCTTCCCGTCTTAACACACTTCATGTATCGCGCAACGTATGTAAATAAACAACTGCGCATGTGCCAACAGATCAGTAGTAGCAGCAGTAGGGAAATGAAAATGTGCATATATATTTAACTTCTTCTTCCTCCTCCTCCTCCTCCAAGCTCACTCATTACCAACTTATACCGGGTAGAAAGGAACACGTTACATTCCTTCTAATACACGCTTCATAGAAGCATTACACCCAAAAAAGTCTAATGACATTTTGTTCTTTGATCAGCCGATTTAGAAAAAAATAAATGGTTTTTGTTCCAAACTGGAATGCGCAATTACACAAGAATGTACGAAAACAATAGTTTGTTACTTAAGATGCGTAGAGTAACTTATCCACACAGGGTTTCCAAATAATTAATCACTTAAGAGAACTGAAGCAGAACTCCGAGCAGCTTTTTCACACGTGAAGTAACTCGACAGCGTTGTGTTGAGGTTGCTCAGGGAATTGAACCGGTTTCTGGATGTAAACAGATCGGTGGTATAACGTTTTGGGAGATAACGATTCTGATTGGCCTACACTCGCATAGCAAGCATGGAAGCACACGGCATGGTATTTGTTTACTTTTATTATATTGTTGTTTAACGACGCTGTCAATTGCCAGGATCACATCAGCGTCGCCGGTGTGCCGGAATTTCGTCCCGCAGGAGTTCTTTTACATGCCAGTAAATCTACTGACATGGAGCTGTCGTTTTAAGCACACTTAAAAACCATCGGTGTGGGCTGGATTTGAACCTGCGACCTTGGGATCAGTAGGCCAGCATCTGACCAACTGAGCCACCCAGACCGACGGTATTTCTTTACGTTTATGTACTGACCTAGTGAAAGTGACACCCACACAATATGCAGTGTTGCCAGCTTGTTTTCGACAAAACTAAAATATCTCCATAGGAAATGGTCAGAGACAAAAACGTAATATACAAAATGTGTTCCAAATATCGAGATCTGCCACTGGTTTAAATTACCTAACGTAGGAAATAAATTCCCTTCCATCCTGTATATTACACATGACTTTAATCCAAGTTTCCCCCCCAATATTCGGGTTTAGCTTCACAGATCCTATGCTAAACTTCGCAGGTGCGACTTCAACAATATGGATTCTTAACATATTTCCACAGGCTCCTATAGGAGTGTTTCACAACTAGTGATTAACTTTCTTATTGAAGCTTAACTAATATATGTATGTATATTCATAAAATGAGTAGATGCGAGGTTAGGTTATACATACATACATATGTTGTTTAACACTGTCAGTTATGTCTTACTTCTTTCATATTGGATATCTGACACACAAACTGCCCTCAGTGTGAGTTTCAAATACTGTCGGCGTTATGTAATCCTTTATGTAATATACGTATGTTAATGTTTGTGATTTAACGTTATAAAAGTGTTACACTTATGTAAACTGACCACAGCTCTTCGATATTTCAAATGTCATAGATGTACTTTGCATAACCTAAATGATCGTTTCGACACATCATTTCGAAATTGAAATTTATTTCATATAAATAAATCGTCGACTGTTGTGAAATTGACGAAGAGTAACCTTTTTCCTTATTACAGTTCGTTAAGAAGGAATAAACATAGTGTATAATTTGTCCCTTACCAACAGTTACGCTGTGATTCTTCTCACCATCAACGGATATAATATGTACCTGCATACGAGTGTGCTAGGTTACTTCCTGTTTGACAGCGCTACCAACATAATCCCAGCGTTAAGAAACCCGCTGAAATATCGCTAGCAGGGCAGAAGTACTCGACATCGTGGTGTGGGATCCCTGAGTACTTAATTACCATTGTTTTACTCCCGAAACTGAATTGTTACAACGCTCACGTGACTTTCTCTAGCCACTACGCTTACAGAAGTGTTTTTTCCGTTTATTGTTAATATACATAAATATTATCCACACATTTCGATGCATCCACTTGAAAGACGTATGGGTATTCGAAAACTTAAACCAATAACAAAGAATATCTTTAACGGCACAAAATTAGTTGAGATAAACGGAGATGTCATTTTCTGTGCAGTAATGTTTTGTGTATCTCGTACAGTTTATCATTTATACAAAACTCAGAACTTCACAACATATTCACAGAAAATTCAACATATACATTTCATTTGACGTGAAAATACATTAAACACATACTATTTTAATCAAATTTTAGAGCAATTTTTGAGAAAATTGTCGCCGGTGTGCCGGAATTTCGTCCCGCAGGAGTTCTTTTACATGGCAGTAAATCTACTGACATGGAGCTGTCACCATCGCTCTGAGCTGGATTTGAACCCGCGTCCTTGGGATCAGTAGACCAGCGTCTAACCAAATAAGCCATCCACACCGACATTCAGACACAGATATAGAGGCTAACTTAAAAATTGTATTTGTTGTATTCAGGGGCTCTCAAAACGAATCTTCGGTGCAATTTTGGTATTAAATGTTTGTGTGTAACACAACACTTGCTGCAAAGAATTATCA
Organism: Tenodera sinensis; assembly: GCA_030765045.1. Classification (NCBI taxonomy): domain Eukaryota; kingdom Metazoa; phylum Arthropoda; class Insecta; order Mantodea; family Mantidae; genus Tenodera; species Tenodera sinensis. Next base: position 4,166,883 of record CM060968.1, read on the forward strand.
AATAGGTTTAATGTTGCACAAAGCTTCAGTCATCGGTTGGTTGTTGTTGTAGTGTTTAACGCCCGCTTTTACTACTACGGCACCGCAGGCGGTGACACTGATGATACATGAAGATGGAGCACCGGTGGAATGAAATGGCGGGGGAAACCGGAGTACCCGGAGAAAACCCGCCCTGACGCCGCTTCGTCCACCACGAATACCACGTGCGGGTCCCTGGGATCGAACCCGGGCCGCCTAGGTGGTAGGCGAGCGCGCTAACCGCTCGGCCACGGCGCCGCCATCATCGGTTGGCAGTACCACGTATAGTAAGTAGCGCAAGTTGTGTATTCAATGTCGAGATGGCACCAGAAATATACGTTTTGAGGCCCCCTGAATCCAAAACAAGCATTTTTAGAAAAACGTCCGTGTATGTGTGTCTGTGTCTGTGGACAGCATAACTCAAAAACGAAAAGTCCGCTAAAAACCAAAGTTGGTATTTAAGTTTAATGTCTTTCAAGGATGCGACACGAAGATTTTGAAGAAAATTGCTCCACCCTAAACTACCCTTTGTATGGTAATTTTGTGGCAATTTTGATCTTCTTGAAAATGGCTGTAACGATTTTGTTTAAAATGCCATATGTTTAAGATATTTGTATGACAAATGAAATGTATACTTTGAATTTTCTGGCTATAGCCTATGTACTCCTGTTTATTCTGGATGAGTTTTGAATAACTCGTAAACCGTAAGAGATAGACAAAATCTTACTGTACAAAAAATTGTATATCTCGCTAAAATACGCAATTTATGTCTTAATAATTTTTTTTTGTAGAGTGAACCATTTCGGAGATATTTCTTGTTCTGTATACAAGTTTTAGAGAACTTCACTTCTGTCAAATGGAACATTGTTATTCCTTGTTTATATTTTAACAGTGCAAAGAGAACGGAATCTCAAAGCTTTGAAAGATTTGACTATCGCTCAAAGTCTACTGTATTCTAATATTCCCCTTGTACCTACAAGGAAATTAGCAGTAAGATAGTTTATGAAAATGATTATTTCAACTAACACGAAGAAGATATAGGAATAAGAGTTTGTAAGAATGGTTAGTACAAGAGTAGAGAAAGTCATGTGAGTGCAACACGTCAGATTTTTTGTTCCGTCATTTGCGTCACTTTCCTGTTTACATTTTCAACAGTATTTGAACAAAGTATGGGTCAAAGAGAAGTAAATTCAGTGGAGAGAAGTGAACCTGACTACTAGACAAAAGAGAAAAGGTGATATTTGATACAGTATCTGCTCCATGCTCAGGTTATGTTTTCTAAATATAACAAGTTGTTTAGCTAAGTAGAGAAAAAACAACTTAAACTATTTCCAGTATCTATCAAAGCAAATAAATTAATCGGTTTAAAAGTAATTATCTCATGTTCGTGCTGCAGTTTGTTAGGTAATTATAGTTTATAAGATAATAAAACTACTGTGATATTTTAGTTTTTGATGTGCGTGGAATATTTTGAATATGAAAGTATTTTCACATTGTAAATAAAGTGAATAATGAAGTATAAGACAGATTGTGTGGTAGTTTACACACTTGTGGTGATGTTCCAGAACGAGGAGTATCGGGAGAAAGCCACGGAGTCCCTGGAGATCGCCTGGAACATCCTCAACTCCACGGACGGCTGGAAGCTGGAGAAACAAACCACAGAAGGAGACACTGTTCACACCAAATATGTTAAAGCTTATGGGAAAATGTTCAAACTTTCAGTAAGTAATACACGTCATCTCAGTGTGGCCAACTGTATAGCCCAGAAACACGCTGAACAACAGTTACAACCCAAATATCACTCCGACAACTTGTTTTTAACAATTGTTCTTGTAGTAATTAATACATTTTTGCAGAAGAAAGGTTATTTGTTGATGTTGGTGAGATTATAAACTGTTATAACCACAAGAGAAGATCGAAATACATGTAACTCTTGTGTTTCGTTTTCCTCAGTTGCCAGTACTCAGCTATAGTAATATATTTTCTATAGTTTAACATTTTCCAGTCAGATATAGTATTTAAGTTCACATTATACCTATATATGAAATAGTTCATATATTCGACGATCTTACTTCTCACTCTACTTGAGAATTTAGAGGTTAGGTCAGAGGTAACCAACTGCGGGTTTATGAATTCGTGTGATTGGTGAACCTTTCGCTGTGTAACTAAGCAACACGCCCTTCCCTAAGAGTCCACAAATCACGTCACGACCTGTATCAGTGGAAAAATTAATTCCGTCGACTCATATTACATGGTTTTCTTCCAACAGCTTTATTGTAGTTGTTATGTCGTATATGCAAAGAAAAAACTGTTTTAATCTAAATTTTTGCACATGTATATTGGATACATTTTCTGTTATTAAAATTACTATTGTTATTGTTGTTGTTATTATTATTATTATTATTATTATTATTATTATTATTATTATTATTATTATTATTATTATTATTATTATTATTTCTTTGTTATAATTACAGGTTTACAATGTGAACATAACCGAAAGTAACATGCAAATAAGAAAATTAAATTAAATTATTTTGTTCTTTAACGACGCTGTCAATTGCCAGGATCACATCAGCGTCGCCGGTGTGCCGGAATTTTGTCCCGCAGGAGTTCTTTAACATGCACACTTAAAAACCATCGGTCTGGGCCGGACTTGAACCCGCGACCTTGGGATCAGTAGGCCAGCGTCTAACCCACTGAGCCACCCAGACCGACCGCAAATATTTATATTAAAAAAAAAAAATTAATTTGACGCGCTCAAGTATTTGTATAGATTTGTTGGTACTCTTGTGATCGGCGACCCTATATATGGTGGAGGTACTCACCAAGGTGCAAGGTATATCTACATATGCTAATCTGACCCTCTTGAGTAAATCCCAAAATCCTCTACTGAAATAGAAACTGCAATCTTCCTAAGATGCTGTACATATATGGAAATGAACTTTACACCACTTCACAAGTGCATGTTGCCCATTTCTGAACTGCATCACAGTGTATGGAATATTTCTATTAATTTCAGGGTGAAGTGGAATTCGCACCAGAGAGACTCTTTATAGAACTGTTTGACAAACTCGATGAAGTGCCCAAGTGGAATCCCACAATTATTGAATCTCGCAAGGTCCAGGTAAGATCATATAATAAATGTGTAAAACAGAGAGAGAGAGAGAAACATAACCTAAAGTATCAAATAAGAGGTTTGTATAGCACATTGTCCACTTTGTTACTTGACTTGGAGATTTTATTGTGATAAGTGGTGAAACTCTAAGAAGGTGATTTCTAAGTAAATAGTAATAAACGGATTTACTAATACGAGGTCACTACGAAAGTTTTGAGATGTGAGAAAATGAAAGTTGATCGGTGCAGGAAGACATTGTCCTATTCTTTGTAAGTAAACTTGTATCAAGAATTGCAGCAGCGCAAGGATGAACAACCCACGGCCAGCAGCTTGGAAGAGAGCATTTTCGCTCTTATTTGAAATGCTCTTTTTCTCTTACTAGTCATTTCAAACCAAGTTTTGTAAATAACACATAGTTATCAGTTACTCACGGTATAAAATATGAAAATAGATAGGAATGCAAAGCACCAGCTAGGTATAAAAATACTTATACTGATAGATTTGATAGCCCAATTTGAAAAAGTATCTCTTACTTGGGTACTTTATCTCACATTATACAACGTAAGGGTGACACCTCGCGCACTGTGATCTCAGATATAAAAACATGCACAAAACTTACATACCTACCAACAGTTTGCATTGAAATGTACATAAACGCAGTAACTGAAGCTATTAACAGTGAAGCAAGTATTTATAGAGTAGACTTCACTTACCTTTGCTGTAACTTATCAATACACGGTTTCACGTCTTCAGTGTCAACAGTTGCCATTGTGTCGTATATTTTTCCTATCGTATAAAAGGAATACACATTTGTTAACTGAATCAATCGGCGGTACGAGACATTGCGAAACGAGAGCACAATGGCTGCAATTAGGATGCCAGTTACGTACAAGGATCTCAATAGCATTATAGTCCAGTTTCAGACGACTATTTATGTTCCAGCATGTGTCAAGTTTAATACGTCCATTCCACGCTACATGTTGTCATATATTTTAATCGTGTTATTGTTATTCGATTGAACATAAGACGATCGACATTTACGTCATTATCTATTATTATGTTGGTCTTGACACAGTGACACAGATAGTGCATATAACATAACCTTCAAAAACGAGAAGACAAATTGACTTTTTAGAATGTTATTGACACTAATTATTAAATTAGTGTTAGACACCCATGGACCTTTTTCTAAAAATGCTTTTTTTTAAATTCAGGAGGCCTTAAAACATACATTTGCAGTGAAATCTCGCGAATAGTTAGTATATGTACATAGTGTGTTGTTGTTTCAGGATATCGACGAGGAGACGGACATCACGTACATAGTGACGACTGAAGGCGGAGGGGGGATTGTGGCAAGTCGAGAGTTTGTGAACCTGCGTCGTCGAGCTTGTCGTGATGGCTGTCTCATTGCTGCAGGCTCGTCTGTGTGTCATCCGGGGGTTCCTCACAGCAATAAATATATCAGGTACGTACATACTTGTTCCAGTCGCACAAGGCAAAACGTGCTCTGGCGGATAGCAAGTACCAATTATGCCAAAATTACCTTTATATGAACATAAACAACATATTCTTTTTTTTTATCTGATTACCCTCCCCTTATGTAGCACACTTAGCCAGTGCCTAGGATCAAACGTCTGTAAACATTTAGAGACTACAAGCAATTGCTGCAAGTTGTTGAATTAATACGCTGCCTTCTGTCACATTTTCAAAGCTCTATCAAGTGCTAGAGTGTGGTTTAGTGGCGCTGGTGGGACTGCCCCTTGTAGTGTGTTGATTGTTACAGAGGCATCAATGGGCCCAACTGCTGGGTGATGCGGCCTATTCCAGGAGAGAGTAAACGCTGTACCTTCCAGTGGTTGTTGAACACCAACCTCCACGGATGGCTACCTCAACATCTGGTGGACCTGGCTTTGACTACAGCCATGCTGGACTATATCAACCACGTGCGGGCATACAGCGTCAAGCTCAAGAAGCAAGGTCTACTAGACTACCAACCCATGTGATTCTATCAGCTATAAACCATGTCATGTCCTGTACATTATTTTTTCAATAAACTTGACTCGATGTAACATCTTTAAATTTGTTGAATTGTATTATTAGTAGTGTCTCAATATCACTGTTAAAATAAAACATTGTAACAAAGACAACTTGACAAATCCCACTTCTATGGCCCATATTTGAGAAGTCGTGGGTTCGATTCCCGAGGCTCACCTGCCTGGCCTACTCCAGAGGTCACTCAGGCGTATGCTCTGAAGGATAATCCCTGCTGAAGAACCGCCTGCACCTGTTAGGGACCCTCTGTAGTATTTCTCACCGCCTCATGCTTCCTCCCAGTGTCTGACATACAATGAACCATCAGCTGACCTATACCCTCCGTGACGGACATGACAACAGCCCTCGGTTACTCTATAATATATATTATTTGGTAGTTCTATTCACTCTGTGCCATAAATACAAAATCTGCAGATGATTTACCATGAAAGGAGAATCTTCTGGCGGTTAACTCGTTCGCGGTCCTAGGTGATATCCATCGCAGCAAAACACTTCTCTCAGATTATAAAACACGAAGAGAAAGACGCGAACTTCTACTAACTTATGTCCTGTCTACTTTATGATAAGTTCGTACACAGATCTGTGACTGATCCCTTGCTTATTAAGAAAACACACACTTGAAGAACAGAGAACTCAAGGCTTTTTCAGTTTCATGTTGTTAAATTATCTGCGCATGAACTGCGACGTGTTATCCCTATAATTTAAAATTATGAAGAAGCGTAACAGCTATTACGTGTTTTTGTGCTATTCTGGTTCTGATGCTATTTCTAAATTCAGTGAAATGAGGTCCTTCCTAGATAAGGGCCCTACCTAGACAAGGGTCCTTCCTACACAAGGGCCCTTCCTAGATAAGGGCCCTTCCTAGACAAGGGTCCTTACTAGATAAGGGCCCTTCCTAGATAAGGGCCCTTCCTAGACAAGGGTCCTGCCTAGATAAGGGTCCTTCCTAGATAAGGGCCCCTCCTAGATAAGGACCCTTCCTAGACAAGGGCCCTTCCTAGATAAGGGCCCTTCCTAGACAAGGGTCCTTCCTAGATAAGGGCCTTTCCTAGACAAGGGTCCTTCCTAGACAAGGGCCCTTCCTAGATAAGGGTCCTTCCTAGACAAGGGTCCTTCCTAGACAAGGGCCCTTCCTAGATAAGGGTCCTTCCTAGATATGGGCCCTTCCTAGACAAGGGTCCTTCCTAGACAAGGGTCCTTCCTAGATAAGGGCCCTTCCTAGATAAGGGCCCTTCCTAATTAAGGGCCCTTCCTAGACAAGGGACCTTCCTAGACAAGGGCCCTTCCTAGACAAGGGCCCTTCCTAGACAAGGGACCTTCCTAGACAAGGTCCTATCCTAGACAAGGGCCCTTCCTAGACAAGGTCCTATCCTAGACAAGGGCCCTTCCTAGACAAGGGCCCTTCCTAATTAAGGGCCCTTCCTAGACAAGGGCCCTTCCTAGACAAGGGCCCTTCCTAGACAAGGGCCCTTCCTAGACAAGGGCCCTTCCTGGATAAGGGCCCTTCATAGATAAGGGCCCTTCCTAGACAAGGGCCCTTCCTAGACAATGTCCTATCCTAGACAAGGGCCCTTCCTAGACAAGGGCCCATCCTAGACAAGGGCCCATCCTAGACAAGGGCCCATCCTAGACAAGGGCCCTTCCTAGACAAGGGCCCATCCTAGACAAGGGCCTTTCCTAGACAAGGGCCCATCCTAGATAAGGGCCCATCCTAGAAAAGGGCCCTTCCTAGAAAAGGGCCCTACCTAGACAAGGGCCCTTCCTAGACAAGGACCCTTCCTAGACAAGGGCCCATCCTAGACAAGGGCCCTTCCAAGACAAGGGCCCATCCTAGACAAGGGCCCTTCCTAGACAAGGGCCCTTCCTAGACAAGGGCCCTTCCTAGACAAGGGCCCTTCCTAGAAAAGGGCCCTTCCTAGACAAGGGCCCTTCCTAGACAAGGGCCCTTCCTAGACAAGGGCCCTTCCTAGACAAGGGCCCCTCCTAGTCAAGGGCCCTTCCTAGACAAGGGCCCTTCCTAGACAAGGGCCCTTCCTAGAAAAGGGCCCCTCCTAGACAAGCGCCCTTCCTAGACAAGGGCCCTTCCTAGATAAGGGCCCTTCCTAGACTAGGGCCCTTCCCAGACAAGGGCCCTTCCTAGGCAAGGGCCCTTCCTAGACAACTCCCTTCCTAGAAAAGGCCCTTCCTAGAAAAGCGCACTTCCAAGACAAGGGCCCTTCCTAGACAAGGGCTCTTCCTGGACAAGGGCCCTTCCTAGACAAGGGCCCTTAATAGACAAGGGCCCTTCCTAGACAAGGGCCCTTCCTAGACAAGGGTCCTTCCTAGACAAGGGCCCTTCGTAGACAAGGGCCCTTCCTAGAAAAAGGCCCTGCCTAGAAAAGGGCCCTTCCTAGACAAGGGCCCCTCCTAGACAAGGTCCTATCCTAGACAAGGGCCCTTCCTAGACAAGGTCCTATCCTAGACAAGGGCCCTTCCTAGACAAGGGCCCATCCTAGAAAAGGGCCCTTCCTAGACAAGGGCCCTTCCTAGACAAGGGCCCTTCCTAGACAAGGGCCCTTCCTAGATAAGGGCCCTTCCTAGATAAGGGCCCTTCCTAGACAAGGGCCCTTCCTAGACAAGTTCCACTCCTAGACAAGGGCCCTTCCTAGACAAGGGCCCTTCCTAGACAAGGGCCCTTCCTAGACAAGGGCCCTTCCTAGACAAGGGCCCTTCCTAGAAAAGGGCCCTTCCTAGACAAGGGCCCTTACTAGACAAGGGCCCTTACTAGTCAAGGGCCCTTCCTAGTAAAGGGCCCTTCCTAGTAAAGGGCCCTTCCTAGAAAAGGGCCCTTCCTAGACAAGGGCCCTTCCTAGAAAAGGGCCCTTCCTAGACAAGGGCCCTTAATAGACAAGGGCCCTTCCTAGACAAGGGCCCTTCCTAGACAAGGGCCCTTCCTAGAAAAGGGCCCAGCCTAGAAAAGGGCCCTTCGTAGACAAGGGCCCCTCCTAGACAAGGTCCTATCCTAGACAAGGGCCCTTCCTAGACAAGGTCCTATCCTAGACAAGGGCTCTTCCTAGACAAGGGCCCATCCTAGAAAAGGGCCCTTCCTAGACAAGGGCCCTTCCTAGACAAGGGCCCTTCCTAGACAAGGTCCTTCCTAGACAAGGGCCCTTCCTAGATAAGGGCCCTATCTAGATAAGGGCCCTTCCTAGATAAGGGCCCTTCCTAATTAAGGGCCCTTACTAGACAAGGGCCCTTCCTAGAAAAGGGCCCTTCGTAGACAAGGGCCCCTCCTAGACAAGGTCCTATCCTAGACAAGGGCCCTTCCTAGACAAGGTCCTATCCTAGACAAGGGCCCTTCCTAGAGAATGTCCTATCCTAGACAAGGGCGCTTCCTAGACAAGGGCCCATCCTAGACAAGGGCCCATCCTAGACAAGGGCCCTTCCTAGACAAGGGCCCTTCATAGAAAAGGGCCCTTCCTAGAAAAGGGCCCTTCCTAGACAAGGCCCCCTCCTAGACAAGGTCCTATCCTAGACAAGGGCCCTTCCTAGACAAGGTCCTATCCTAGACAAGGTCCCTTCCTAGACAAGGGCCCATCCTAGAAAAGGACCCTTCCTAGACAAGGGCCCTTCCTAGACAAGGGCCCTTCCTAGACAAGGGCCCTTCTTAGACAAGGGCCCTTCCTAGATAAGGGCCCTTCCTAGATAAGGGCCCTTCCTAATTAAGGGCCCTTCCTAGACAAGGGCCCTTCCTAGACAAGGGCCCTTCCTAGACAAGGGCCCTTCCTAGAAAAGGGCCCTTCCTAGATAAGGGCCCTTCCTAGACAAGGGCCCTTCCTAGACAAGGGCCCTTCCTAGACCAGCGCCCTTCCTAGACAAGGGCCCTTCCTAGACAAGGGCCCTTCCTAGACAAGGGCCCATCCTAGACAAGGGCCCTTCCTAGACAAGGGCCCTTCCTAGACAAGGGCCATTCCTAGACAAGGGCCCTTCCTAGACAAGGGCCCTTCCTAGACAAGGGCCCTTCCTATACAAGGGCCCTTCCTAGACAAGGGCCATTCCTAGACAAGGGCCCTTCCTAGACAAGGGCCCCTCCTAGACAAGGGCCCTTCCTAGAAAAGGGCCCTTCCTAGAAAAGGGCCCTTCCTAGACAAGGGCCCTTCCTAGAAAAGGGCCCCTCCTAGACAAGGGCCCTTCCTAGACAAGTTCCACTCCTAGACAAGGGCCCTTCCTAGACAAGGGCCCTTCCTAGACAAGGGCCCTTCCTAGACAAGGGCCCTTCCTAGAAAAGGGCCCTTCCTAGACAAGGGCCCTTACTAGACAAGGGCCCTTACTAGACAAGGGCCCTTCCTAGTAAAGGGCCCTTCCTAGTAAAGGGCCCTTCCTAGAAAAGGGCCCTTCCTAGACAAGGGCCCTTCCTAGAAAAGGGCCTTTCCTAGACAAGGGCCCTTCCTAGACAAGGGCCCTTCCTAGACAAGGGCCCTTCCTAGACAAGGGCCCTTCCTAGACAAGGGCCCTTCCTAGACAAGGGCCCCTCCTAGACAAGGGCCCTTCCTAGAAAAGGGCCCTTCCTAGAAAAGGGCCCTTCCTAGACAAGGGCCCTTCCTAGAAAAGGGCCTTTCCTAGACAAGGGCCCTTCCTAGACAAGTTCCACTCCTAGACAAGGGCCCTTCCTAGACAAGGGCCCTTCCTAGACAAGGGCCCTTCCTAGAAAAGGAACCTTCCTAGACAAGGGCCCTTACTAGACAAGGGCCCTTACTAGACAAGGGCCCTTCCTAGTAAAGGGCCCTTCCTAGTAAAGGGCCCTTCCTAGAAAAGGGCCCTTCATAGACAAGGGCCCTTCCTAGAAAAGGGCCCTTCCTAGACAAGGGCCCTTCTTAGACAAGGGCCCTTCCTAGACAAGGGCCCCTCCTAGACAAGGGCCCCTCCTAGACAAGGGCCCTTTCTAGACAAGGGCCCTTCCTAGACAAGGGACCTTCCTAGACAAGGGCCCTTCCTAGAAAAGGGCCCCTCCTAGACAAGCGCCCTTCCTAGACAAGGGCCCTTCCTAGATAAGGGCCCTTCCTAGACTAGGGCCCTTCCCAGACAAGGGCCCTTCCTAGGCAAGGGCCCTTCCTAGACAACTCCCTTCCTAGAAAAGGCCCTTCCTAGAAAAGCGCACTTCCAAGACAAGGGCCCTTCCTAGACAAGGTCTCTTCCTAGACAAGGGCCCTTCCTAGACAAGGGCCCTTAATAGACAAGGGCCCTTCCTAGACAAGGGCCCTTCCTAGACAAGGGTCCTTCCTAGACAAGGGCCCTTCGTAGACAAGGGCCCTTCCTAGAAAAGGGCCCTGCCTAGAAAAGGGCCCTTCCTAGACAAAGGCCCCTCCTAGACAAGGTCCTATCCTAGACAAGGGCCCTTCCTAGACAAGGTCCTATCCTAGACAAGGGCCCTTCCTAGACAAGGGCCCATCCTAGAAAAGGGCCCTTCCTAGACAAGGGCCCTTCCTAGACAAGGGCCCTTCCTAGACAAGGGCCCTTCCTAGATAAGGGCCCTTCCTAGATAAGGGCCCTTCCTAGATAAGGGCCCTTCCTAATTAAGGGCCCTTCCTAGACAAGGGCCCTTCCTAGACAAGGGCCCTTCCTAGACAAGGGCCCTTCCTAGACAAGGGCCCTTCCTAGATAAGGGCCCTTCATAGATAAGGGCCCTTCCTAGACAAGGGCCCTTCCTAGAGAATGTCCTATCCTAGACAAGGGCCCTTCCTAGACAAGGGCCCATCCTAGACAAGGGCCCATCCTAGACAAGGGCCCTTCCTAGACAAGGGCCCATCCTAGACAAGGGCCTTTCCTAGACAAGGGCCCATCCTCGATAAGGGCCCATCCTAGAAAAGGGCCCTTCCTAGAAAAGGGCCCTACCTAGACAAGGGCCCTTCCTAGACAAGGACCCTTCCTAGACAAGGGCCCATCCTAGACAAGGGCCCTTCCTAGACAAGGGCCCATCCTAGACAAGGGCCCTTCCTAGACAAGGGCCCTTCCTAGACAAGGGCCCTTCCTAGACAAGGGCCCTTCCTAGACAAGGGCCCTTCCTAGACAAGGGCCCTTCCTAGACAAGGGCCCTTCCTAGACAAGGACCCTTCCTAGAAAAGGGCCCATCCTAGACAAGGGCCCTTCCTAGACAAGGGCCCTTCCTAGACAAGGGCCCTTCCTAGACAAGGGCCCTTCCTAGATAAGGGCCCTTCCTAGATAAGGGCCCTTCCTAGATAAGTGCCCTTCCTAGACAAGGGCCCTTCCTAGACAAGGGCCCTTCCTAGACAAGGGCCCTTCCTAGACAAGGGCCCTTCATAGATAAGGGCCCTTCCTAGACAAGGGCCCTTCCTAGAGAATGTCCTATCCTAGACAAGGGCCATTCCTAGACAAGGGCCCATCCTAGACAAGCGCCCTTCCTAGAAAAGGGCCCTTCCTAGACAAGGGCCATTCCTAGACAAGGGCCCATCCTAGAAAAGGGCCCTTCCCAGATAAGGGCCCTTCCTAGACAAGGGTCCTTCCTAGACAAGGGCCCTTCCTAGATAAGGGCCCTTCGTAGACAAGGGCCCTTCCTAGACAAGGGCCCTTCCTAGACAAGGGCCCTTCCTAGATAAGGGTCCTTCCTAGATAAGGGCCCTTCCTAGATAAGGGCCCTTCCTGGATAAGGGCCCTTCCTAGATAAATCCCTTCCTAGATAAGGGCCCTTCCTAGATAAGGGCCCTTCCTAGACAAGGGCCCTTCCTAGACAAGGGCCCTTCCTAGACAAGGGCCCTTCCTAGACAAGGGCCCTTCCTAGACAAGGGCCCTACCTAGACAAGGGCCCTTCGTAGACAAGGGCCCTTCCTAGATAAGCGCCCTTCCTAGACAAGGGACATTCCTAGACAGGGGCACTTCCTAGATAAGGGCCCTTCCTAGACAAGGGCCCTTCCTAGATAAGGGCCCTTCCTAGATAAGGGCCCTTCCTAGATAAGGGCCCTTCCTAGATAAGGGCCCTTACTAGATAAGGGCCCTTCCTAGATAAGGGCCCTTCCTAGAGAAGGGCCCTTCCTAGACAAGGGCCCTTCCTAGACAGGGCCCTTCCTAGATAAGGGTCCTTCCTAGATAAGGGCCCTTCCTAGACAAGGGCCCTTCCTAGACAAGGGCCCTTCCTAGACAAGGGCCCTTCCTAGACAAGGGCCCTTCCTAGACAAGGGCCCTTCCTAGACAAGGGCCCTTCCTAGACAAGGGCCCTTCCTAGATAAGGGCCCTTCCTAGATAAGGGCCCTTCCTAGATAAGGGCCCTTCCTAGACAAGGGCCGTTCCTAGACAAGGGCCCTTCCTAGGTAAGGGCCCTTCCTAGATAAGGGCCCTTCCTAGATAAGGGCCCTTCCTAGATAAGGGCCCTTCCTAGATAATTGCCCTTCCTAAATAAGGGCCCTTCCTAGACAAGGGCCCTTCCTAGACAAGGGCCCTTCCTAGACAAGGGCCCTTCCTAGACAAGGGCCCTACCTAGACAAGGGCCCTTCGTAGACAAGGGCCCTTCCTAGATAAGCGCCCTTCCTAGACAAGGGACATTCCTAGACAGGGGCCCTTCCTAGATAAGGGCCCTTCCTAGACAAGGGCCCTTCCTAGATAAGGGCCCTTCCTAGATAAGGGCCCTTCCTAGATAAGGGCCCTTACTAGATAAGGGCCCTTCCTAGATAAGGGCCCTTCCTAGAGAAGGGCCCTTCCTAGACAAGGGCCCTTCCTAGACAGGGCCCTTCCTAGATAAGGGTCCTTCCTAGATAAGGGCCCTTCCTAGACAAGGGCCCTTCCTAGATAAGGGCCCTTCCTAGATAAGGGCCCTTCCTAGATAAGGGCCCTTCCTAGATAAGGGCCCTTCCTAATTAAGGGCCCTTCCTAGATAAGGGCCCTTCCTAGACAAGGGCCCTTCCTAGACAAGGGCCCTTCCTAGAGAAGGGCCCTTCCTAGACAAGGGCCCTTCCTAGATAAGGGCCCTTCATTAATAAGGGCCCTTCCTAGATAAGGGCCCTTCCTAGACAAGGGCCCTACCTAGACAAGGGCCCTTCCTAGACAAGGGCCCTTCCTAGACAAGGGCCCTTCCTAGACAAGGGCCCTTCCTAGACAAGGGCCCTTCCTAGATAAGGGCCCTTCCTGGATAAGGGCCCTTCCTAGATAAATCCCTTCCTAGATAAGGGCCCTTCCTAATTAAGGGCCCTTCCTAGATAAGGGCCCTTCCTAGACAAGGGCCCTTCCTAGACAAGGGCCCTTCCTAGAGAAGGGCCCTTCCTAGACAAGGGCCCTTCCTAGATAAGGGCCCTTCATTAATAAGGGCCCTTCCTAGATAAGGGCCCTTCCTAGACAAGGGCCCTTCCTAGACAAGGGCCCTTCATAGACAAGGGCCCTTCCTAGACAAGGGCCCTTCCTAGATAAGGGCCCTTCCTAGATAAGGGCCCTTCGTAGACAAGGGCCCTTCCTAGATAAGCGCCCTTCCTAGACAACGGACATTCCTAGATAAGGGCCCTTCCTAAATAAGGGCCCTTCCTAATTAAGGGCCCTTCCAAGATAAGGGCCCTTCCTAGACAAGGGCCCTTCCTAGACAAGGGCCCTTCCTAGAGAAGGGCCCTTCCTAGACAAGGGCCCTTCCTAGAGAAGGGCCCTTCCTAGACAAGGGCCCTTCCTAGATAAGGGCCCTTCATTAATAAGGGCCCTTCCTAGATAAGGGCCCTTCATTAATAAGGGCCCTTCCTAGATAAGGGCCCTTCCTAGATAAGGGCCCTTCCTAATTAAGGGCCCTTCCTAGATAAGGGCCTTTCCTAGACAAGGGCCCTTCCTAGACAAGGGCCCTTCCTAGAGAAGGGCCCTTCCTAGACAAGGGCCCTTCCTAGATAAGGGCCCTTCATTAATAAGGGCCCTTCCTAGATAAGGGCCCTTCCTAGACAAGGGCCCTTCCTAGACAAGGGCCCTTCCTAGACAAGGGCCCTTCCTAGACAAGGGCCCTTCCTAGATAAGGGCCCTTCCTAGATAAGGGCCCTTCGTAGACAAGGGCCCTTCCTAGATAAGCGCCCTTCCTAGGCAAGGGACATTCCTAGATAAGGGCCCTTCCTAAATAAGGGCCCTTCCTAATTAAGGGACTTCCAAGATAAGGGCCCTTCCTAGACAAGGGCCCTTCCTAGACAAGGGCCCTTCCTAGAGAAGGCCCCTTCCTAGACAAGGGCCCTTCCTAGAGAAGGGCCCTTCCTAGACAAGGGCCCTTCCTAGATAAGGGCCCTTCATTAATAAGGGCCCTTCCTAGATAAGGGCCCTTCCTAGACAAGGGCCCTTCCTAGACAAGGGCCCTTCCTAGATAAGGGCCCTTCCTAGACAAGGGCCCTTCCTAGATAAGGGCCCTTCCTAGATAAGGGCCCTTCCTAGATAAGGGCCCTTCCTAGATAAGGGCCCTTCCTAGATAAGGGCCCTTCCTAGATAAGGGCCCTTCCGAGATAAGGGCCCTTCCTAAACAAGGGCCCTTCCTAGATAATGGCCCTTCCTAGATAAGGGCCCTTCCTAGAAAAGGGCCCTTCCTAGAAAAGGGCCCTTCCTAGACAAGGGCCCATCCTAGACAAGGGCCCTTCCTAGACAAGGGCCCATCCTAGACAAGGGCCCTTCCTAGACAAGGGCCCTTCCTAGACAAGGGCCCTTCCTAGACAAGGGCCCTTCCTAGACAAGGGCCCTTCCTAGACAAGGGCCCTTCCTAGACAAGGGCCCTTCCTAGACAAGGACCCTTCCTAGAAAAGGGCCCATCCTAGACAAGGGCCCTTCCTAGACAAGGGCCCTTCCTAGACAAGGGCCCTTCCTAGATAAGGGCCCTTCCTAGATAAGGGCCCTTCCTAGATAAGGGCCCTTCCTAATTAAGGGCCCTTCCTAGACAAGGGCCCTTCCTAGACAAGGGCCCTTCCTAGACAAGGGCCCTTCCTAGACAAGGGCCCTTCCTAGATAAGGGCCCTTCATAGATAAGGGCCCTTCCTAGACAAGGGCCCTTCCTAGAGAATGTCCTATCCTAGACAAGGGCCATTCCTAGACAAGGGCCCATCCTAGACAAGCGCCCTTCCTAGAAAAGGGCCCTTCCTAGACAAGGGCCATTCCTAGACAAGGGCCCATCCTAGACAAGGGCCCTTCCCAGATAAGGGCCCTTCCTAGACAAGGGTCCTTCCTAGACAAGGGCCCTTCCTAGATAAGGGCCCTTCGTAGACAAGGGCCCTTCCTAGACAAGGGCCCTTCCTAGACAAGGGCCCTTCCTAGATAAGGGTCCTTCCTAGATAAGGGCCCTTCCTAGATAAGGGCCCTTCCTGGATAAGGGCCCTTCCTAGATAAATCCCTTCCTAGATAAGGGCCCTTCCTAGATAAGGGCCCTTCCTAGACAAGGGCCCTTCCTAGACAAGGGCCCTTCCTAGACAAGGGCCCTTCCTAGACAAGGGCCCTTCCTAGACAAGGGCCCTTCCTAGACAAGGGCCCTTCCTAGACAACGGCCCTTCCTAGACAAGGGCCCTTCCTAGACAAGGGCCCTTCCTAGACAAGGGCCCTTCCTAGATAAGGGCCCTTCCTAGATAAGGGCCCTTCCTAGATAAGGGCCCTTCCTAGACAAGGGCCGTTCCTAGACAAGGGCCCTTCCTAGATAAGGGCCCTTCCTAGATAAGGGCCCTTCCTAGATAAGGGCCCTTCCTAGATAAGGGCCCTTCCTAGATAATTGCCCTTCCTAAATAAGGGCCCTTCCTAGACAAGGGCCCTTCCTAGACAAGGGCCCTTCCTAGACAAGGGCCCTTCCTAGACAAGGGCCCTACCTAGACAAGGGCCCTTCGTAGACAAGGGCCCTTCCTAGATAAGCGCCCTTCCTAGACAAGGGACATTCCTAGACAGGGGCCCTTCCTAGATAAGGGCCCTTCCTAGACAAGGGCCCTTCCTAGATAAGGGCCCTTCCTAGATAAGGGCCCTTCCTAGATAAGGGCCCTTACTAGATAAGGGCCCTTCCTAGATAAGGGCCCTTCCTAGAGAAGGGCCCTTCCTAGACAAGGGCCCTTCCTAGACAGGGCCCTTCCTAGATAAGGGTCCTTCCTAGATAAGGGCCCTTCCTAGACAAGGGCCCTTCCTAGATAAGGGCCCTTCCTAGATAAGGGCCCTTCCTAGATAAGGGCCCTTCCTAGATAAGGGCCCTTCCTAATTAAGGGCCCTTCCTAGATAAGGGCCCTTCCTAGACAAGGGCCCTTCCTAGACAAGGGCCCTTCCTAGAGAAGGGCCCTTCCTAGACAAGGGCCCTTCCTAGATAAGGGCCCTTCATTAATAAGGGCCCTTCCTAGATAAGGGCCCTTCCTAGACAAGGGCCCTACCTAGACAAGGGCCCTTCCTAGACAAGGGCCCTTCCTAGACAAGGGCCCTTCCTAGACAAGGGCCCTTCCTAGACAAGGGCCCTTCCTAGATAAGGGCCCTTCCTGGATAAGGGCCCTTCCTAGATAAATCCCTTCCTAGATAAGGGGCCTTCCTAGATAAGGGCCCTTCCTAGATAAGGGCCCTTCCTAGATAAGGGCCCTTCCTAGATAAGGGCCCTTCCTAATTAAGGGCCCTTCCTAGATAAGGGCCCTTCCTAGACAAGGGCCCTTCCTAGACAAGGGCCCTTCCTAGAGAAGGGCCCTTCCTAGACAAGGGCCCTTCCTAGATAAGGGCCCTTCATTAATAAGGGCCCTTCCTAGATAAGGGCCCTTCCTAGACAAGGGCCCTTCCTAGACAAGGGCCCTTCATAGACAAGGGCCCTTCCTAGACAAGGGCCCTTCCTAGATAAGGGCCCTTCCTAGGTAAGGGCCCTTCGTAGACAAGGGCCCTTCCTAGATAAGCGCCCTTCCTAGACAACGGACATTCCTAGATAAGGGCCCTTCCTAAATAAGGGCCCTTCCTAATTAAGGGCCCTTCCAAGATAAGGGCCCTTCCTAGACAAGGGCCCTTCCTAGACAAGGGCCCTTCCTAGAGAAGGGCCCTTCCTAGACAAGGGCCCTTCCTAGAGAAGGGCCCTTCCTAGACAAGGGCCCTTCCTAGATAAGGGCCCTTCATTAATAAGGGCCCTTCCTAGATAAGGGCCCTTCATTAATAAGGGCCCTTCCTAGATAAGGGCCCTTCCTAGATAAGGGCCCTTCCTAATTAAGGGCCCTTCCTAGATAAGGGCCTTTCCTAGACAAGGGCCCTTCCTAGACAAGGGCCCTTCCTAGAGAAGGGCCCTTCCTAGACAAGGGCCCTTCCTAGATAAGGGCCCTTCATTAATAAGGGCCCTTCCTAGATAAGGGCCCTTCCTAGACAAGGGCCCTTCCTAGACAAGGGCCCTTCCTAGACAAGGGCCCTTCCTAGACAAGGGCCCTTCCTAGATAAGGGCCCTTCCTAGATAAGGGCCCTTCGTAGACAAGGGCCCTTCCTAGATAAGCGCCCTTCCTAGGCAAGGGACATTCCTAGATAAGGGCCCTTCCTAAATAAGGGCCCTTCCTAATTAAGGGACTTCCAAGATAAGGGCCCTTCCTAGACAAGGGCCCTTCCTAGACAAGGGCCCTTCCTAGACAAGGGCCCTTCCTAGAGAAGGGCCCTTCCTAGACAAGGGCCCTTCCTAGATAAGGGCCCTTCATTAATAAGGGCCCTTCCTAGATAAGGGCCCTTCCTAGACAAGGGCCCTTCCTAGACAAGGGCCCTTCCTAGACAAGGGCCCTTCCTAGACAAGGGCCCTTCCTAGATAAGGGTCCTTCCTAGATAAGGGCCCTTCCTAGATAAGGGCCCTTCCTGGATAAGGGCCCTTCCTAGATAAATCCCTTCCTAGATAAGGGCCCTTCCTAGATAAGGGCCCTTCCTAGACAAGGGCCCTTCCTAGACAAGGGCCCTTCCTAGACAAGGGCCCTTCCTAGACAAGGGCCCTTCCTAGACAAGGGCCCTTCCTAGACAAGGGCCCTTCCTAGACAAGGGCCCTTCCTAGACAAGGGCCCTTCCTAGACAAGGGCCCTTCCTAGATAAGGGCCCTTCCTAGATAAGGGCCCTTCCTAGATAAGGGCCCTTCCTAGACAAGGGCCGTTCCTAGACAAGGGCCCTTCCTAGATAAGGGCCCTTCCTAGATAAGGGCCCTTCCTAGATAAGGGCCCTTCCTAGATAAGGGCCCTTCCTAGATAATTGCCCTTCCTAAATAAGGGCCCTTCCTAGACAAGGGCCCTTCCTAGACAAGGGCCCTTCCTAGACAAGGGCCCTTCCTAGACAAGGGCCCTACCTAGACAAGGGCCCTTCGTAGACAAGGGCCCTTCCTAGATAAGCGCCCTTCCTAGACAAGGGACATTCCTAGACAGGGGCCCTTCCTAGATAAGGGCCCTTCCTAGACAAGGGCCCTTCCTAGATAAGGGCCCTTCCTAGATAAGGGCCCTTCCTAGATAAGGGCCCTTACTAGATAAGGGCCCTTCCTAGATAAGGGCCCTTCCTAGAGAAGGGCCCTTCCTAGACAAGGGCCCTTCCTAGACAGGGCCCTTCCTAGATAAGGGTCCTTCCTAGATAAGGGCCCTTCCTAGACAAGGGCCCTTCCTAGATAAGGGCCCTTCCTAGATAAGGGCCCTTCCTAGATAAGGGCCCTTCCTAGATAAGGGCCCTTCCTAATTAAGGGCCCTTCCTAGATAAGGGCCCTTCCTAGACAAGGGCCCTTCCTAGACAAGGGCCCTTCCTAGAGAAGGGCCCTTCCTAGACAAGGGCCCTTCCTAGATAAGGGCCCTTCATTAATAAGGGCCCTTCCTAGATAAGGGCCCTTCCTAGATAAGGGCCCTTCCTAGATAAGGGCCCTTCCTAATTAAGTGCCCTTCCTAGACAAGGGCCCTTCCTAGACAAGGGCCCTTCCTAGACAAGGGCCCTTCCTAGATAAGGGCCCTTCATAGATAAGGGCCCTTCCTAGACAAGGGCCCTTCCTAGAGAATGTCCTATCCTAGACAAGGGCCATTCCTAGACAAGGGCCCATCCTAGACAAGCGCCCTTCCTAGAAAAGGGCCCTTCCTAGACAAGGGCCATTCCTAGACAAGGGCCCATCCTAGAAAAGGGCCCATCCCAGATAAGGGCCCTTCCTAGACAAGGGTCCTTCCTAGACAAGGGCCCTTCCTAGATAAGGGCCCTTCGTAGACAAGGGCCCTTCCTAGACAAGGGCCCTTCCTAGACAAGGGCCCTTCCTAGATAAGGGTCCTTCCTAGATAAGGGCCCTTCCTAGATAAGGGCCCTTCCTGGATAAGGGCCCTTCCTAGATAAATCCCTTCCTAGATAAGGGCCCTTCCTAGATAAGGGCCCTTCCTAGACAAGGGCCCTTCCTAGACAAGGGCCCTTCCTAGACAAGGGCCCTTCCTAGACAAGGGCCCTTCCTAGACAAGGGCCCTTCCTAGACAAGGGCCCTTCCTAGACAAGGGCCCTTCCTAGACAAGGGCCCTTCCTAGACAAGGGCCCTTCCTAGATAAGGGCCCTTCCTAGATAAGGGCCCTTCCTAGATAAGGGCCCTTCCTAGATAAGGGCCGTTCCTAGACAAGGACCCTTCCTAGACAAGGGCCCATCCTAGACAAGGGCCCTTCCTAGACAAGGGCCCATCCTAGACAAGGGCCCTTCCTAGACAAGGGCCCTTCCTAGACAAGGGCCCTTCCTAGAGAAGGGCCCTTCCTAGACAAGGGCCCATCCTAGACAAGGGCCCTTCCTAGACAAGGGCCCATCCTAGACAAGGGCCCTTCCTAGACAAGGGCCCTTCCTAGACAAGGGCCCTTCCTAGACAAGGGCCCTTCCTAGACAAGGGCCCTTCCTAGACAAGGGCCCTTCCTAGACAAGGGCCCTTCCTAGACAAGGACCCTTCCTAGAAAAGGGCCCATCCTAGACAAGGGCCCTTCCTAGACAAGGGCCCTTCCTAGACAAGGGCCCTTCCTAGATAAGGGCCCTTCCTAGATAAGGGCCCTTCCTAGATAAGGGCCCTTCCTAATTAAGTGCCCTTCCTAGACAAGGGCCCTTCCTAGACAAGGGCCCTTCCTAGACAAGGGCCCTTCCTAGATAAGGGCCCTTCATAGATAAGGGCCCTTCCTAGACAAGGGCCCTTCCTAGAGAATGTCCTATCCTAGACAAGGGCCATTCCTAGACAAGGGCCCATCCTAGACAAGCGCCCTTCCTAGAAAAGGGCCCTTCCTAGACAAGGGCCATTCCTAGACAAGGGCCCATCCTAGAAAAGGGCCCTTCCCAGATAAGGGCCCTTCCTAGACAAGGGTCCTTCCTAGACAAGGGCCCTTCCTAGATAAGGGTCCTTCGTAGACAAGGGCCCTTCCTAGACAAGGGCCCTTCCTAGACAAGGGCCCTTCCTAGATAAGGGTCCTTCCTAGATAAGGGCCCTTCCTAGATAAGGGCCCTTCCTGGATAAGGGCCCTTCCTAGATAAATCCCTTCCTAGATAAGGGCCCTTCCTAGATAAGGGCCCTTCCTAGACAAGGGCCCTTCCTAGACAAGGGCCCTTCCTAGACAAGGGCCCTTCCTAGACAAGGGCCCTTCCTAGACAAGGGCCCTTCCTAGACAAGGGCCCTTCCTAGACAAGGGCCCTTCCTAGACAAGGGCCCTTCCTAGATAAGGGCCCTTCCTAGATAAGGGCCCTTCCTAGATAAGGGCCCTTCCTAGACAAGGGCCGTTCCTAGACAAGGGCCCTTCCTAGATAAGGGCCCTTCCTAGATAAGGGCCCTTCCTAGATAAGGGCCCTTCCTAGATAAGGGCCCTTCCTAGATAATTGCCCTTCCTAAATAAGGGCCCTTCCTAGACAAGGGCCCTTCCTAGACAAGGGCCCTTCCTAGACAAGGGCCCTTCCTAGACAAGGGCCCTACCTAGACAAGGGCCCTTCGTAGACAAGGGCCCTTCCTAGATAAGCGCCCTTCCTAGACAAGGGACATTCCTAGACAGGGGCCCTTCCTACATAAGGGCCCTTCCTAGACAAGGGCCCTTCCTAGATAAGGGCCCTTCCTAGATAAGGGCCCTTCCTAGATAAGGGCCCTTACTAGATAAGGGCCCTTCCTAGATAAGGGCCCTTCCTAGAGAAGGGCCCTTCCTAGACAAGGGCCCTTCCTAGACAGGGCCCTTCCTAGATAAGGGTCCTTCCTAGATAAGGGCCCTTCCTAGACAAGGGCCCTTCCTAGATAAGGGCCCTTCCTAGATAAGGGCCCTTCCTAGATAAGGGCCCTTCCTAGATAAGGGCCCTTCCTAATTAAGGGCCCTTCCTAGATAAGGGCCCTTCCTAGACAAGGGCCCTTCCTAGACAAGGGCCCTTCCTAGAGAAGGGCCCTTCCTAGACAAGGGCCCTTCCTAGATAAGGGCCCTTCATTAATAAGGGCCCTTCCTAGATAAGGGCCCTTCCTAGACAAGGGCCCTACCTAGACAAGGGCCCTTCCTAGACAAGGGCCCTTCCTAGACAAGGGCCCTTCCTAGACAAGGGCCCTTCCTAGACAAGGGCCCTTCCTAGATAAGGGCCCTTCCTGGATAAGGGCCCTTCCTAGATAAATCCCTTCCTAGATAAGGGGCCTTCCTAGATAAGGGCCCTTCCTAGATAAGGGCCCTTCCTAGATAAGGGCCCTTCCTAGATAAGGGCCCTTCCTAATTAAGGGCCCTTCCTAGATAAGGGCCCTTCCTAGACAAGGGCCCTTCCTAGACAAGGGCCCTTCCTAGAGAAGGGCCCTTCCTAGACAAGGGCCCTTCCTAGATAAGGGCCCTTCATTAATAAGGGCCCTTCCTAGATAAGGGCCCTTCCTAGACAAGGGCCCTTCCTAGACAAGGGCCCTTCATAGACAAGGGCCCTTCCTAGACAAGGGCCCTTCCTAGATAAGGGCCCTTCCTAGATAAGGGCCCTTCGTAGACAAGGGCCCTTCCTAGATAAGCGCCCTTCCTAGACAACGGACATTCCTAGATAAGGGCCCTTCCTAAATAAGGGCCCTTCCTAATTAAGGGCCCTTCCAAGATAAGGGCCCTTCCTAGACAAGGGCCCTTCCTAGACAAGGGCCCTTCCTAGAGAAGGGCCCTTCCTAGACAAGGGCCCTTCCTAGAGAAGGGCCCTTCCTAGACAAGGGCCCTTCCTAGATAAGGGCCCTTCATTAATAAGGGCCCTTCCTAGATAAGGGCCCTTCATTAATAAGGGCCCTTCCTAGATAAGGGCCCTTCCTAGATAAGGGCCCTTCCTAATTAAGGGCCCTTCCTAGATAAGGGCCTTTCCTAGACAAGGGCCCTTCCTAGACAAGGGCCCTTCCTAGAGAAGGGCCCTTCCTAGATAAGGGCCCTTCCTAATTAAGGGCCCTTCCTAGATAAGGGCCTTTCCTAGACAAGGGCCCTTCCTAGACAAGGGCCCTTCCTAGAGAAGGGCCCTTCCTAGACAAGGGCCCTTCCTAGATAAGGGCCCTTCATTAATAAGGGCCCTTCCTAGATAAGGGCCCTTCCTAGACAAGGGCCCTTCCTAGACAAGGGCCCTTCCTAGACAAGGGCCCTTCCTAGACAAGGGCCCTTCCTAGATAAGGGCCCTTCCTAGATAAGGGCCCTTCGTAGACAAGGGCCCTTCCTAGATAAGCGCCCTTCCTAGGCAAGGGACATTCCTAGATAAGGGCCCTTCCTAATTAAGGGACTTCCAAGATAAGGGCCCTTCCTAGACAAGGGCCCTTCCTAGACAAGGGCCCTTCCTAGAGAAGGCCCCTTCCTAGACAAGGGCCCTTCCTAGAGAAGGGCCCTTCCTAGACAAGGGCCCTTCCTAGATAAGGGCCCTTCATTAATAAGGGCCCTTCCTAGATAAGGGCCCTTCCTAGACAAGGGCCCTTCCTAGACAAGGGCCCTTCCTAGATAAGGGCCCTTCCTAGACAAGGGCCCTTCCTAGATAAGGGCCCTTCCTAGATAAGGGCCCTTCCTAGATAAGGGCCCTTCCTAGATAAGGGCCCTTCCTAGATAAGGGCCCTTCCTAGATAAGGGCCCTTCCGAGATAAGGGCCCTTCCTAAACAAGGGCCCTTCCTAGATAATGGCCCTTCCTAGATAAGGGCCCTTCCTAGAAAAGGGCCCTTCCTAGAAAAGGGCCCTTCCTAGACAAGGGCCCATCCTAGACAAGGGCCCTTCCTAGACAAGGGCCCATCCTAGACAAGGGCCCTTCCTAGACAAGGGCCCTTCCTAGACAAGGGCCCTTCCTAGACAAGGGCCCTTCCTAGACAAGGGCCGTTCCTAGACAAGGGCCCTTCCTAGATAAGGGCCCTTCCTAGATAAGGGCCCTTCCTAGATAAGGGCCCTTCCTAGATAAGGGCCCTTCCTAGATAATTGCCCTTCCTAAATAAGGGCCCTTCCTAGACAAGGGCCCTTCCTAGACAAGGGCCCTTCCTAGACAAGGGCCCTTCCTAGACAAGGGCCCTACCTAGACAAGGGCCCTTCGTAGACAAGGGCCCTTCCTAGATAAGCGCCCTTCCTAGACAAGGGACATTCCTAGACAGGGGCCCTTCCTAGATAAGGGCCCTTCCTAGACAAGGGCCCTTCCTAGATAAGGGCCCTTCCTAGATAAGGGCCCTTCCTAGATAAGGGCCCTTACTAGATAAGGGCCCTTCCTAGATAAGGGCCCTTCCTAGAGAAGGGCCCTTCCTAGACAAGGGCCCTTCCTAGACAGGGCCCTTCCTAGATAAGGGTCCTTCCTAGATAAGGGCCCTTCCTAGACAAGGGCCCTTCCTAGATAAGGGCCCTTCCTAGATAAGGGCCCTTCCTAGATAAGGGCCCTTCCTAGATAAGGGCCCTTCCTAATTAAGGGCCCTTCCTAGATAAGGGCCCTTCCTAGACAAGGGCCCTTCCTAGACAAGGGCCCTTCCTAGAGAAGGGCCCTTCCTAGACAAGGGCCCTTCCTAGATAAGGGCCCTTCATTAATAAGGGCCCTTCCTAGATAAGGGCCCTTCCTAGACAAGGGCCCTACCTAGACAAGGGCCCTTCCTAGACAAGGGCCCTTCCTAGACAAGGGCCCTTCCTAGACAAGGGCCCTTCCTAGACAAGGGCCCTTCCTAGATAAGGGCCCTTCCTGGATAAGGGCCCTTCCTAGATAAATCCCTTCCTAGATAAGGGGCCTTCCTAGATAAGGGCCCTTCCTAGATAAGGGCCCTTCCTAGATAAGGGCCCTTCCTAGATAAGGGCCCTTCCTAATTAAGGGCCCTTCCTAGATAAGGGCCCTTCCTAGACAAGGGCCCTTCCTAGACAAGGGCCCTTCCTAGAGAAGGGCCCTTCCTAGACAAGGGCCCTTCCTAGATAAGGGCCCTTCATTAATAAGGGCCCTTCCTAGATAAGGGCCCTTCCTAGACAAGGGCCCTTCCTAGACAAGGGCCCTTCATAGACAAGGGCCCTTCCTAGACAAGGGCCCTTCCTAGATAAGGGCCCTTCCTAGATAAGGGCCCTTCGTAGACAAGGGCCCTTCCTAGATAAGCGCCCTTCCTAGACAACGGACATTCCTAGATAAGGGCCCTTCCTAAATAAGGGCCCTTCCTAATTAAGGGCCCTTCCAAGATAAGGGCCCTTCCTAGACAAGGGCCCTTCCTAGACAAGGGCCCTTCCTAGAGAAGGGCCCTTCCTAGACAAGGGCCCTTCCTAGAGAAGGGCCCTTCCTAGACAAGGGCCCTTCCTAGATAAGGGCCCTTCATTAATAAGGGCCCTTCCTAGATAAGGGCCCTTCATTAATAAGGGCCCTTCCTAGATAAGGGCCCTTCCTAGATAAGGGCCCTTCCTAATTAAGGGCCCTTCCTAGATAAGGGCCTTTCCTAGACAAGGGCCCTTCCTAGACAAGGGCCCTTCCTAGAGAAGGGCCCTTCCTAGACAAGGGCCCTTCCTAGATAAGGGCCCTTCATTAATAAGGGCCCTTCCTAGATAAGGGCCCTTCCTAGACAAGGGCCCTTCCTAGACAAGGGCCCTTCCTAGACAAGGGCCCTTCCTAGACAAGGGCCCTTCCTAGATAAGGGCCCTTCCTAGATAAGGGCCCTTCGTAGACAAGGGCCCTTCCTAGATAAGCGCCCTTCCTAGGCAAGGGACATTCCTAGATAAGGGCCCTTCCTAAATAAGGGCCCTTCCTAATTAAGGGACTTCCAAGATAAGGGCCCTTCCTAGACAAGGGCCCTTCCTAGACAAGGGCCCTTCCTAGACAAGGGCCCTTCCTAGAGAAGGCCCCTTCCTAGACAAGGGCCCTTCCTAGAGAAGGGCCCTTCCTAGACAAGGGCCCTTCCTAGATAAGGGCCCTTCATTAATAAGGGCCCTTCCTAGATAAGGGCCCTTCCTAGACAAGGGACCTTCCTAGACAAGGGCCCTTCCTAGATAAGGGCCCTTCCTAGACAAGGGCCCTTCCTAGATAAGGGCCCTTCCTAGATAAGGGCCCTTCCTAGATAAGGGCCCTTCCTAGATAAGGGCCCTTCCTAGATAAGGGCCCTTCCTAGATAAGGGCCCTTCCTAGATAAGGGCCCTTCCTAGACAAGGGCCCTTCCTAGATAATGGCCCTTCCTAGATAAGGGCCCTTCCTAGAAAAGGGCCCTTCCTAGAAAAGGGCCCTTCCTAGACAAGGGCCCTTCCTAGAAAAGGGCCCTTCCTAGAAAAGGGCCCTTCCTAGATAAGGGCCCTTCCTAATTAAGGGCCCTTCCTAGACAAGGGCCCTTCCTAGACAAGGGCCCTTCCTAGATAAGGGCCCTTCCTAGACAAGGGCCCTTCCTAGATAAGGGCCCTTCCTAGAAAAGGCGCCCCCTAGACTAAGGGCCCCCCTAGACTAAGGGCCCCCCTAGACTAAGGCCCCCCTAGACTAAGGGCCCCCCTACACTAAGGGCCCCCCTAGACTAAGGGCCCCCCCTAGGCTTAGGGCCCCCCTGGACTAAGGGCCCCCCAAGGCTAAGGGCTCCCCTAGACTTAGGGCCCCCTAGACCAAGGGCGCCCCTAGACTAAGGGCCCCCCTACACTAAGGGCCCCCCAGACTAAGGGCCCCCCTAGACTAAGGGCACCCTAGGCTAAGGGCCCCCCCTAGACTAAGGGCCCCCCCTAGACTAAGGGCCCCCCTAGACTGAGGTCCCCCCCTAGACTAAGGGCCCCCCTAGACTAAGGGCCCCCCTATACTAGTAGCTCCCCTAGACTAAGGGGCCCCCCTAGACTAAGGGCCCCCTAGACTTAGGGCCCCCCTAGACTAAGGGCCCCCCCTAGACTAAGGGCCCCCCCTAGACTAAGGGCCCCCCCTAGAGTAAGGGCCCCCCTAGATTAAGGGCCCCCCTAGACTAAGGGCCACCCTAGACTAAGGTCACCCCTAGACTTAGGGTCATTCTAGACTAAGGTCCCCCCTAGACTAAGGGCCCCCAAGACTAAGGGCCCCCCCTAGACTAAGGGGCCCCCCTAGACTAAGGGCCCCCCTAGACTAAGGGCCCCCCTAGACTAAGGGCCCCCTAGACTAAGGGCCCCCCTAGACTAAGGGCCCCCTAGACTAAGGGCACCCCCTAGACTAAGGGCCCCCCTAGACTAAGGGCCCCCCTACACATAGGGCCCCCCTAGACAAAGGGCCCCCCCTAGACTAAGGGCCCCCCCCCTAGACTAAGGGCCCCCTAGGCTAAGGGCCCCCCTAGACTAAGGGCCCCCCAGACTAAGGCCCCCCCCCTAGACTAAGGGCCCCCCCTAGACTAAGGGCCCCCTAGACTAAGGCCCCCCTATACTCAGGGCCCCCCCTAGACTAAGGGCCCCCCCTAGACTAAGGGTCCCCCTAGGCTAAGGGCCCCCCTAGACTAAGGGCCCCCCAGACTAAGGACCCCCCTGGACTAAGGGCCCCCCTAGACTAAGGGCCCCCCCTAGACTAAGGTCCCCCCTAGACTAAGGTCCCCCTCAGACTAAGGTCCCCGCTAAGACTAAGGTCCCCCCCTAGCCTAATGTCCCCCTAGACTAAGGGCCCCCCTAGACTAAGGTCCCCCCTAGACTAAGGTCCCCCTCAGACTAAGGTCCCCCCTAGACTAAGGTCCCCCTCAGACTAAGGTCCCCGCTAAGACTAAGGTCCCCCCCTAGCCTAATGTCCCCCTAGACTAAGGGCCCCCCTAGACTAAGGTCCCCCCCAAGACTAAGGTCCCCCCCTAGACTAAGGGCCCCCCAGACTAAGTGCCCCCCCTAGACTAAGTACCCCCCCTAGACTAAAGGCCCCCCCTAGACTAAGGGCCCCCCAAGACTAAGGGCCCCCCCTAGACTAAGGGCCCCCACAGACTAAGAGCCACCCTAGACTAAGGGCCCCCCTAGAGTAAGGGCCCCCCTAGACTAAGGGCCCCCCCTAGCCTAAGGGCCCCCATAGACTAAGGGCCCCCCTAGACTAAGGGCCCCCCTAGACTAAGGGCCCCCCTAGACTAAGGGCCCCCCTAGACTAAGGGCCCCCCCAGACTAAGGGCCCCCCTAGACTAAGGGCCCCCCCTAGACTAAGGGCCCCCCTAGACTAAGGGCCCCCCTAGACTAAGGCCCCCCTATACTCAGGGCCCCCCATAGACTAAGGGGCCCCCCTAGGCTAAGGGCCCCCCTAGGCTAAGGGCCCCTCTAGACTAAGGGCCCCCCCAGACTAAGGGCCCCCCCTAGACTAAGGGCCCCCCTAGACTAAGGCCCCCCCCCTAGACTAAGGGCCCCCCTAGACTAAGGTCCCCCTAGACTAAGGTCCCCTTCAGACTAAGGTCCCCCCTAAGACTAAGGTCCCCCCTGGACTAAGGTCCCCCCTAGACTAAGGGGCCCCCCTAGACTAAGGGCCCCCCTAGACTAAGGGCCCCCCTAGACTAAGGGCCCCCTAGACTAAGGGCCCCCCTAGACTAAGGGCCCCCTAGACTAAGGGCCCCCCCTAGACTAAGGGCCCCCCTAGACTAAGGGCCCCCCTACACATAGGGCCCCCCTAGACAAAGGGCCCCCCCTAGACTAA
The DNA here is from genome assembly GCA_030765045.1 of Tenodera sinensis. Lineage (NCBI taxonomy): Eukaryota > Metazoa > Arthropoda > Insecta > Mantodea > Mantidae > Tenodera > Tenodera sinensis. The sequence continues at coordinate 4,194,953 of CM060968.1, forward strand.
GGGCCCCCCCTAGACTAAGGGCCCCCCCCTAGACTAAGGGCCCCCTAGGCTAAGGGCCCCCCTAGACTAAGGGCCCCCCCAGACTAAGGGCCCCCCCTAGACTAAGGGCCCCCCCTACACTAAGGGGCCCCCCTACACTAAGGGCCCCCTAGACTAAGGGCCCCCCTAGACTAAGGGCCCCCTAGACTAAGGGCCCCCCTAGACTAAGGGCCCCCTAGACTAAGGGCACCCCCTAGACTAAGGGCCCCCCTAGACTAAGGGCCCCCCTACACATAGGGCCCCCCTAGACAAAGGGCCCCCCCTACACTAAGGGCCCCCCCCCCTAGACTAAGGGCCCCCTAGGCTAAGGGCCCCCCTAGACTAAGGGCCCCCCAGACTAAGGGCCCCCCCCTAGACTAAGGGCCCCCCCTAGACTAAGGGCCCCCTAGACTAAGGCCCCCCTATACTCAGGGCCCCCCCTAGACTAAGGGCCCCCCCTAGACTAAGGGTCCCCCTAGGCTAAGGGCCCCCCTAGACTAAGGGCCCCCCAGACTAAGGACCCCCCTGGACTAAGGGCCCCCCTAGACTAAGGGCCCCCCCTAGACTAAGGTCCCCCCTAGACTAAGGTCCCCCTCAGACTAAGGTCCCCGCTAAGACTAAGGTCCCCCCCTAGCCTAATGTCCCCCTAGACTAAGGGCCCCCCTAGACTAAGGTCCCCCCTAGACTAAGGTCCCCCTCAGACTAAGGTCCCCCCTAGACTAAGGTCCCCCTCAGACTAAGGTCCCCGCTAAGACTAAGGTCCCCCCCTAGCCTAATGTCCCCCTAGACTAAGGGCCCCCCTAGACTAAGGTCCCCCCCAAGACTAAGGTCCCCCCCTAGACTAAGGGCCCCCCAGACTAAGTGCCCCCCCTAGACTAAGTACCCCCCCTAGACTAAAGGCCCCCCCTAGACTAAGGGCCCCCCAAGACTAAGGGCCCCCCCTAGACTAAGGGCCCCCACAGACTAAGAGCCACCCTAGACTAAGGGCCCCCCTAGAGTAAGGGCCCCCCTAGACTAAGGGCCCCCCCTAGCCTAAGGGCCCCCATAGACTAAGGGCCCCCCTAGACTAAGGGCCCCCCTAGACTAAGGGCCCCCCTAGACTAAGGGCCCCCCTAGACTAAGGGCCCCCCCAGACTAAGGGCCCCCCTAGACTAAGGGCCCCCCCTAGACTAAGGGCCCCCCTAGACTAAGGGCCCCCCTAGACTAAGGCCCCCCTATACTCAGGGCCCCCCATAGACTAAGGGGCCCCCCTAGGCTAAGGGCCCCCCTAGGCTAAGGGCCCCTCTAGACTAAGGGCCCCCCCAGACTAAGGGCCCCCCCTAGACTAAGGGCCCCCCTAGACTAAGGCCCCCCCCCTAGACTAAGGGCCCCCCTAGACTAAGGTCCCCCTAGACTAAGGTCCCCTTCAGACTAAGGTCCCCCCTAAGACTAAGGTCCCCCCTGGACTAAGGTCCCCCCTAGACTAAGGGGCCCCCCTAGACTAAGGGCCCCCCTAGACTAAGGGCCCCCCTAGACTAAGGGCCCCCTAGACTAAGGGCCCCCCTAGACTAAGGGCCCCCTAGACTAAGGGCCCCCCCTAGACTAAGGGCCCCCCTAGACTAAGGGCCCCCCTACACATAGGGCCCCCCTAGACAAAGGGCCCCCCCTAGACTAAGGGCCCCCCCTAGACTAAGGGCCCCCCCCTAGACTAAGGGCCCCCTAGGCTAAGGGCCCCCCTAGACTAAGGGCCCCCCCAGACTAAGGGCCCCCCCTAGACTAAGGGCCCCCCCTACACTAAGGGGCCCCCCTACACTAAGGGCCCCCTAGACTAAGGGCCCCCCTAGACTAAGGGCCCCCTAGACTAAGGGCCCCCCTAGACTAAGGGCCCCCTAGACTAAGGGCACCCCCTAGACTAAGGGCCCCCCTAGACTAAGGGCCCCCCTACACATAGGGCCCCCCTAGACAAAGGGCCCCCCCTACACTAAGGGCCCCCCCCCCTAGACTAAGGGCCCCCTAGGCTAAGGGCCCCCCTAGACTAAGGGCCCCCCAGACTAAGGGCCCCCCCCTAGACTAAGGGCCCCCCCTAGACTAAGGGCCCCCTAGACTAAGGCCCCCCTATACTCAGGGCCCCCCCTAGACTAAGGGCCCCCCCTAGACTAAGGGTCCCCCTAGGCTAAGGGCCCCCCTAGACTAAGGGCCCCCCAGACTAAGGACCCCCCTAGACTAAGGGCCCCCCTAGACTAAGGGCCCCCCCTAGACTAAGGTCCCCCCTAGACTAAGGTCCCCCTCAGACTAAGGTCCCCGCTAAGACTAAGGTCCCCCCCTAGCCTAATGTCCCCCTAGACTAAGGGCCCCCCTAGACTAAGGTCCCCCCTAGACTAAGGTCCCCCTCAGACTAAGGTCCCCCCTAGACTAAGGTCCCCCTCAGACTAAGGTCCCCGCTAAGACTAAGGTCCCCCCCTAGCCTAATGTCCCCCTAGACTAAGGGCCCCCCTAGACTAAGGTCCCCCCCAAGACTAAGGTCCCCCCCTAGACTAAGGGCCCCCCAGACTAAGTGCCCCCCCTAGACTAAGTACCCCCCCTAGACTAAAGGCCCCCCCTAGACTAAGGGCCCCCCAAGACTAAGGGCCCCCCCTAGACTAAGGGCCCCCACAGACTAAGAGCCACCCTAGACTAAGGGCCCCCCTAGAGTAAGGGCCCCCCTAGACTAAGGGCCCCCCCTAGCCTAAGGGCCCCCATAGACTAAGGGCCCCCCTAGACTAAGGGCCCCCCTAGACTAAGGGCCCCCCTAGACTAAGGGCCCCCCTAGACTAAGGGCCCCCCCAGACTAAGGGCCCCCCTAGACTAAGGGCCCCCCCTAGACTAAGGGCCCCCCTAGACTAAGGGCCCCCCTAGACTAAGGCCCCCCTATACTCAGGGCCCCCCATAGACTAAGGGGCCCCCCTAGGCTAAGGGCCCCCCTAGGCTAAGGGCCCCTCTAGACTAAGGGCCCCCCCAGACTAAGGGCCCCCCCTAGACTAAGGGCCCCCCTAGACTAAGGCCCCCCCCCTAGACTAAGGGCCCCCCTAGACTAAGGTCCCCCTAGACTAAGGTCCCCTTCAGACTAAGGTCCCCCCTAAGACTAAGGTCCCCCCTGGACTAAGGTCCCCCCTAGACTAAGGGCCCCCCCTAGACTAAGGGCCCCCCCTAGACTAAGGTCCCCCTGCTAGACAAGTTCCCCGCCCAGACTACCGGGTCCTACCTTTGTCTAAGTCGTACCTAACACAAAACCCCACTTTTTGAACGGGGCCTCCTCGCCGATGGTCTAGGAGTGTCGGCCGTGGTCCAAAACGTGTAATTCCAGAGTTTGGTCGCTCTCCGTGCAGCCGTTCCCACTTTTCAGTAAGTTGTCTGTACGAGCGGTTCAAGACGGGGCTGTCGTACAGTGGGGCACCTGGACTTGTAGCCCTACGTTTTACAAGTTTTTCCAAAATGCGAACGGCTGCACGGAACTGGATGAATTTCACAACTGGGACGTTTCTTAACACGGGGAACACGCCTGCACCGGTCCCGAGTCGCTGCGGTCATCGGTTCGAGTTTTAGAAATTTTTGGCCATTTTTGATCGCTTCTTGCGAAGAAGCCAGGGGAGGTTTAAGGATTCTGACTGTTGGGTCGTGTAGCCCTCGGGGAGGACTACCGGAATCGGTGGTCCGAGTTCGACCCCCGGGAGCAAGTCGAGAGTAAAAGCGTTTTATGTTTATAGCGTGCGCTACCGCAGGCGCGTGGGGATGTCCGGCGGTGGGTGGGTGGTGCCCCTGGGGCCGAAGCTTCACCTAAAGTTTGGTGGCTCCAGCGCAATTAGGGCGCCGACGAGAGCGTCCCGCAGTTTTGCCCGACTTTGGAAGCTTCGATCCGGGCAGGGCGTACCGGTTTAAGGAATCTGACCACATGTGTGGAAAGCGGTCGAGGAGGACTACAATAGTTAGTGGTCCGAATTGGCGGATTTTGCGCCGTTCAGATTTTAGAAAATTTTGGCCATCTTACGAGAGGTATGGGCTGGCCCCCGTGGGCGCGATCTGGGATCCGAGGGTGTCTCTGGATAGCCCTCGAGAAGTACTACCCAGCTGTGGTGTCCCGGTTCGAATCCCGCGCACCGTTGGGCAGTAAATCGGTTTTTTGTCCCTAGAGGGCGCTGGTGGTGCGCCGGGGCGGATTTTGCACCGGCATACGCTTGCACCTCGCCCTCCGATGCAGCACCCCGAATTTGGGGTCTGCAGCTCAATTAGGGGCGAAGTTACCGATTTTTAACACTTTTTTGACTCCTGCGGGCCAACGGCTGCAGATGGCGCCAAAGTGCACATAAGCATTCTTGCTCGTCTCGCCGAGACGCGTCTTTTGAGTCCTCGCGCGGCTCTCTAGCTCAATTTTGAGAAATCGGCGGTGGCTCAACCGGTAGCGGCGCTCGGAGCAAATTTTGAACGCGTGCGCGTAGAGAGTCGGGGTTTTTTGCATCGGGAGGGGCAGGTCGAGCCCTTTCCAACGCACCCCTCGCCGACCCCCTATCTTAATAAATAAGGTTCATTTTTACGTATCTCCGTCCCTATGGGAGATGGGGCAACGGGACCCGGACCATCGGGTGGGGCACCCCTGGTAAGCCCTAATCGAGTACCCACTCGGGGGGTCTGCGGCCCATAGTTTCCGAGATATCGGCACTTTTGTAACGGGGGGTGGGGGAGGGTGGAGGAGGTCGGCAGCGGTCCAGCGCCCCCAAGCGTTTGGCTGTCCGCCCCCCCGTTCCCGAGATATGGCCGAAATTCCGAAAACGCACCAACACCCGGTGCGCCTTTGGCGCCCCCGCGCTCCAGGGGCGCCCCAGGACTTCGGGGCCCAGCCCCCCGGCCCCGCCACCCCCCATATGCTCGAGGGGAGCCCAAACTCGGGGCTCTTCGGCCCACGGGGGCCCGAGAACGCGCCGGGGCGGCGCACCGGCAGGGCGACGTCGCGGACCCGGTCCCGTCCCCTCCACGCGGCCCGGCCGACCACGTGGTCTCCCCACCATGCCTCGTCCCCACCACGTGACACTCCCGAGCCTATATATAGGACCGCACTCGCAGTCCCCTCCACAATACCACGTGACATACCAGAGCCTATATATAGGACCCCGCACCATATATATTATACTTAGTATATAAGGCCTTCTCTCGCGTACCCCGCCTATATAATACTATCTCCCACACTTTGAACACGCCCTTCCTTCCCCGACGCCGTCGCTCGTCGGCGTCCCAGACCGGCGCTTGTGGGCTCCTTCTACTCTACCAACTTTGTTCTACACCACGACACCTTACCCGGCCCTGTGACTCCCTTACTTTGTCCGCTATTCGACCCCAAAGAGGGCACTTTGTCACGTTTTTCAAAGTGGAGATACAGCAAAAAGTTCTTAACCAAAGTTGCAGGTCTCCTCAAGTGCAGCAACTTTGGTTATCTTCACCGCCCCTCCATCTCCCACCGTTTGGCCGCAAACCGCACTTTTCTCCCGCCAAATTTACTTTTTCGCGAATAACTCGACTTGGGCTGCAGATGGAGCAAAAAGTTCTAAATCAAAGTTGTAGGCCTAGGCCAGAGGAGTAACTTTGGTTATGTCCACTTTTCCTCCATCTCCCACCGTTTGGCCGCAAACACCACTTTTCTCCGGGAAACGAGGTTTTTCGCGAATAACTCGACTTGGGCTGCAGATGGAGCCAAAGTGCACATAAGCATTCTTGCTCGTTAAGTCGCTAAATCCGCCAAAACTCGCTAGCTATAGCGACTTTTCCAAAAAGCTCCAAATCGTGCATTTCTCGACTCTGCCCGACTCTCCTCGACGCGCGCGCGCAGCAACTTTGGTCATCTCGGCCGGCCGTCGCTCCATCTCCCGTCCTTTGCAAATTAATCCACTCCGGAAAAGTCGGCTCTACTACTCCAGCAACACGTAGATATTTCGCGTGGTTACCATGGAGATGTAGCAGTAATCAGATTTTGTTGGAATGTTTAACACATTCTCATCTCTCTCTACTCACTTGTGGGTAGGTCGTTCACATCTCTCTCTACTCACTTGTGGGTAACTCGTTCACATCTCTCTCAACTCACTTGTGGGTAACTCGTTCACATCTCTCTCAACTCACTTGTGGGTAACTCGTTCGCATCTCTCTCAACTCACTTGTGGGTAAGTCGTTCACATCTCTCTCAACTCACTTGTGGGTAACTCGTTCACATCTCTCTCAACTCACTTGTGGGTAAGTCGTTCGCATCTCTCTCAACTCACTTGTGGGTAGGTCGTTCGCATCTCTCTCAACTCACTTGTGGGTAACTCGTTCACATCTCTCTCAACTCACTTGTGGGTAAGTCGTTCACATCTCTCTCAACTCACTTGTGGGTAACTCGTTCACATCTCTCTCAACTCACTTGCGGGTAAGTCGTTCACATCTCTCTCAACTCACTTGTGGGTAACTCGTTCGCATCTCTCTCAACTCACTTGTGGGTAACTCGTTCACATCTCTCTCAACTCACTTGTGGGTAAGTCGTTCACATCTCTCTCAACTCACTTGTGGGTAACTCGTTCACATCTCTCTCAACTCACTTGTGGGTAAGTCGTTCACATCTCTCTCAACTCACTTGTGGGTAACTCGTTCGCATCTCTCTCAACTCACTTGTGGGTAACTCGTTCACATCTCTCTCAACTCACTTGTGGGTAAGTCGTTCACATCTCTCTCAACTCACTTGTGGGTAACTCGTTCACATCTCTCTCAACTCACTTGTGGGTAAGTCGTTCACATCTCTCTCAACTCACTTGTGGGTAACTCGTTCGCATCTCTCTCAACTCACTTGTGGGTAACTCGTTCACATCTCTCTCAACTCACTTGTGGGTAACTCGTTCACATCTCTCTCAACTCACTTGTGGGTAACTCGTTCACATGTTACAAGGATGTGACACGCTCATGTGACACGAAAACGAGGAGCTCAATGAACCATGTGAAGTGTGGGCCGGATGGCGTCTCTTTCACACGTGCAACGCAGTTCGACCTTGTAGCAGGACAGAGTGTGGTGCGGGGACCCACACCGGCCCGCGAGCTCTTTTACTTTTGTCCATTTTAGGAGTCAAAAGTAGCGAGACACTGGCTCACTCTCATACTTGCAGGTGTTCACCCTGTCCCCGACAGTCATCTGTCTCAAGGAGCTGGAGAGGCTAAATTATAATCAAATTTGTCTATTTTTTGTTACGTCACTAAAAGATCCATCCCAATAATAAGTTTACATTTTGGTCTAATATTTTAACCCTACTTCTAAATACATCCACTTTTTAAAATTCTCCTAGATTTCTCTGTGTCTCCTATAGTTTTTGTTGCGAAACTTTTTAAACTTACAAGCATGTCTTTTATCTAAAAAGTTATAATTTTTTTTAGTTTGAAAATTAAAAATATATATCTGCATACATCTAAAAATGAAAAGTATGACAATATGTATTTATTGTATATCTCTGTGTAACCAATTATACCAAAACTGCTCCACAAGGGACATTTTACGTGAAATATGTTGTAAATATCAATACCTAGATATGTAACTAACATTAAAATATACGTGATGTTTAAACATACAGTAGAGATTTAAACACGAGGTGGTCCGTACGTAAACATCGCTTTTCCTGTAAGTTGAGCTATGTAGCGGAGAATGCAGTGCGCACGTGAGTACTAGGCTTGGCTGGCCTTGACCTAGCATTAGCAAAACGCAGGCAAATTGCACTCATTAAATCAGCGCTTGTAATAATACCTAATTGTGAAGCCAATTAACTGGGAACGTGTTTGCAAGGAAAGAACGGAAACATTACCTACAGCTTATCTTCTGCTCGATCTTGAACATCTAACACACACTGCGTTTCCACGGGAAATTGAAACCGGTTTCAATCCTCAATGTTTGTGTGGGTAGGGACATGTAAACTGTATTCTCTTATTGCTTTTCCCTACAGCTAGAAGAACCAAGATGAAGCTGGTGAAACGCCTTTGGTTTGGGAATCAGTTCGAGGATGAGGAACCCCCAACAATTTTGACGGTAAGTAAGTGAGGGACATAGCAGTAGAGTAGAGGTTATCGACACCTTACCGGGCTGCAGGCTTTGACAATCAGCTACACCGCCACTGTTTACATTTCAGTTTCCACACTCCAAGTCCTTAGTTCGGACAATAATGGGCCCGTAAAATCAACATAATTTGTCAATCTTATTTATGAACTATTAACTTTTTAAATTTTCACACTGGGATCGATATCGTTATTGCATTATGAATAAATATTTGATACTTAACCTTGAAACCAGACTGTTTGGCCGGTATAGGGCAATTTGTGACTCAGCTGTTTAAAAGAAAGAGCCACCAACATTTGAAGGAAAAATAAAGCTTGAAGTCTAAGATGAAGCAACAAGACATGGAGCTGAACTAACATAACCTAATCTCGGATCTAACTCATTTGATGAATATTTTAGTAAATACATCTTCCCACCTTTAATAAGAACCATAATGACAGAATTCAGTTGTGAAACATTCGCATACTAGACCATGGAAATATGTATGTTAGGAATCCATATTGTTGGACAGTTGCATATGTTTACTCAAAACGTAGAGCTCCATAAGGCCAAACTGTACTAGAGCGATACTTTGTATAAAAGGAAGAGTGTAGCAGCAGGAATCTGTGAAGCTGAATTCCAATGTCGGGGGATAAAATTTGAAGTTAGATAACATAATTTGATTTTACTACTAATGTATTGGCACTTCCCTGAGCACATGCGCAGTTGTAACAAAATGGAGTTCTTTATTTACATTGCGCGATTGATTTCATACACAAGAAAGTGTGTTAAAACGGGAGTGTGGGGTTTCCAGGTTCTCAGGTACCTAAGTATCAAATAGGTACATAGGTTATGTAGGATGATTTAAGCAATCGGTACTTACGGCACAATATATAAGCGCCCATCTTCCCGTCTTAACACACTTCATGTATCGCGCAACGTATGTAAATAAACAACTGCGCATGTGCCAACAGATCAGTAGTAGCAGCAGTAGGGAAATGAAAATGTGCATATATATTTAACTTCTTCTTCCTCCTCCTCCTCCAAGCTCACTCATTACCAACTTATACCGGGTAGAAAGGAACACGTTGCATTCCTTCTAATACACGCTTCATAGAAGCATTACACCCAAAAAAGTCTAATGACATTTTGTTCTTTGATCAGCCGATTTAGAAAAAAATAAATGGTTTTTGTTCCAAACTGGAATGCGCAATTACACAAGAATGTACGAAAACAATAGTTTGTTACTTAAGATGCGTAGAGTAACTTATTCACACAGGGTTTCCAAATAATTAATCACTTAAGAGAACTGAAGCAGAACTCCGAGCAGCTTTTTCACACGTGAAGTAACTCGACAGCGTTGTGTTGAGGTTGCTCAGGGAATTGAACCGGTTTCTGGATGTAAACAGATCGGTGGTATAACGTTTTGGGAGATAACGATTCTGATTGGCCTACACTCGCATAGCAAGCATGGAAGGACACGGCATGGTATTTGTTTACTTTTATTATATTGTTGTTTAACGACGCTGTCAATTGCCAGGATCACATCAGCGTCGCCGGTGTGCCGGAATTTCGTCCCGCAGGAGTTCTTTTACATGCCAGTAAATCTACTGACATGGAGCTGTCGTTTTAAGCACACTTAAAAACCATCGGTCGGGGCCGGGTTTGAACCTGCGACCTTGGGATCAGTAGGCCAGCATCTGACCAACTGAGCCACCCAGACCGACGGTATTTCTTTACGTTTATGTACTGACCTAGTGAAAGTGACACCCACACAATATGCAGTGTTGCCAGCTTGTTTTCGACAAAACTAAAATATCTCCATAGGAAATGGTCAGAGACAAAAACGTAAGATACAAAATGTGTTCCAAATATCGAGATCTGCCACTGGTTTAAATTACCTAATGTAGGAAATGAATTCCCTTCCATCCTGTATATTACACATGACTTTAATCCAAGTTTTCCCCCCAATATTCGGGTTAGCTTCACAGATCCTATGCTAAACTTCGCAGGTGCGACTTCAACAATATGGATTCTTAACATATTTCCACAGGCTCCTATAGGAGTGTTTCACAACTAGTGATTAACTTTCTTATTGAAGCTGAACTAACATATGTATGCATGTATATTCATAAAATGAGTAGATGCGAGGTTAGGTTATACATACTGTATGCCCACGACAAGAAGGCTAGAGGGGAATGAAGGGCAGAGGGGGCTTGAACTGTGTATCTACTCCGGTAGCGGATCTGTTTACTAGGAAATGAGTGTATGAGAGTGCATATTTCTAGCTATGAGTGAGTTATGTGTCAACATTGTGTATTTTAAACGAGCCTAGCATCATTGTCATACTCGGAAACTAGGCATAGACACCGTGCAGGAAGCACAAAATGATTACGCTACACATTCCTAAGACTTGCCTTCTTGTTCTGGGCACACAGTACATATGTTGTTTAACACTGTCAGTTATGTCTTACTTCTTTCATATTGGATATCTGACACACAAACTGCCCTCAGTGTGAGTTTCAAATACTGTCGGCGTTATGTAATCCTTTATGTAATATACGTATGTTAATGTTTGTGATTTAACGTTATAAAAGTGTTACACTTATGTAAACTGACCACAGCTCTTCGATATTTCAAATGTCATGGATGTACTTTGCATAACCTAAATGATCGTTTCGATACATCATTTCGAAATTAAAATTTATTTCATATAAATAAATCGTCGACTGTTGTGAAATTGACGAAGAGTAACCTTTTTCCTTAATACAGTTCGTTAAGAAGGAATAAACATAGTGTATAATTTGTCCCTTCCCAACAGTTACGCTGTGATTCTTCTCACCATCAACGGATATAATATGTACCTGCATACGAGTGTGCTAGGTTACTTCCTGTTTGACAGCGCTACCAACATAATCCCAGCGTTAAGAAACCCGCTGAAATATCGCTAGCAGGGCAGAAGTACTCGACATCGTGGTGTGGGATCCCTGAGTACTTAATTACCATTGTTTTACTCCCGAAACTGAATTGTTACAACGCTCACATGACTTTCTCTAGCCACTACGCTTACAAAAGTGTTTTTTCTGTTTATTGTTAATATACACAAATATTATCCACACATTTCGATGCATCCGCTTGAAAGACGTATGGGTATTCGAAAACTTAAACCAATAACAAAGAATATCTTCGAAATAGTTAATGGTACAAAATTAGTTGAGATAAACGGAGATGTCATTTTCTGTGCAGTAATGTTTTGTGTATCTCGTACAGTTTATCATTTATACAAAACTCAGAACTTCACAAAATATTCACAGAAAATTCAACATATACATTTCATTTGGTGTGAAAATACATTAAACACATACTATTTTAATCAAATTTTAGAGCAATTTTTGAGAAAATTGTCGCCAGTGTGCCGGAATTTCGTCCCGCAGGAGTTCTTTTACATGGCAGTAAATCTACTGACATGGAGCTGTCACCATCGCTCTGAGCTGGATTTGAACCCGCGTCCTTGGGATCAGTAGACCAGCGTCTAACCAAATAAGCCATCCACACCGACATTCAGACACAGATATAGAGGCTAACTTAAAAATTGTATTTGTTGTATTCAGGGGCTCTCAAAACAAATCTTCGGTGCAATTTTGGTATTAAATGTTTGTGTGTAACACAACACTTGCTGCAAAGAATTATCAAATGGACGATTTTTAGGTTTAATGTTGCACAAAGCTTCAGTCATCGGTTGGCAGTACCACGTATAGTAAGTAGAGCAAGTTTTGTATTCAATGTTGAGATGGCACCAGAAATATACGTTTTGAGGCCCCCTGAATCTAAAACAAGCATTTTTAGAAAAACGTCCGTGTATGTGTGTCTGTGTCTGTGGACAGGATAACTCAAAAACGAAAAGTCCGCTAAAAACCAAAGTTGGTATTTAAGTTTAATGTCTTTCAAGGATGCGACACGAAGATTTTGAAGAAAATTGCTCCACCCTAAACTACCCTTTGTATGGTAATTTTGTGGAAATTTTGATCTTCTTGAAAATGGCTGTAACGATTTTGTTTAAAATGCCATATGTTTAAGATATTTGTATGACAAATGAAATGTATACTTTGAATTTTCTGGCTATAGCCTATGTAGTCCTGTTTATTCTGGATGAGTTTTGAATAACTCGTAAACCGTAAGAGATAGACAAAATCTTACTGTACAAAAAAATGTATATCTCGCTAAAATACACAATTTATGTCTTAATAATTTTTTTTTGTAGAGTGAACCATTTCGGAGATATTTCTTGTTCTGTATATAAGTTTTAGAGAACTTCACTTCTGTCAAATGGAACATTGTTATTCCTTGTTTATATTTTAACAGTGCAAAGAGAACGGAATCTCAAAGCTTTGAAAGATTTGACTATCGCTCAAAGTCTACTGTATTCTAATATTCCCCTTGTACCTACAAGGAAATTAGCAGTAAGATAGTTTATGAAAATGATTATTTCAACTAACACGAAGAAGATATAGGAATAAGAGTTTGTAAGAATGGTTAGTACAAGAGTAGAGAAAGTCATGTGAGTGCAACACGTCAGATTTTTTGTTCCGTCATTTGCGTCACTTTCCTGTTTACATTTTCAACAGTATTTGAACAAAGTATGGGTCAAAGAGAAGTAAATTCAGTGGAAAGAAGTGAACCTGACTACTAGACAAAAGAGAAAATGTGATATTTGATACAGTATCTGCTCCATGCTCAGGTTATGTTTTCTAAATATAACAAGTTGTTTAGCTAAGTAGAGAAAAAAAAAACTTAAACTATTTTCAGTATCTATCAAAGCAAATAAATTAATCGGTTTAAAAGTAATTATCTCATGTTCGTGCTGCAGTTTGTTACGTAATTATAGTTTATAAGATAATAAAACTACTGTGATATTTTAGTTTTTGATGTGCGTGGAATATTTTGAATATGAAAGTATTTTCACATTGTAAATAAAGTGAATAATGAAGTATAAGACAGATTGTGTGGTAGTTTACACACTTGTGGTGATGTTCCAGAACGAGGAGTATCGGGAGAAAGCCACGGAGTCCCTGGAGATCGCCTGGAACATCCTCAACTCCACGGACGGCTGGAAGCTGGAGAAACAAACCACAGAAGGAGACACTGTTCACACCAAATATGTTAAAGCTTATGGGAAAATGTTCAAACTTTCAGTACGTAATACACGTCATCTCAGTGTGGCCAACTGTATAGCCCAGAAACACGCTGAACAACAGTTACAACCCAAATATCACTCCGACAACTTGTTTTTAACAATTGTTCTTGTAGTAATTAATACATTATTGCAGAAGAAAGGTTATTTGTTGATGTTGGTGAGATTATAAACTGTTATAACCACAAGAGAAGATCGAAATACATGTAACTCTTGTGTTTCGTTTTCCTCAGTTGCCAGTACTCAGCTATAGTAATATATTTTCTATAGTTTAACATTTCCCAGTCAGATATAGTGGTTCACATTATATATATATATATATATATATATATATATATATATATATATATATATATATATATATATATATATATATATGAATAAATCACGTATAAATATAAATCACAAATCACGTCACGACCGGTATCAGTGGATAAATTAATTCCGTCGACTCATATTACAGGTCGCGCGTTACTTCTTGACGAATGAAAATTTTTTATGAAAGGCTGAATGCGAGTTACTACTCAGTTTTGCGGGAACGTTAGCATTGAGAGAGAGGAGGTACGGTCTGCAGTGGGATGACTAAAAATTATTTAAAATTATTTTGTTGTTTAACGACGCTGTCAATTGCCAGGATCACATCAGCGTCGCCGGTGTGCCGGAATTTTGTCCCGCAGGAGTTCTTTTACATGTCAGTAAATCTACTGACATGGAGCTGTCGTTTTTAAGCACACTTAAAAACCATCGGCCTGGGCCGGGTTTGAACCCGCGACCTTGGGAACAGTAGGCCAGCGTCTAACCAACTGAGCCACCCAGACCGACGCAGTGGGATGACGCACATGCTTCTGAGCTGAAGTAATACAGCACTACAAATCAATTTATCGCACTTCCAGTAATATCAGTCACACGTATTATACACTATACCTCTATAACTGTTTCCGCTTAACTTTATTGCATTTCTTCTATTCCCGACATTTGTCCCTCGTCTGAATTGCTGTTATTTTCGTTGCATGTACACATCCGTACCGCACAAAACTTTTGTAGCGCGACAGAGGAAAACAGAGGTGTCTGTTATCGTAGCATAAACATTTGCTGACCTGTTTATTAAGGGTAGGTCTACTCACTGGATTTCTGCTCAAGGTCATTCGTCAAGAACAAACGCGCAACCTATACATGGTTTTCTTTCAACAGTTTTATTGTAGTTGTTATGTCGTATATGCAAAGAAAAAACTGTTTTAATCTAAATTTTTGCACATATATGTTGGATACATTTTCTGTTATTAAAACTACTATTGTTATTATTATTATTATTATTATTATTATTATTATTATTATTATTATTATTATTATTATTATTATTATTATTATTATTATTATTATTATTATTATTATTATTATTATTATTATTATTATTATTATTATTATTATTATTATTATTATTATTATTATTATTATTATTATTATTATTATTATTATTATTATTATTATTATTATTATTATTATTATTATTATTATTATTAATATTATTATTTTGTTATAATTACAGGTTTACAATGTGAACATAACCGAAAGTAACATGCAAATAAGAAGTATTATATTGCTCACCTTAGGGAAGACATTCCGTCGTATTGTTACTGAGCCGAGGTGCGGAGTGGGGCACACATGCTTCACTGCTCTAAACTTTATTGACTACTTTTGTTACTTCGCTTTGTGGAAATCGGCAGATCATATTTTTCCCGTTGTCCTTGAATTATTTCCTTCAAAATAAAACAAAATTCGATCGCCCTCAACAATGTCGAGTTGACATTTTTCTGTTTGTAATTAACCCAGGGTACCTTAATCTGACGTGCTCCATGGACCTCGGGCTCATTTGAGCACATCATTTCACCCATTTCATTCATTCACCGTCCGATATGACACAATGTTGGAGGACGTTAATTCAAAAAATAATAAAAAAAAATAATCTGACGCGCTGAAGTATTTGTATAGATTTGTTGGTACTCTTGTGATCGGCGACCCTATATATGGTGGAGGTACTCACCAAGGCGCAAGGTATGCACATGCTAACCTGACCCTCTTGAGTAAATCCCAAAATCCTCTACTGAAATAGAAACTGCAATCTTCCTAAGATGCTGTACATATATGGAAATAAACTTTACACCACTTCACAAGTGCATGTTGCCCATTTCTGAACTGCATCACAAAGGACAGTGTATGGAATATTTCTATTAATTTCAGGGTGAAGTGGAATTCGCACCAGAGAGACTCTTTATAGAACTGTTTGACAAACTCGATGAAGTGCCCAAGTGGAATCCCACAATTATTGAATCTCGCAAGGTCCAGGTAAGATCATATAATAAATGTGTAAAACAGAGAGAGAGAGAGAAACATAACCTAAAGTATCAAATAAGAGGTTTGTATAGCACATTGTCTACTTTGTTACTTGACTTGGAGATTTTATTGTGATAAGTGGTGAAACTCTAAGAAGGTGATTTCTAAGTAAATAGTAATAAACGGATTTACTAATACGAGGTCACTACGAAACTTTTGAGATGTGAGAAAATGAAAGTTGATCGGTGCAGGAAGACATTGTCCTATTCTTTGTAAGTAAACTTGTATCAAGAATTGCAGCAGCGCAAGGATGAACAACCCACGGCCAGCAGCTTGGAAGAGAGCATTTTCGCTCTTATTTGAAATGCTCTTTTTCTCTTACTATTCATTTCAAACCAAGTTTTGTAAATAACACATAGTTATCAGTTACTCACGGTATAAAATATGAAAATAGATAGGAATGCAAAGCACCAGCTAGGTATAAAAATACTTATACTGATAGATTTGAAAGCCCAATTTGAAAAAGTATCTCTTACTTGGGTACTTTATCTCACATTATACAATGTAAGGGTGACACCTCGGGCACTGTGATCTCAGATATAAAAACATGCACAAAACTTACATACCTACCAACAGTTTGCATTGAAATGTACATAAACGCAGTAACTGAAGCTATTAACAGTGAAGCAAGTATTTATAGAGTAGACTTCACTTACCTTTGCTGTAACTTATCAATATACGGTTTCACGTCTTCAGTGTCAACAGTTGTCATTGTTAAGTGTCGTATATTTTTCCTATCGTATGAAAGGAATACACATTTGTTAACTGAATCAATCGGCGGTACGAGATATTGCGAAACGAGAGCACAATGGCTGCAATTAGGATGCCAGTTACGTACAAGGATCTCAATAGCATTATAGTCCAGTTTCATACGACTATTTATGTTCCAGCATGTGTCAATGTCATATATTTTAATCGTGTTATTGTTATTCGATTGAACATAAGACGATCGACATTTACGTCATTATCTATTATTATGTTGGTCTTGACACAGTGACACAGATAGTGCATATAACATAACCTTCAAAAACGAGAAGACAAATTGACTTTTTAGAATGTTATTGACACTAATTATTAAATTAGTGTTAGACACCCATGGACCTTTTTCTAAAAATGCTTTTTTTTAAATTCAGGAGGCCTTAAAACATACATTTGCAGTGAAATCTCGCGAATAGTTAGTATATGTACATAGTGTGTTGTTGTTTCAGGATATCGACGAGGAGACGGACATCACGTACATAGTGACGACTGAAGGCGGAGGGGGGATTGTGGCAAGTCGAGAGTTTGTGAACCTGCGTCGTCGAGCTAGTCGTGATGGCTGTCTCATTGCTGCAGGCTCGTCTGTGTGTCATCCGGGGGTTCCTCACAGCAATAAATATATCAGGTACGTACATACTTGTTCCAGTCGCACAAGGCAAAACGTGCTCTGGCCGATAGCAAGTACCAATTATGCCAAAATTAGCTTTATATGAACATAAACAACATATTCTTTTTTTTATCTGATTACCCTCCCCTTATGTAGCACACTTAGCCAGTGCCTAGGATCAAACGTCTGTAAACATTTAGACACTACAAGCAATTGCTGCAAGTTGTTGAATTAATATGCTGCCTTCTGTCACATTTTCAAAGCTCTATCAAGTGCTAGAGTGTGGTTTAGTGGCGCTGGTGGGACTGCCCCTTGTAGTGTGTTGATTGTTACAGAGGCATCAATGGGCCCAACTGCTGGGTGATGCGGCCTATTCCAGGAGAGAGTAAACGCTGTACCTTCCAGTGGTTGTTGAACACCAACCTCCACGGATGGCTTCCTCAACATCTGGTGGACCTGGCTTTGACTACAGCCATGCTGGACTATATCAACCACGTGCGGGCATACAGCGTCAAGCTCAAGAAGCAAGGTCTACTAGACTGCCAACCCATGTGATTCTATCACCTATAAACCACTGTCATGTCCTGTACATTATTTTTTCAATAAACTTGACTCGATGTAACATCTTTAAATTTGTTGAATTGTATTATTAGTAGTGTCTCAATATCACTGTTAAAATAAAACATTGTAACAAAGACAACTTGACAAATCCCACTTCTATGGCCCGTATTTGAGAAGTCGTGGGTTCGATTCCCGAGGCTCACCTTCCTGGCCTACTCCAGAGGTCACTCAGGCGTATGCTCTGAAGGATAATCCCTGTAATCACTGTTTTTCATTTCATTCTTTCTCTATCCAGGCTGAAGAATCGCCTGCACCTGTTAGGGACCCTCTGTAGTATTTCTCACCGCCTCATGCTCCCTCCCAGTGTCTGACATACAATAAACCATCAGCTGACCTATACCCTCCGTGACGGACATGACAACAGCCCTCGGTTTCTCTATAATATACATTATCTGGTAGTTCTATTCACTCTGTGCCATAAATACAAAATCTGCAGATGATTTACCATGAAAGGAGAATCTTCTGGTGGTTAACTCGTTCGCGGTCCTAGGTAATATCCATCGCAGCAAAACACTTCTCTCAGATTATAAAACACGAAGAGAAAGACGCGAACTTCTACTAACTTATGTCCTGTCTACTTTATGATAAGTTCGTACACAGATCTGTGACTGATCCCTTCCTTATTAAGAAAACACACACTTGAAGAACAGAAAACTCAAGGCTTTTTCAGTTTCGTGTTGTTAAATTATCTGCGCATGAACTGCGCCGTGTTAACCCTATAATTTAAAATTATGAAGAAGCGTAACAGCTATTACGTGTTTTTGTGCTACGCCATTTCTAAATTCAGTGAAACGCGGAGAAATTAACACTCAGTCAACTCTTATATAACTGGAGGAAGTATTGTGTGTGTGTTTCAACAACATAATTCAAAACTCTGATGTGTTGCACTCACATGACTTTCTCTACTTCTGTACTAACCATTCTTATTCATATATCTTCTTCGTGTTAGTTAAAATAAACATTTGTACGAATTATCTTATTGCTTATTTCCTTGTAGGTACAAGGGGAATGTTAGAATACAGTAGCCTTTGTGCGATAGTCAAATCTTTTAAAGCTTTGAGATTCTGTTCTCTTTGCACATGTAACATATAAATGAATAACCCATTTCACGAAAGTTCTAAATTTTCCGAAACTCACACGCATAACAAGGAATATCTCCGAAATGGTTCACTCTACAAGAAAATTTATTGAGACATAAATTGTGTATTTTAGCAAGATCTACATGTTTTGTATAGTATAATTTGGTCTATCTCTAACAGTTTACCACTTATGCAAAAGTCGTCCAGAGTAAATACGACTACAGCGGCTATAGCCTGAAAATTCAAGATATACATTTCATTTGTCATAAAAATATCTCAAACATATGGCATTTTAATAAAAATCGTTAGAGCTATATATATATATTACTGAAACGTGATCTTTTGTGTCTATGTTCCTGACAGGAGGATGGATGAGGTGAATGTATCATAAGTATATATGACTCAATGACAACTTACGGAGAGGGACTTAGTACCTCGACTGAAAGGTGATCTTTTGTGTCTATGTTCCTGACAGGAGGATGGATGAGGTGAATGTATCATAAGTATATATGACTCAATGACAACTTACGGAGAGGGACTTAGTACCTCGACTGAAAGGTGATCTTTTGTGTCTATGTTCCTGACAGGAGGATGGATGAGGTGAATGTATCATAAGTATATATGACTCAATGACAACTTACAGAGAGGGACTTAGTACCTCGACTGAAAGGTGATCTTTTGTGTCTATGTTCCTGATAGGAGGATGGATGAGGTGAATGTATCATAAGTATATATGACTCAATGACAACTTACAGAGAGGGACTTAGTACCTCGAGTGAAAGGTGATCTTTTGTGTCTATGTTCCTGACAGGAGGATGGATGAGGTGAATGTATCATAAGTGTATATGACTCAATGACAACTTACGGAGAGGGACTTAGTACCTCGACTGAAAGGTGATCTTTTGTGTCTATGTTCCTGACAGAAGGATGGATGAGGTGAATGTATCATAAGTATATATGACTCAATGACAACTTACGGAGAGGGACTTAGTACCTCGACTGAAAGGTGATCTTTTGTGTCTATGTTCCTGACAGGAGGATGGATGAGGTGAATGTATCATAAGTATATATGACTCAATGACAACTTACAGAGAGGGACTTAGTACCTCGACTGAAAGGTGATCTTTTGTGTCTATGTTCCTGACAGATGGATGGATGAGGTGAATGTATCATAAGTATATATGACTCAATGGCAACTTACGGAGAGGGACTTAGTACCTCGACTGAAAGGTGATCTTTTGTGTCTATGTTCCTGACAGGAGGATGGATGAGGTGAATGTATCATAAGTATATATGACTCAATGACAACTTACAGAGAGGGACTTAGTACCTCGACTGAAAGGTGATCTTTTGTGTCTATGTTCCTGACAGGAGGATGGATGAGGTAAATGTATCATAAGTATATATGACTCAATGACAACTTACGGAGAGGGACTTAGTACCTCGACTGAAAGGTGATCTTTTGTGTCTATGTTCCTGACAGGAGGATGGATGAGGTGAATGTATCATAAGTATATATGACTCAATGACAACTTACAGAGAGGGACTTAGTACCTCAACTGAAAGGTGATTTTTTGTGTCTATGTTCCTGACAGATGGATGGATGAGGTGAATGTATCATAAGTATACATGACTCAATGACAACTTACGGAGAGGCACTTAGTACCTCGACTGAAAGGTGATCTTTTGTGTCTATGTTCCTGACAGGAGGATGGCTGAGGTGAATGTATCATAAGTATATATGACTCAATGACAACTTACAGAGAGGGACTTAGTACCTCGACTGAAAGGTGATCTTTTGTGTCTATGTTCCTGACAGGAGGATGGATGAGGTGAATGTATCATAAGTATATATGACTCAATGACAACTTACAGAGAGGGACTTAGTACCTCGACTGAAAGGTGATCTTTTGTGTCTATGTTCCTGACAGGAGGATGGATGAGGTGAATGTATCATAAGTATATATGACTCAATGACAACTGACGGAGAGGGACTTAGTACCTCCACTGAAAGGTGATCTTTTGGGTCTATGTTCCTGACAGGAGGATGGATGAGGTGAATTTGTCATAAGTATATATGACTCAATGACAACTGACGGAGAGGGACTTAGTACCTCGACTGAAAGGTGATCTTTTGTGTCTATGTTCCTGACAGAAGGATGGCTGAGGTGAATGTATCATAAGTATATATGACTCAATGACAACTTACAGAGAGGGACTTAGTACCTCAACTGAAAGGTGATCTTTTGTGTCTATGTTCCTGACAGAAGGATGGCTGAGGTGAATGTATCATAAGTATATATGACTCAATGACAACTTACAGAGAGGGACTTAGTACCTCGACTGAAAGGTGATCTTTTGTGTCTATGTTCCTGACACGAGGATGGATGAGGTGAATGTATCATAAGTATATATGACTCAATGACAACTTACAGAGAGGGGCTTAGTACCTCGACTGAAAGGTGATCTTTTGTGTCTATGTTCCTGACAGGAGGATGAATGAGGTGAATGTATCATAAGTATATATGACTCAATGACAACTTATGGAGAGGCACTTAGTACCTCAACTGAAAGGTGATCTTTTGTGTCTATGTTTCTGACAGGAGGATGGATGAGGTGAATGTATCATAAGTATATATGACTCAATGACAACTTATGGAGAGGCACTTAGTACCTCGACTGAAAGGTGATCTTTTGTGTCTATGTTCCTGACAGATGGATGGATGAGGTGAATGTATCATAAGTATATATGACTCAATGACAACTTACAGAGAGGGGCTTAGTACCTCGACTGAAAGGTGATCTTTTGTGTCTATGTTTCTGACAGGAGGATGGATGAGGTGAATGTATCATAAGTATATATGACTCAATGACAACTTACAGAGAGGGACTTAGTACCTCGACTGAAAGGTGATCTTTTGTGTCTATGTTCCTGACAGGAAGATGGATGAGGTGAATGTATCATAAGTATATATGACTCAATGACAACTTATGGAGAGGCACTTAGTACCTCGACTGAAAGGTGATCTTTTGTGTCTATGTTCCTGACAGATGGATGGATGAGGTGAATGTATCATAAGTATATATGACTCAATGACAACTTACGGAGAGACACTTAGTACCTCGACTGAAAGGTGATCTTTTGTGTCTATGTTCCTGACAGATGGATGGATGAGGTGAATGTATCATAAGTATATATGACTCAATGACAACTTACGGAGAGACACTTAGTACCTCGACTGAAAGGTGATCTTTTGTGTCTATGTTCCTGACAGATGGATGGATGAGGTGAATGTATCATAAGTATATATGACTCAATGACAACTTACGGAGAGGGACTTAGTACCTCGACTGAAAGGTGATCTTTTGTGTCTATGTTCCTGACAGATGGATGGATGAGGTGAATGTATCATAAGTATATATGACTCAATGACAACTTACAGAGAGGGGCTTAGTACCTCGACTGAAAGGTGATCTTTTGTGTCTATGTTCCTGACAGGAAGATGGATGAGGTGAATGTATCATAAGTATATATGACTCAATGACAACTTATGGAGAGGCACTTAGTACCTCGACTGAAAGGTGATCTTTTGTGTCTATGTTCCTGACAGATGGATGGATGAGGTGAATGTATCATAAGTATATATGACTCAATGACAACTTACGGAGAGACACTTAGTACCTCGACTGAAAGGTGATCTTTTGTGTCTATGTTCCTGACAGATGGATGGATGAGGTGAATGTATCATAAGTATATATGACTCAATGACAACTTACGGAGAGACACTTAGTACCTCGACTGAAAGGTGATCTTTTGTGTCTATGTTCCTGACAGATGGATGGATGAGGTGAATGTATCATAAGTATATATGACTCAATGACAACTTACGGAGAGGGACTTAGTACCTCGACTGAAAGGTGATCTTTTGTGTCTATGTTCCTGACAGATGGATGGATGAGGTGAATGTATCATAAGTATATATGACTCAATGACAACTTACAGAGAGGGGCTTAGTACCTCGACTGAAAGGTGATCTTTTGTGTCTATGTTTCTGACAGGAGGATGGATGAGGTGAATGTATCATAAGTATATATGACTCAATGACAACTTACAGAGAGGGACTTAGTACCTCGACTGAAAGGTGATCTTTTGTGTCTATGTTCCTGACAGGAAGATGGATGAGGTGAATGTATCATAAGTATATATGACTCAATGACAACTTATGGAGAGGCACTTAGTACCTCGACTGAAAGGTGATCTTTTGTGTCTATGTTCCTGACAGATGGATGGATGAGGTGAATGTATCATAAGTATATATGACTCAATGACAACTTACGGAGAGACACTTAGTACCTCGACTGAAAGGTGATCTTTTGTGTCTATGTTCCTGACAGATGGATGGATGAGGTGAATGTATCATAAGTATATATGACTCAATGACAACTTACGGAGAGACACTTAGTACCTCGACTGAAAGGTGATCTTTTGTGTCCATGTTCCTGACAGGAGGATGGCTGAGGTGAATGTATCATAAGTATATATGACTCAATGACAATTTACAGAGAGGGACTTAGTACCTCAACTGAAAGGTGATCTTTTGTGTCCATGTTCCTGACAGGAGGATGGCTGTGGTGAATGTATCATAAGTATATATGACTCAATGACAACTTACGGAGAGGGACTTAGTACCTCGACTGAAAGGTGATCTTTTGTGTCCATGTTCCTGACAGGAGGATGGCTGAGGTGAATGTATCATAAGTATATATGACTCAATGACAACTTACGGAGAGGGACTTAGTACCTCAACTGAAAGGTGATCTTTTGTGTCCATGTTCCTGACAGGAGGATGGCTGAGGTGAATGTATCATAAGTATATATGACTCAATGACAACTTACGGAGAGGGACTTAGTACCTCAACTGAAAGGTGATCTTTTGTGTCTATGTTCCTGACAGATGGATGGATGAGGTGAATGTATCATAAGTATACATGACTCAATGACAACTTACGGAGAGGCACTTAGTACCTCGACTGAAAGGTGATCTTTTGTGTCTATGTTCCTGACAGGAGGATGGATGAGGTGAATGTATCATAAGTATATATGACTCAATGACAACTTGCGGAGAGGGACTTAGTACCTCGACTGAAAGGTGATCTTTTGTGTCTATGTTCCTGACAGGAGGATGGATGAGGTGAATGTATCATAAGTATATATGACTCAATGACAACTGACGGAGAGGGACTTAGTACCTCAACTGAAAGGTGATCTTTTGTGTCTATGTTCCTGACAGAAGGATGGATGAGGTGAATGTATCATAAGTATATATGACTCAATGACAACTTACAGAGAGGGACTTAGTACCTCGACTGAAAGGTGATCTTTTGTGTCTATGTTCCTGACAGGAGGATGGATGAGGTGAATGTATCATAAGTATATATGACTCAATGACAACTTACGGAGAGGGACTTAGTACCTCGACTGAAAGGTGATCTTTTGTGTCTATGTTCCTGACAGGAGGATGGATGAGGTGAATGTATCATAAGTATATATGACTCAATGACAACTTACTGAGAGGGACTTAGTACCTCGACTGAAAGGTGATCTTTTGTGTCTATGTTCCTGACAGGAGGATGGATGAGGTGAATGTATCATAAGTATATATGACTCAATGACAACTTACGGAGAGGGACTTAGTACCTCAACTGAAAGGTGATCTTTTGTGTCTATGTTCCTGACAGGAGGATGGATGAGGTGAATGTATCATAAGTATATATGACTCAATGACAACTTACAGAAAAGGGTCCTTCCTAGACAAGGGCCCTTCCTAGACAAGGGCCCTTCCTAGACAAGGTCCCTTCCTAGACAAGGGCCCTTCCTAGATAAGGGCCCTTCCTAGATAAGGGCCCAAGGGCCCTTCCTAGATAAGGGCCCTTCCTAGACAAGGGTCCTTCCTAGACAAGGGTCCTTCCTAGATAAGGGCCCTTCCTAGACAAGGGTCCTTCCTAGACAAGGGTCCTTCCTAGACAAGGGTCCTTCCTAGATAAGGGCCCTTCCTAGACAAGGGTCCTTCCTAGATAAGGGCCCTTCCTAGACCTGGATCCTTCCTAGACAAGGGCCCTTCCTAGAGAAGGGTCCTCCCTAGATAAGGGCCCTTCCTAGATAAGGGTCCTTCCTAGATAAGGGTCCTTCCTAGACAAGGACCTTCCTAGATAAGGGCCCTTCCTAGACAAGGGAACTTCCTACACAAGGGCCCTTCCTAGATAAGGGCCCTTCCTAGACAAGGGTCCTTACTAGATAAGGGCCCTTCCTAGATAAGGGCCCTTCCTAGGTAAATGCCCTTCCTAGACAAGGGTCCTTCCTAGACAAGGGCCCCTCCAGGACAAGGGCCCTTCCTAGATAAGGGCCCTTCCTAGATAAGGGCCCTTCCTAGATAAGGGCCCTTCCTAATTAAGGGCCCTTCCTAGACAAGGGCCCTTCCTAGACAAGGGCCCTTCCTAGACAAGGGCCCTTCCTAGACAAGGGCCCTTCCTAGACAAGGGCCCTTCCTAGACAAGGGCCCCACCTAGACAAATGCCCTTACTAGGCAAGGGCCCTTCCTAGCCAAGGGCCCCTCCTAGACAACGGCCCCTCCTAGAAAAGGTCCCTTCCTAGACAAGGGCCCTTCCTAGACAAGGGCCCCTCCAGGACAAGGGCCCTTCCTAGACAAGTTCCCATCCTAGACAAGGGATCTTCCTAGACAGGGACCCATCCTACACAAGGGCCCTTCCTAGACAAGGGCCCTTCCCTGACAAGGGCCCCTCCTAGACAAGGGCCCTTCCTAGATAAGGGCCCTTCCTAGACAAGGGCCCTTCCTAGGCAAGGGCGCTTTCTAGACAAGGGCCCATCCTAGACAAGGGCCCTTCCTAGACAAGGGCCCTTCCTAGACAAGGGCCCTTCCTAGACAAGGGCCCTACCTAGATAAGGGTCCTTCCTAGACAACGGCCCTTCCTAGATAAGGGTCCTTCCTAGATAAGGGTCCTTCCTAGATAAGGGTCCTTCCTAGATAAGGGCCCTTCCTAGACAAGGGTCCTTCCTAGGTAAATGCCCTTCCTAGACAAGGGTCCTTCCTAGACAAGGGCCATTCCTAGACAAGGGCCCTTACTAGACAAGGGCCCTTCCTAGTAAAGGGCCCCTCCTAGTAAAGGGCCCTTCCTAGAAAAGGGCCCTTCCTAGACAAGGGCCCTTCCTAGAAAAGGGCCCTTCCTAGACAAGGGCCCTTCCTAGACAAGGGCCCTTCCTAGACAAGGGCCCTTCCTAGACAAGAGCCCCTCCTAGACAAGGGCCCTTCCTAGACAAGGGCCCTTCCTAGACTAAGGGCCCCCCAATACTAAGGGCCCCCCCTAGACTAAGGGCCCCCCAAGACTAAGGGCCCCCCCTAGACTAAGGGCCCCCCTAGACTAAGGGCCACCCTAGACTAAGGGCCCCCCCTAGAGTAAGGGCCCCCCCAGACTAAGGGCCCCCCCTAGACTAAGGGCCCCCTAGACTAAGGGCCCCCCCTAGACTAAGGCCCCCCCTAGACTAAGGGCCCCCCCTAGACTAAGGCCCCCCCTACACTAAGGGCCCCCCTAGACTAAGGCCCCCCTATACTCAGGGCCCCCTAGACTAAGGGCCCCCCTAGACTAAGGGCCCCCCTAGGCTAAGGGCCCCCCTAGACTAAGGGCCCCCCCAGACTATGGGCCCCCCCTAGACTAAGGGCCCCCCTAGACTAAGGGCCCCCCCTAGACTAAGGGCCCCCCTAGACTAAGGTCCCCCCTACACTAAGGTCCCCTTCAGACTAAGGTCCCCCCTAAGACTAAGGTCCCCCCTGGACTAAGGTCCCCCCTAGACTAAGGGCCCCCCCTAGACTAAGGGCCCCCCTAGACTAAGGTCCCCCCCTAGACTAAGGTCCCCCCCTAGACTAAGGTCCCCCCCTAGACTAAGGTCCCCCCCTAGACTAAGGTCCCCCTAGACTAAGGTCCCCCCCTAGACTAAGGTCCCCCCCTAGACTAAGGTCCCCCTGCTAGACAAGTTCCCCGCCCAGACTACCGGGTCCTACCTTTGTCTAAGTCGTACCTAACACATAACCCCACTTTTTGAACGGGGACTCCTCGGAGAGGGTCGCCGATGGTCTAGGAGTGTCGGCCGTGGTCCAAAACGTGTAATTCCAGAGTTTGGTCGCTCTCCGTGCAGCCGTTCCCACTTTTCAGTAAGTTGTCAGTACAAGCGGTTCAAGACGGGTCTGTCGTACAGTGCGGCACCTGGACTTGTAGCCTTACGTTTTACAAGTTTTTCCAAAATGCGAACGGCTGCACGCAACTCGATGACTTTCACAACTGGGACGTTTCTTAACACGGGGAACACGCCTGGACCGGTCCCGAGTCGCTGCGGTCCTCGGTTCGAGTTTTAGAAATTTTTGGCCATCTTTGATCGCTTCTTGCGAAGAAGCCAGGGGAGGTTTAAGGATTCTGACTGTTGGGTCGTGTAGCCCTCGGGGAGGACTACCGGAATCGGTGGTCCGAGTTCGATTCCCGGCAGCAAGTCGAGAGTAAAAGCGTTTTATGTTTATAGCGTGCGCTACCGCAGGCGCGTGGGGATGTCCCGCGGTGGGTGGGTGGTGCCCCTGGGGCCGAAGCTTCACCTAAAGTTTGGTGGCTCCAGCGCAATTAGGGCGCCGACGAGAGCGTCCCGCAGTTTTGCCCGACTTTGGAAGCTTCGATCCGGGCAGGGCGTACCGGTTTAAGGAATCTGACCACATGTGTGGAAAGCGGTCGAGGAGGACTACAATAGTTAGTGGTCCGAATTGGCGGATTTTGCGCCGTTCAGATTTTAGAAAATTTTGGCCATCTTACGAGAGGTATGGGCTGGCCCCCGTGGGCGCGATCTGGGATCCGAGGGTGTCTCTGGATAGCCCTCGAGAAGTACTACCCAGCTGTGGTGTCCCGGTTCGAATCCCGCGCACCGTTGGGGAGTAAATCGGTTTTTTGTCCCTAGAGGGCGCTGGTGGTGCGGCGGGGCGGATTTTGCACCGGCATACGCTTGCACCTCGCCCTCCGATGCAGCACCCCGAATTTGGGGTCTGCAGCTCAATTAGGGGCGAAGTTACCGATTTTTAACACTTTTTTGACTCCTGCGGGCCAACGGCTGCAGATGGCGCCAAAGTGCACATAAGCATTCTTGCTCGTCTCGCCGAGACGCGTCTTTTGAGCCGTCGCGGGGCTGTCTAGCTCAATTTTGAGAAATCGGCGGTGGCTCAACCGGTAGCGGCGCTCGGAGCAAATTTTGAACGCGTGCGCGTAGAGAGTCGGGGTTTTTTGCATCGGGAGGGGCAGGTCGAGCCCTTTCCAACGCACCCCTCGCCGACCCCCTATCTTAATAAATAAGGTTCATTTTTACGTATCTCCGTCCCTATGGGAGATGGGGCAACGGGACCCGGACCATCGGGTGGGGCACCCCTGGTAAGCCCTAATCGAGTACCCACTCGGGGGGTCTGCGGCCCATAGTTTCCGAGATATCGGCACTTTTGTAACGGGGGGTGGGGGAGGGTGGAGGAGGTCGGCAGCGGTCCAGCGCCCCCAAGCGTTTGGCTGTCCGCCCCCCCGTTCCCGAGATATGGCCGAAATTCCGAAAACGCACCAACACCCGGTGCGCCTTTGGCGCCCCCGCGCTCCAGGGGCGCCCCAGGACTTCGGGGCCCAGCCCCCCGGCCCCGCCACCCCCCATATGCTCGAGGGGAGCCCAAACTCGGGGCTCTTCGGCCCACGGGGGCCCGAGAACGCGCCGGGGCGGCGCACCGGCAGGGCGACGTCGCGGACCCGGTCCCGTCCCCTCCACGCGGCCCGGCCGACCACGTGGTCTCCCCACCATGCCTCGTCCCCACCACGTGACACTCCCGAGCCTATATATAGGACCGCACTCGCAGTCCCCTCCACAATACCACGTGACATACCAGAGCCTATATATAGGACCCGCACCATATATATTATACTTAGTATATAAAGCCTTCTCTCTCGTACCCCGCCTATATAATACTATACTATCTCCCACACTTTGAACACGCCCTTCCTTCCCCGACGCCGTCCCTCAACGGCGTCCTAGACCGGCGCTTTTGGGCTCGTTCTACTCTACCAACTTTGTTCTACACCACGACACCTTACCCGGCCCTGTGACTCCCTTACTTTGTCCGCTATTCGACCCCAAAGAGGGCACTTTGTCACGTTTTTCGAAGTGGAGATACAGCAAAAAGTTCTTAACCAAAGTTGCAGGTCTCCTCAAGTGCAGCAACTTTGGTTATCTTCACCGCCCCTCCATCTCCCACCGTTTGGCCGCAAACCGCACTTTTCTCCCGCTAAATTTACTTTTTCGCGAATAACTCGACTTGGGCTGCAGATGGAGCAAAAAGTTCTCAATCAAAGTTGTAGGCCTAGGCCAGAGGAGTAACTTTGGTTATGTCCACTTTTCCTCCATCTCCCACCGTTTGGCCGCAAACACCACTTTTCTCCGGGAAACGAGGTTTTTCGCGAATAACTCGACTTGGGCTGCAGATGGAGCCAAAGTGCACATAAGCATTCTTGCTCGTCTCGCCGAGACGCGTCTTTTGAGTCCTCGCGCGGCTCTCTAGCTCAATTTTGAGAAATCGGCGGTGGCTCAACCGGTAGCGGCGCTCGGAGCAAATTTAGAACGCGTGGGCCTAGAGAGTCGGGGTTTTTTGCATCCGGAGGGGCAAGGCGAGCCCTTTCCAACGCACCCCTCGCCGTGCCGCTATCTTAATAAGTGAGGTTCATTTTTACGCACCTCCGTCCCTGTGGGAGATGGACAGACGGGACCCGGACCGTCGGGTGGGGCACCCCGGATAAGCCGTAATCGAGTACCCACTCGGGGGGTCTGCGGCCCATAGGTTCCGAGATATCGGCACTTTTGTAACGGAGTGCGGGGGCGGGTGTAGGAGGCCGGCAGCGGTGCAGCGCCCCCTCGCGTTTGCCTGGCGTCCGCCCCGTTCCCGAGATATGGCCGAAATGCCGAAAACGTGCGAACACCCGGTGGGGCCCACGGGTGCCCGAGATGGCCATGGGGCGATGCACGCCTGGCCAAGGACCCAGCCAGACTGACTGCTTCACCAAGTGCAAGTGGAACCAGGGAGGGAGGGGAAAACCAGCCAAAGAACTTTGTTCAAGCTCCAAAGCTGTTCACGACCAAAAAGAAGTGGCACTTCTCTGTCAAAGTCTGGTTCCCTCGCTCTAGCTCTTTTTCCAGCAATCCTGCGTCTCTCTGGGCATTGCCGCGACTCTGTCTACCTTTCACCGCCGTTTCTCCGACTCGACACGTGTGCAAATGTACCGTCCTGCCGACATTCTCTTAATTAACAGCGAAAACACTGTCACATAAGTGCGTTTCGAACAGTGTCCCCATCTCTCGGACGTACGTAGCAGAACCAGTGCCACACTCCGCCCGCCTTCCTCACACACACACTCAGCCAACCGAGCGAGCGACCTACTTGCTGGCTGGCTGGCTGGCCGCATGGGTGGAGCAGCTTCTGATGGATGGCTGACTGACTGACTGACTGGCTGGCTGGCTGGCGCGCAGTTTGAAAGAGGCATTTGCTCTCTCTTCCGTTGTCACACGTCTTCTTCAAAAGTCGCTAAATCCGCCAAAACTCGCTAGCTATAGCGACTTTTCCAAAAAGCTCCAAATCGTGCATTTCTCGACTCTGCCCGACTCTCCTCGACGCGCGCGCGCAGCAACTTTGGTCATCTCGGCCGTCGCTCCATCTCCCGTCCTTTGCAAATTAATCCACTCCGGAAAAGTCGGCTCTACTACTCGAGCAACACGTAGATATTTCGCGTGGTTACCATGGAGATGTAGCAGTAATCAGATTTTGTTGGAATGTTTAACACATTCTCATCTCTCTCTACTCACTTGTGGGTAACTCGTTCGCATCTCTCTCTACTCACTTGTGGGTAACTCGTTCACATCTCTCTCAACTCACTTGTGGGTAAGTCGTTCACATCTCTCTCAACTCACTTGTGGGTAACTCGTTCGCATCTCTCTCTACTCACTTGTGGGTAACTCGTTCGCATCTCTCTCAACTCACTTGTGGGTAGGTCGTTCACATCTCTCTCTACTCACTTGTGGGTAACTCGTTCACATCTCTCTCAACTCACTTGTGGGTAACTCGTTCGCATCTCTCTCAACTCACTTGTGGGTAAGTCGTTCACATCTCTCTCAACTCACTTGTGGGTAACTCGTTCACATCTCTCTCAACTCACTTGTGGGTAACTCGTTCGCATCTCTCTCTACTCACTTGTGGGTAACTCGTTCGCATCTCTCTCAACTCACTTGTGGGTAGGTCGTTCACATCTCTCTCTACTCACTTGTGGGTAACTCGTTCGCATCTCTCTCAACTCACTTGTGGGTAGGTCGTTCACATCTCTCTCTACTCACTTGTGGGTAACTCGTTCTCATCTCTCTCAACTCACTTGTGGGTAGGTCGTTCACATCTCTCTCTACTCACTTGTGGGTAACTCGTTCGCATCTCTCTCAACTCACTTGTGGGTAGGTCGTTCACATCTCTCTCTACTCACTTGTGGGTAACTCGTTCTCATCTCTCTCAACTCACTTGTGGGTAAGTCGTTCACATCTCTCTCAACTCACTTGTGGGTAACTCGTTCACATCTCTCTCAACTCACTTGTGGGTAACTCGTTCGCATCTCTCTCTACTCACTTGTGGGTAACTCGTTCGCATCTCTCTCAACTCACTTGTGGGTAGGTCGTTCACATCTCTCTCTACTCACTTGTGGGTAACTCGTTCGCATCTCTCTCAACTCACTTGTGGGTAGGTCGTTCACATCTCTCTCTACTCACTTGTGGGTAACTCGTTCTCATCTCTCTCAACTCACTTGTGGGTAGGTCGTTCACATCTCTCTCTACTCACTTGTGG
The DNA here is from genome assembly GCA_030765045.1 of Tenodera sinensis. Lineage (NCBI taxonomy): Eukaryota > Metazoa > Arthropoda > Insecta > Mantodea > Mantidae > Tenodera > Tenodera sinensis. The sequence continues at coordinate 4,226,619 of CM060968.1, forward strand.
GTAACTCGTTCTCATCTCTCTCAACTCACTTGTGGGTAAGTCGTTCACATCTCTCTCAACTCACTTGTGGGTAACTCGTTCACATCTCTCTCAACTCACTTGTGGGTAACTCGTTCGCATCTCTCTCTACTCACTTGTGGGTAACTCGTTCGCATCTCTCTCAACTCACTTGTGGGTAGGTCGTTCACATCTCTCTCTACTCACTTGTGGGTAACTCGTTCGCATCTCTCTCAACTCACTTGTGGGTAGGTCGTTCACATCTCTCTCTACTCACTTGTGGGTAACTCGTTCACATCTCTCTCTACTCACTTGTGGGTAACTCGTTCTGGAGAAACAAACCACAGAAGGAGACACTGTTCACACCAAATATGTTAAAGCTTATGGGAAAATGTTCAAACTTTCAGTACGTAATACACGTCATCTCAGTGTGGCCAACTGTATAGCCAGAAACACGCTGAACAACAGTTACAATCAAAATATCACTCCGACAACTTGTTTTTAACAATTGTTCTTGTAGTAATTAATACATTTTTGCAGAAGAAAGGTTATTTGACCACAAGAGAAGATCGAAATACATGTAACTCTTGTGTTTCGTTTTCCTCAGTTGCCAGTACTCAGCTATAGTAATATATTTTCTATAGTTTAACATTTTCCAGTCAGATATAGTATTTAAGTTCACATTATACCTATATATGAAATAGTTCATATATTCGACGATCTTGCTTCTCACTCTACTTGAGAATTTAGAGGTTAGGTCAGAGGTAACCAACTGCGGATTTATGAATTCGTGTGATTGGTGAACCTTTCGCTGTGTAACTAAGCAACACGCCCTTCCCTAAGAGTCCACAAATCACGTCACGACCGGTATCAGTGGAAAAATTAATTCCGTCGACTCGTATTACATGGTTTTCTTCCAACAGCTTTATTGTAGTTGTTATGTCGTATATGCAAAGAAAAAACTGTTTTAATCTAAATTTTTGCACATGTATATTGGATACATTTTCTGTTATTAAAATTACTATTGTTATTGTTATTATTATTATTATTATTATTATTATTATTATTATTATTATTATTATTATTATTATTATTATTATTATTATTATTATTATTATTATTATTATTATTATTATTTTTATTATTATTATTATTATTATTATTATTATTATTATTATTATTATTATTATTATTATTATTATTATTATTATTATTATTATTATTATTATTATTATTATTATTATTATTATTATTATTATTATTATTATTATTATTATTATTATTATTATTATTATTATTATTATTTCTTTGTTATAATTACAGGTTTACAATGTGAACATAACCGAAAGTAACATGCAAATAAGAAAATTAAATTAAATTATTTTGTTCTTTAACGACGCTGTCAATTGCTAGGATCACATCAGCGTCGCCGGTGTGCCGGAATTTTGTCCCGCAGGAGTTCTTTAATATGCCAGTAAATCTACTGACATGGAGCTGTCGTTTTTAAGCACACTTAAAAACCATCGGTCTGGGTCGGACTTGAACCCGCGACCTTGGGATCAGTAGGCCAGCGTCTAACCCACTGAGCCACCCAGACCGACCGCAAATATATTATATTACTCACCTGAGGGAAGACATTCCGTCGTATTGTTACTGAGCCGAGGTGCGGAGTGGGGCACACATGCTTCACTGCTCTAAACTTTATTGACTACTTTTGTTACTTCGTTTTGTGGAAATCGGCAGATCATATTTTTCCCGTTGTCTTTGAATTATTTCCTTCAAAATAAAACAAAATTCGATCGCCCTCAACAATGTCGAGTTGACATTTTTCTGTTTGTAATTAACCCAGGGTACCTTAATCTGACGTGCTCCATGGACCTCGGGCTCATTTGAGCACATCATTTCACCCATTTCATTTCATTCACCGTCCGATATGACACAATGTTGGAGGACGTTAATTCAAAAAATAATAATAATAAAAAAAAATCTGACGCGCTCAAGTATTTGTATAGATTTGTTGGTACTCTTGTGATCGGCGACCCTATATATGGTGGAGGTACTCACCAAGGTGCAAGGTATGCACATGCTAACCTGACCCTCTTGAGTAAATCCCAAAATCCTCTACTGAAATAGAAACTGCAATCTTCCTAAGATGCTGTACATATATGGAAATAAACTTTACACCACTTCACAAGTGCATGTTGCCCATTTCTGAACTGCATCACAGTGTATGGAATATTTCTATTAATTTCAGGGTGAAGTGGAATTCGCACCAGAGAGACTCTTTATAGAACTGTTTGACAAACTCGATGAAGTGCCCAAGTGGAATCCCACAATTATTGAATCTCGCAAGGTCCAGGTAAGATCATATAATAAATGTGTAAAACAGAGAGAGAAACATAACCTAAAGTATCAAATAAGAGGTTTGTATAGCACATTGTCTACTTTGTTACTTGACTTGGAGATTTTATTGTGATAAGTGGTGAAACTCTAAGAAGGCGATTTCTAAGTAAATAGTAATAAACGGATTTACTAATACGAGGTCACTACGAAAGTTTTGAGATGTGAGAAAATGAAAGTTGATGGATGCAGGAAGACATTGTCCTATTCTTTGTAAGTAAACTTGTATCAAGAATTGCAGCAGCGCAAGGATGAACAACCCACGGCCAGCAGCTTGGAAGAGAGCATTTTCGCTCTTATTTGAAATGCTCTTTTTCTCTTACTATTCATTTCAAACCAAGTTTTGTAAATAACACATAGTTATCAGTTACTCACGGTATAAAATATGAAAATAGATAGGAATGCAAAGCACCAGCTAGGTATAAAAATACTTATACTGATAGATTTGAAAGCCCAATTTGAAAAAGTATCTCTTACTTGGGTACTTTATCTCACATTATACAATGTAAGGGTGACACCTCGGGCACTGTGATCTCAGATATAAAAACATGCACAAAACTTACATACCTACCAACAGTTTGCATTGAAATGTACATAAACGCAGTAACTGAAGCTATTAACAGTGAAGCAAGTATTTATAGAATAGACTTCACTTACCTTTGCTGTAACTTATCAATATACGGTTTCACGTCTTCAGTGTCAACAGTTGTCATTGTGTCGTATATTTTTCCTATCGTATGAAAGGAATACACATTTGTTAACTGAATCAGTCGGCGGTACGAGATATTGCGAAACGAGAGCACAATGGCTGCAATTAGGATGCCAGTTACGTACATAATATTCACACAAGGATCTCAATAGCATTATAGTCCAGTTTCATACGACTATTTATGTTCCAGCATGTGTCAATGTCACTGGTGTCATATATTTTAATCGTGTTATTGTTATTCGATTGAACATAAGACGATCGACATTTACGTCATTATCTATTATTATGTTGGTCTTGACACAGTGACACAGATAGTGCATATAACATAACCTTCAAAAACGAGAAGACAAATTGACTTTTTAGAATGTTATTGACACTAATTATTAAATTAGTGTTAGACACCCATAGACCTTTTTCTAAAAATGCTTTTTTTTTTAATTCAGGAGGCCTTAAAACATACATTTGCAGTGAAATCTCGCGAATAGTTAGTATACATAGTGTGTTGTTGTTTCAGGACATCGACGAGGAGACGGACATCACGTACATAGTGACGACTGAAGGCGGAGGGGGGATTGTGGCAAGTCGAGAGTTTGTGAACCTGCGTCGTCGAGCTTGTCGTGATGGCTGTCTCATTGCTGCAGGCTCGTCTGTGTGTCATCCGGGGGTTCCTCACAGCAATAAATATATCAGGTACGTACATACTTGTTCCAGTCGCACAAAGCAAAACGTGCTCTGGCGGATAGCAAGTACCAATTATGCCAAAATTACCTTTATATGAACATAAACAACATATTCTTTTTTTTTATCTGATTACCCTCCCCTTATGTAGCACACTTAGCCAGTGCCTAGGATCAAACGTCTGTAAACATTTAGAGACTACAAGCAATTGCTGCAAGTTGTTGAATTAATATGCTGCCGCTGTCACATTTTCAAAGCTCTATCAAGTGCTAGAGTGTGGTTTAGTGGCGCTGGTGTCAGGAGTGGGACTGCCCCTTGTAGTGTGTTGATTGTTACAGAGGCATCAATGGGCCCAACTGCTGGGTGATGCGGCCTATTCCAGGAGAGAGTAAACGCTGTACCTTCCAGTGGTTGTTGAACACCAACCTCCACGGATGGCTACCTCAACATCTGGTGGACCTGGCTTTGACTACAGCCATGCTGGACTATATCAACCACGTGCGGGCATACAGCGTCAAGCTCAAGAAGCAAGGTCTACTAGACTACCAACCCATGTGATTCTATCAGCTATAGACCATGTCATGTCCTGTACATTATTTTTTCAATAAACTTGACTCGATGTAACATCTTTAAATTTGTTGAATTGTATTATTAGTAGTGTCTCAATATCACTGTTAAAATAAAATATTGTAACAAAGACAACTTGACAAATCCCACTTCTATGGCCCATATTTGAGAAGTCGTGGGTTCGATTCCCGAGGCTCACCTGCCTGGCCTACTCCAGAGGTCACTCAGGCGTATGCTCTGAAGGATAATCCCTGTAATCACTGTTTTTCATTTCATTCTTTCTCTATCCAGGCTGAAGAACCGCCTGCACCTGTTAGGGACCCTCTGTAGTATTTCTCACCGCCTCATGCTTCCTCCCAGTGTCTGACATACAATGAACCATCAGCTGACCTATACCCTCCGTGACGGACATGACAACAGCCCTCGGTTACTCTATAATATATATTATTTGGTAGTTCTATTCACTCTGTGCCATAAATACAAAATCTGCAGATGATTTACCATGAAAGGAGAATCTTCTGGCGGTTAACTCGTTCGCGGTCCTAGGTAATATCCATCGCAGCAAAACACTTCTCTCAGATTATAAAACACGAAGAGAAAGACGCGAACTTCTACTAACTTATGTCCTGTCTACTTTATGATAAGTTCGTACACAGATCTGTGACTGATCCCTTCCTTATTAAGAAAACACACACTTGAAGAACAGAAAACTCAAGGCTTTTTCAGTTTCGTGTTGTTAAATTATCTGCGCATGAACTGCAGCGTGTTAACCCTATAATTTAAAATTATGAAGAAGCGTAACAGCTATTACGTGTTTTTGTGCTACGCCATTTCTAAATTCAGTGAAACGCGGAGAAATTAACACTCAGTCAACTCTTATATAACTGTAGGAAGTATTGTGTATGTGTTTCAACAACATAATTCAAAACTCTGATGTGTTGCACTCACATGACTTTCTCTACTTTTGTACTAACCATTCTTATTCATATATCTTCTTCGTGTTAGTTAAAATAAACATTTGTACGAATTATCTTATTGCTTATTTCCTTGTAGGTACAAGGGGAATGTTAGAATACAGTAGCCTTTGTGCGATAGTCAAATCTTTTAAAGCTTTGAGATTCTGTTCTCTTTGCACATGTAACATGTAAAATGAATGTAAAAAAATGAATAACCCATTTCACGAAAGTTCTAAATTTTCCGAAACTCACACACATAACAAGGAATATCTCCGAAATGGTTCACTCTACAAGAAAATTTATTGAGACATAAATTGTGTATTTTAGCAAGATCTACATGTTTTGTATAGTATAATTTGGTCTATCTCTAACGGTTTACCACTTATGCAAAAGTCGTCCAGAGTAAATACGACTACAGCGGCTATAGCCTGAAAATTCAAGATATACATTTCATTTGTCATAAAAATATCTCAAACATATGGCATTTTAATAAAAATCGTTAGAGCTATATATATATATTACTGAAACGTGATCTTTTGTGTCTATGTTCCTGACAGGAGGATGGATGAGGTGAATGTATTATAAGTATATATGACTCAATGACAACTTACAGAGAGGGACTTAGTACCTCGACTGAAAGGTGATCTTTTGTGTCTATGTTCCTGACAGGAGGATGGATGAGGTGAATGTATTATAAGTATATATGACTCAATGACAACTTACAGAGAGGGACTTAGTACCTCAACTGAAAGGTGATTTTTTGTGTCTATGTTCCTGACAGGAGGATGGATGAGGTGAATGTATCATAAGTATATATGACTCAATGACAACTTACAGAGAGGGACTTAGTACCTCAACTGAAAGGTGATTTTTTGTGTCTATGTTCCTGACAGATGGATGGATGAGGTGAATGTATCATAAGTATACATGACTCAATGACAACTTACGGAGAGGCACTTAGTACCTCGACTGAAAGGTGATCTTTTGTGTCTATGTTCCTGACAGGAGGATGGCTGAGGTGAATGTATCATAAGTATATATGACTCAATGACAACTTACAGAGAGGGACTTAGTACCTCGACTGAAAGGTGATCTTTTGTGTCTATGTTCCTGACAGGAGGATGGATGAGGTGAATGTATCATAAGTATATATGACTCAATGACAACTGACGGAGAGGGACTTAGTACCTCCACTGAAAGGTGATCTTTTGGGTCTATGTTCCTGACAGGAGGATGGATGAGGTGAATTTGTCATAAGTATATATGACTCAATGACAACTGACGGAGAGGGACTTAGTACCTCGACTGAAAGGTGATCTTTTGTGTCTATGTTCCTGACAGAAGGATGGCTGAGGTGAATGTATCATAAGTATATATGACTCAATGACAACTTACAGAGAGGGACTTAGTACCTCAACTGAAAGGTGATCTTTTGTGTCTATGTTCCTGACACGAGGATGGATGAGGTGAATGTATCATAAGTATATATGACTCAATGACAACTTACAGAGAGGGGCTTAGTACCTCGACTGAAAGGTGATCTTTTGTGTCTATGTTCCTGACAGGAGGATGGATGAGGTGAATGTATCATAAGTATATATGACTCAATGACAACTTATGGAGAGGCACTTAGTACCTCGACTGAAAGGTGATCTTTGGTGTCTATGTTCCTGACAGGAGGATGGATGAGGTGAATGTATCATAAGTATATATGACTCAATGACAACTTACAGAGAGGGACTTAGTACCTCAACTGAAAGGTGATCTTTTGTGTCTATGTTCCTGACAGATGGATGGATGAGGTGAATGTATCATAAGTATATATGACTCAATGACAACTTACGGAGAGGGACTTAGTACCTCAACTGAAAGGTGATCTTTTGTGTCTATGTTCCTGACAGAAGGATGGATGAGGTGAATGTATCATAAGTATATGTGACTCAATGACAACTTACAGAGAGGGACTTAGTACCTCGACTGAAAGGTGATCTTTTGTGTCTATGTTCCTGACAGATGGATGGATGAGGTGAATGTATCATAAGTATATATGACTCAATGACAACTTACGGAGAGACACTTAGTACCTCGACTGAAAGGTGATCTTTTGTGTCCATGTTCCTGACAGGAGGATGGATGAGGTGAATGTATCATAAGTATATATGACTCAATGACAACTTACAGAGAGGGACTTAGTATCTCGACTGAAAGGTGATCTTTTGTGTCTATGTTCCTGACAGGAGGATGGATGAGGTGAATGTATCATAAGTATATATGACTCAATGACAACTTACGGAGAGGGACCTAGTACCTCGACTGAAAGGTGATCTTTTGTGTCCATGTTCCTGACAGGAGGATGGCTGAGGTGAATGTATCATAAGTATATATGACTCAATGACAATTTACAGAGAGGGACTTAGTACCTCAACTGAAAGGTGATCTTTTGTGTCCATGTTCCTGACAGGAGGATGGCTGAGGTGAATGTATCATAAGTATATATGACTCAATGACAACTTACGGAGAGGGACTTAGTACCTCGACTGAAAGGTGATCTTTTGTGTCCATGTTCCTGACAGGAGGATGGCTGAGGTGAATGTATCATAAGTATATATGACTCAATGACAACTTACGGAGAGGGACTTAGTACCTCAACTGAAAGGTGATCTTTTGTGTCCATGTTCCTGACAGGAGGATGGCTGAGGTGAATGTATCATAAGTATATATGACTCAATGACAACTTACGGAGAGGGACTTAGTACCTCAACTGAAAGGTGATCTTTTGTGTCTATGTTCCTGACAGATGGATGGATGAGGTGAATGTATCATAAGTATACATGACTCAATGACAACTTACGGAGAGGCACTTAGTACCTCGACTGAAAGGTGATCTTTTGTGTCTATGTTCCTGACAGGAGGATGGCTGAGGTGAATGTATCATAAGTATATATGACTCAATGACAACTTACAGAGAGGGACTTAGTACCTCAACTGAAAAGTGATCTTTTGTGTCTATGTTCCTGACAGGAGGATGGATGAGGTGAATGTATCATAAGTATATATGACTCAATGACAACTGACGGAGAGGGACTTAGTACCTCCACTGAAAGGTGATCTTTTGGGTCTATGTTCCTGACAGGAGGATGGATGAGGTGAATTTGTCATAAGTATATATGACTCAATGACAACTGACGGAGAGGGACTTAGTACCTCGACTGAAAGGTGATCTTTTGTGTCTATGTTCCTGACAGAAGGATGGCTGAGGTGAATGTATCATAAGTATATATGACTCAATGACAACTTACAGAGAGGGACTTAGTACCTCAACTGAAAGGTGATCTTTTGTGTCTATGTTCCTGACACGAGGATGGATGAGGTGAATGTATCATAAGTATATATGACTCAATGACAACTTACAGAGAGGGGCTTAGTACCTCGACTGAAAGGTGATCTTTTGTGTCTATGTTCCTGACAGGAGGATGGATGAGGTGAATGTATCATAAGTATATATGACTCAATGACAACTTATGGAGAGGCACTTAGTACCTCGACTGAAAGGTGATCTTTGGTGTCTATGTTCCTGACAGGAGGATGGATGAGGTGAATGTATCATAAGTATATATGACTCAATGACAACTTACAGAGAGGGACTTAGTACCTCAACTGAAAGGTGATCTTTTGTGTCTATGTTCCTGACAGATGGATGCATGAGGTGAATGTATCATAAGTATATATGACTCAATGACAACTTACGGAGAGGGACTTAGTACCTCAACTGAAAGGTGATCTTTTGTGTCTATGTTCCTGACAGAAGGATGGATGAGGTGAATGTATCATAAGTATATGTGACTCAATGACAACTTACAGAGAGGGACTTAGTACCTCGACTGAAAGGTGATCTTTTGTGTCTATGTTCCTGACAGATGGATGGATGAGGTGAATGTATCATAAGTATATATGACTCAATGACAACTTACGGAGAGGGACCTAGTACCTCGACTGAAAGGTGATCTTTTGTGTCCATGTTCCTGACAGGAGGATGGCTGAGGTGAATGTATCATAAGTATATGTGACTCAATGACAACTTACAGAGAGGGACTTAGTACCTCGACTGAAAGGTGATCTTTTGTGTCTATGTTCCTGACAGATGGATGGATGAGGTGAATGTATCATAAGTATATATGACTCAATGACAACTTACGGAGAGACACTTAGTACCTCGACTGAAAGGTGATCTTTTGTGTCCATGTTCCTGACAGGAGGATGGATGAGGTGAATGTATCATAAGTATATATGACTCAATGACAACTTACAGAGAGGGACTTAGTATCTCGACTGAAAGGTGATCTTTTGTGTCTATGTTCCTGACAGGAGGATGGATGAGGTGAATGTATCATAAGTATATATGACTCAATGACAACTTACGGAGAGGGACCTAGTACCTCGACTGAAAGGTGATCTTTTGTGTCCATGTTCCTGACAGGAGGATGGCTGAGGTGAATGTATCATAAGTATATATGACTCAATGACAATTTACAGAGAGGGACTTAGTACCTCAACTGAAAGGTGATCTTTTGTGTCCATGTTCCTGACAGGAGGATGGCTGAGGTGAATGTATCATAAGTATATATGACTCAATGACAACTTACGGAGAGGGACTTAGTACCTCGACTGAAAGGTGATCTTTTGTGTCCATGTTCCTGACAGGAGGATGGCTGAGGTGAATGTATCATAAGTATATATGACTCAATGACAACTTACGGAGAGGGACTTAGTACCTCAACTGAAAGGTGATCTTTTGTGTCCATGTTCCTGACAGGAGGATGGCTGAGGTGAATGTATCATAAGTATATATGACTCAATGACAACTTACGGAGAGGGACTTAGTACCTCAACTGAAAGGTGATCTTTTGTGTCTATGTTCCTGACAGATGGATGGATGAGGTGAATGTATCATAAGTATACATGACTCAATGACAACTTACGGAGAGGCACTTAGTACCTCGACTGAAAGGTGATCTTTTGTGTCTATGTTCCTGACAGGAGGATGGCTGAGGTGAATGTATCATAAGTATATATGACTCAATGACAACTTACAGAGAGGGACTTAGTACCTCAACTGAAAGGTGATCTTTTGTGTCTATGTTCCTGACAGGAGGATGGATGAGGTGAATGTATCATAAGTATATATGACTCAATGACAACTGACGGAGAGGGACTTAGTACCTCCACTGAAAGGTGATCTTTTGGGTCTATGTTCCTGACAGGAGGATGGATGAGGTGAATTTGTCATAAGTATATATGACTCAATGACAACTGACGGAGAGGGACTTAGTACCTCGACTGAAAGGTGATCTTTTGTGTCTATGTTCCTGACAGAAGGATGGCTGAGGTGAATGTATCATAAGTATATATGACTCAATGACAACTTACAGAGAGGGACTTAGTACCTCAACTGAAAGGTGATCTTTTGTGTCTATGTTCCTGACACGAGGATGGATGAGGTGAATGTATCATAAGTATATATGACTCAATGACAACTTACAGAGAGGGGCTTAGTACCTCGACTGAAAGGTGATCTTTTGTGTCTATGTTCCTGACAGGAGGATGGATGAGGTGAATGTATCATAAGTATATATGACTCAATGACAACTTATGGAGAGGCACTTAGTACCTCGACTGAAAGGTGATCTTTGGTGTCTATGTTCCTGACAGGAGGATGGATGAGGTGAATGTATCATAAGTATGTATGACTCAATGACAACTTACAGAGAGGGACTTAGTACCTCAACTGAAAGGTGATCTTTTGTGTCTATGTTCCTGACAGATGGATGGATGAGGTGAATGTATCATAAGTATATATGACTCAATGACAACTTACGGAGAGGGACTTAGTACCTCAACTGAAAGGTGATCTTTTGTGTCTATGTTCCTGACAGAAGGATGGATGAGGTGAATGTATCATAAGTATATGTGACTCAATGACAACTTACAGAGAGGGACTTAGTACCTCGACTGAAAGGTGATCTTTTGTGTCTATGTTCCTGACAGATGGATGGATGAGGTGAATGTATCATAAGTATATATGACTCAATGACAACTTACGGAGAGGGACCTAGTACCTCGACTGAAAGGTGATCTTTTGTGTCCATGTTCCTGACAGGAGGATGGCTGAGGTGAATGTATCATAAGTATATATGACTCAATGACAATTTACAGAGAGGGACTTAGTACCTCAACTGAAAGGTGATCTTTTGTGTCCATGTTCCTGACAGGAGGATGGCTGAGGTGAATGTATCATAAGTATATATGACTCAATGACAACTTACGGAGAGGGACTTAGTACCTCGACTGAAAGGTGATCTTTTGTGTCCATGTTCCTGACAGGAGGATGGCTGAGGTGAATGTATCATAAGTATATATGACTCAATGACAACTTACAGAGAGGGACTTAGTACCTCAACTGAAAGGTGATCTTTTGTGTCTATGTTCCTGACAGGAGGATGGATGAGGTGAATGTATCATAAGTATATATGACTCAATGACAACTGACGGAGAGGGACTTAGTACCTCCACTGAAAGGTGATCTTTTGGGTCTATGTTCCTGACAGGAGGATGGATGAGGTGAATTTGTCATAAGTATATATGACTCAATGACAACTGACGGAGAGGGACTTAGTACCTCGACTGAAAGGTGATCTTTTGTGTCTATGTTCCTGACAGAAGGATGGCTGAGGTGAATGTATCATAAGTATATATGACTCAATGACAACTTACAGAGAGGGACTTAGTACCTCAACTGAAAGGTGATCTTTTGTGTCTATGTTCCTGACACGAGGATGGATGAGGTGAATGTATCATAAGTATATATGACTCAATGACAACTTACAGAGAGGGGCTTAGTACCTCGACTGAAAGGTGATCTTTTGTGTCTATGTTCCTGACAGGAGGATGGATGAGGTGAATGTATCATAAGTATATATGACTCAATGACAACTTATGGAGAGGCACTTAGTACCTCGACTGAAAGGTGATCTTTGGTGTCTATGTTCCTGACAGGAGGATGGATGAGGTGAATGTATCATAAGTATATATGACTCAATGACAACTTACAGAGAGGGACTTAGTACCTCAACTGAAAGGTGATCTTTTGTGTCTATGTTCCTGACAGATGGATGGATGAGGTGAATGTATCATAAGTATATATGACTCAATGACAACTTACGGAGAGGGACTTAGTACCTCAACTGAAAGGTGATCTTTTGTGTCTATGTTCCTGACAGAAGGATGGATGAGGTGAATGTATCATAAGTATATGTGACTCAATGACAACTTACAGAGAGGGACTTAGTACCTCGACTGAAAGGTGATCTTTTGTGTCTATGTTCCTGACAGATGGATGGATGAGGTGAATGTATCATAAGTATATATGACTCAATGACAACTTACGGAGAGGGACCTAGTACCTCGACTGAAAGGTGATCTTTTGTGTCCATGTTCCTGACAGGAGGATGGCTGAGGTGAATGTATCATAAGTATATATGACTCAATGACAATTTACAGAGAGGGACTTAGTACCTCAACTGAAAGGTGATCTTTTGTGTCCATGTTCCTGACAGGAGGATGGCTGAGGTGAATGTATCATAAGTATATATGACTCAATGACAACTTACGGAGAGGGACTTAGTACCTCGACTGAAAGGTGATCTTTTGTGTCCATGTTCCTGACAGGAGGATGGCTGAGGTGAATGTATCATAAGTATATATGACTCAATGACAACTTACGGAGAGGGACTTAGTACCTCAACTGAAAGGTGATCTTTTGTGTCCATGTTCCTGACAGGAGGATGGCTGAGGTGAATGTATCATAAGTATATATGACTCAATGACAACTTACGGAGAGGGACTTAGTACCTCAACTGAAAGGTGATCTTTTGTGTCCATGTTCCTGACAGGAGGATGGCTGAGGAGAATGTATCATAAGTATATATGACTCAATGACAACTTACAAAAAGGGACTTAGTACCTCAACTGAAAGGTGATCTTTTGTGTCTATGTTCCTGACAGATGGATGGATGAGGTGAATGTATCATAAGTATATATGACTCAATGACAACTTACAGAGAGGGACTTAGTACCTCGACTGAAAGGTGATCTTTTGTGTCTATGTTCCTGACAGGAGGATGGATGAGGTGAATTTGTCATAAGTATATATGACTCAATGACAACTTACAGAAAGGGACTTAGTACCTCAACTGAAAGGTGATCTTTTGTGTCCATGTTCCTGACAGGAGGATGGATGAGGTGAATGTATTATAAGTATATATGACTCAATGACAACTTACAGAAAGGGACTTAGTACCTCAACTGAAAGGTGATCTTTTGTGTCTATGTTCCTGACAGATGGATGGATGAGGTGAATGTATTATAAGTATATATGACTCAATGACAACTTACAGAAAGGGACTTAGTACCTCAACTGAAAGGTGATCTTTTGTGTCCATGTTCCTGACAGATGGATGGATGAGGTGAATGTATCATAAGTATATATGACTCAATGACAACTTACAGAAAGGGACTTAGTACCTCAACTGAAAGGTGATCTTTTGTGTCTATGTTCCTGACAGATGGATGGATGAGGTGAATGTATCATAAGTATATATGACTCAATGACAACTTACAGAGAGGGACTTAGTACCTCGACTGAAAGGTGATCTTTTGTGTCTATGTTCCTGACAGGAGGATGGATGAGGTGAATGTATCATAAGTATATATGACTCAATGACAACTTACAGAGAGGGACTTAGTACCTCAACTGAAAGGTGATCTTTTGTGTCTATGTTCTTGACAGGAGGATGGATGAGGGGGGTGTATCATTAGTACATATAAAGATTGAAACAAACAAACCTAAAGAGGCTCTTAAAACGGAAACATTTTTGGTTTTTTGGGCAACACTGTCGTTTGCTTGTCCCATGCATGACTGATCTCAATCCCATAAAAGTAGTTTGGGCCTAGGTAAATCGAACATTTAGAGAAGTGGAACAGGTGACTTATTGCACGATATAACGCTCGAGGGTATATCTCTTAAAGCCGAAACAGGCTGTCAGGGCTTTGTGAAAATATAGAAAAGGCAAAAAATGTTGAGTGGAGAAAGACGGAGCAGTTGAAAACATTGTTTAGGTTTTGTAAGCTAAATATACTACATGAAAGGAAAATAACATTTAACACTTTTCCTGCGTGAGATGTCGCTGTGAATTGTTTACCAAGTACCTTCCTTCAGTTTTTGTGGTTCTTTGTTGTTGGACGAGACATTTAGTTGTGCTTTGAAGAACAGAAAGCATGACTGAATCTGGAGAATACAAGCAATTTAAAAAATACTACATATTTTTCCCCCTTTTAAGGTTGTGCCATGGCAGGAAGGCGCTTTCCCCGAAGTTATCAGCTGGTCACTCTGTCAGGTAGGGATTCTGGAAGTCAGCTGATGGCTTGTTGCGCTTCAGATCCTGGCAGGAAGGATGATATGAGGGTATCCTACAAGCGGTCAAAATACATCACAGGCAGAACTACAACTACAGTGGGTACCTAACAGGTGCAGACAGTTCTCCAGCCCTCCCCTGAGAGCCCGCTACTGGTCAGGTCGGGCGACCCTGCTGAACCTTACAACCTGGAAAGACCGTATAGAGAGACTGAAATGAATGAAACGAAAGTGGAAGGGGAATGTAACTTAAATATCGTTGGTGACCCGGAAAAAGCCTGATAAAACCCAAGGTCAGGAAGTTCCGCCGCGGGAATGGAGCCCGCGATCTCCTGTTCTGTGCCTCTGGAAGCAGTAACAGCTGCTTGCAATGGCAAAGCAATACTGCACTATCGAGGAAAAACAAATGTCAGTAATGTGTAAAGAGGGTAGGCCCGCTGGGTCTGGTTGACCTGTGTACAGAACTGCCCATTAGTCATTCTTGCATAAACATGTCGTTCGAAAACTACAACGTTTAAATAAACGTAGGGTCTCTCAGGCCCTTAGCGACCAACTATAAAACCTTTAGTTGGTTGTGCAATATCGGTTTCCCAGTGCAAGGAACTGTTATTACTTCCAGGGGGGGGGGGGTGCTTCGGGGCAGTACCTCCGTACCATGGCACTACGTTAAAAAAAGAGGATAATCCTGTATACGGGATGTCTGGCAACCCTACTCGTCCCCTTAAAAACATATGGCTTTCGGCTTAGGTTTCATTATTATAATCGTTATTTGCATTAGAATGGCAAAGAAGCAGAAGGACCTTTCCATCTTGTATGTATTATCTCTATCCATATCCAGTATCAGTGCGGATGTTACGACGCTGCAGGGCAGTCATTGATAATCCCGAGATTTCCGCTGTGAAGAAGCACCTCACGGTGCTTCAAACGGCCAAGGAACTGTATTCTAACTCCACGAGCTCTTAATGGCGCATAGAACTGTGCGTTCATTTAGAGCTGCGTTCTGGAACGCAAATGCAGTTAGAGACCAGAGACCTGGCCTGTTAGAGTTCGTAGACAGTCACGGGATTGATATCCTGATGGTCTGTGAAACGCACTTGCACGCCGGTGTACAGTTTACCCTGCCAAGTTACGCCGCTCATCGGTCTGATCGGGTCGGCCGACAGGGCGGTGGTACTGCCATTTTCATAAAGAACCATCTCACCCACACTCCTGTTACCATTCCTCCGCTACAACACCTGGAAGCAACCGCCATAAGGCTATCCTTGGGCAGGAACGACCTAGTGCTTGTGGCGGTATATGATCCTCCGGATGGCCGTTTCCATGAAGCGGACATTACGGCTCTCCTGAACCTACACCATAGGGTTTGCATTGCAGGCGACTTCAACGCCAAACACCCAAGCTGGCACAGCCGCACCCAGAACGTTAAGGGCCGGGACTGTACCGTCTCATTAGCGGGAACCCCGCCCTTCACGCGCACGGGCCTAGAGGTCCAACTCACTACCCGCCACGTGGCGCCGCGGATGTCATTGATTTCGTAATCACCAAAAAACATTCCATTTCACTTGGACCTCTCTGTGATTAACGCTCTGGATTCCGATCACAACCCTGTTGTGGTCGACTCAGACGTTAATCTCACTGCGCTGGGAGTACCGGACTGGGTGGAAGAAGTCGACTGGGACGCAGCCGTCCTTGCCCTTCAAAACTCCGTGGAAGCACGCCCTCGAATAGACTCGATTGAGGCTCTCGAGGAGGCGGCCGCGGGGTTTTCAACCTCAGTCCTAAATGCGGTGCGTGCTCACACACACCGCATTCCTACCGAAGCACTAAACCCGACATCTATCCTTGTACCACTGAAACGCCTCATTCAAGCAAAGAATGCTGTCAGACGGCTATGGCAGAGATTCCGACATCCTAGGATAGGAGTAATACATCAGAGGTTCAAATCCCTGGTGAGACGACTCCTAAGAAAACACAGGCAAGCAGCTTGGGAAAATACGTTGCGTCACGTAAACCTCCAGGAGAGGAAACCGTGGCGCATCGTCCGAGGCTTGCGGAAAGACAAATCTGTACACCAGCATCCTGTGCATAGCCCTCGGGGAAGACTTGTGTTTGAACCGAGGGAAAAAGCAGAGGCGCTAGCAGACTATCTGGAAACTCAATTCCAGCCCAGGGAAGATCCACAGAATGATGACCATACTGACCTCGTGGAACAGGCGGTAGAAGACTTCTTAGAAGTCGGACCCGCGGGCCACGAGGAGATCCACATCCCGATAGTCACCCCTCGCGAGGTAACTAACACCATAAAATCCCTAAGAGCCCGAAAATCCCCTGGACAGGACCGTGTAACAGCGGAAATGCTCCAGCACCTTCCCCCTAGAGCCGTGATTCACTTGACCCGGATTTACAACGCATGCCTCAGCATGCGTCATTTTCCAGTTGTCTGGAAACAGGCGCGTGTGGTATGCGTGTTAAAGCCGGGCAAAAATCCGGTCTTTCCATCTAGCTACCGCTCCATCAGCCTCCTACCAGTTATCTCGAAGGTATTCGAGAAACTGTTCCTGTCCCGCCTCGGACCTCTATTGAAGGAAAAAGGTCTCCTACCGGAACACCAGTTTGGTTTTCGTTCTGGTCATTCCACGACTGAGCAACTACTGCGTGTAGCCGAGAAAGCTTCCCTGGCTTACCAGGAGAGGGCTAAAACGGTGGCAGTGTTGCTTGACGTGGAAAAGGCATTTTCTACTACTTGGCATGAGGGGCTTGTCTACAAGCTCATACAGCACGAAATCCCCCCTCCATACATTTACTTGGTGGCTAGTTTCCTACAGGAACGTAGCTTCCGGGTGAAGGTGGAGGGATCATTCTCTAGAGAGAGGCCCATTGGCGCAGGAGTCCCCGAGGGCAGTGTACTGTCACCGGCACTCTTCGCAGCTTACATGGCCGATCTCCCCACGCACCCAAACACACACATCTGTCAGTATGCGGACGATCTACTGATCTTCGCTACTAACAAGAACCCGCGCTACAGTTACCACCAAGTACAAGCCCATCTCTGTGCCATCAGTAGATGGTGCGAGAACTGGCGTATGTCTATAAACCCGGAGAAAAGCTCTGCGATTCTCCTGGCGAATACGAAAGCCAACCGGCTCCCGCGGGACCTCGTGTTGCGGCGCCGTCGGATCCCCTGGGTCACTACGGCAAAGTATCTCGGGGTCACGCTGTTTTTTTTTTCCTATTATCTAAAGTTGTACTGTGGTGTCTCTATTTATTTGCTTAATCGGGGGTGGCATGGGGTCCGGTACCGCTTGAAGCAAACCGGATGATTGTGAGTACAAGTTCGGAAGGGTGGTACATGGAGGCAGGTCTAATGCCTTGGCTGATGCCCTGACACAGACCTGCGACTTAGGTAAGCTTGTGTCAATGTCATTGGGGGACCAATGGGTCTTGGTGGTGAGATAAAGTTAAAGATCTGGATGAGTTTACGCTGGATGTCTATAGTTTCTTTTGTTGTGGTTTGTGAGGTATCCTCGATCCTGGACAGCGTGCGCTGTATTGATTCAAAGTCATCACTGTTGTCGAGCTCTATGATGGCAGCACGGAGTTGGTGAAGTAGCCGAGCTGCGGCGTTGAAATCTGTGGTGTGATGCGTAAGCTGGCGGGCTATCGCAGCATGTCGCTTGCGGTTAACCCGTCTCTGCTTGTTGACATTCAGGTTCAAGGTTGTTATTGCCTGCGTAAGTGCAGGAACGCTTTCAGCGGTGGTAGCTCTGATCTCTTCCATTACCGAGGTGAGTTCTTGCGGTTCGCTGTTGACAGGTGGCGGCAGGGTTGTAACTGCCGATGCGAGATTGGAGACTGCAGTGGTTAGCTGTTTGCAAACATCCTCTATTCTGTGTAGACGGTCGTCGAGACCGGTGACCAGAGAGAGGAGTTGCTGGGCTTCATCGCTGCGAAGTTCCATATGGGTTGGTGTTGTGGTGACATCGGCGTATGTGGATGTAGTATGCTGCGTTGGTGGTGTTGCTTTGTTGTTAGGAGCTGGTCGGCGGTGTGGCTGTGATGTCGATGCTGAAGTGCTGGTAGGAACTGGTCTGCTGTAAGGCTGTGTAGCTGCGCTGGCTGGTGCTGGTTGAAGGGCGGGGGCCCTAGGGCAAAGGGGGCACTGCGCTTGACCGGTGAAATGGCCTGTGCCATTGCAGGTAGCGCAGTACCGGCGGCGACGGCGGAGATCGTGGTTAGTGCATTCACTGGTGAGGCCGTAGGTCCCACAGTAATGGCAACGAGGTGCGGCGTTGCAGGTGGTTGCGTCGTGCCCATATCTGCAACATCTGCGGCAGGGCACTTGTCGTGTAGTCCTGGGCGGCTCAGCAGGCAGGCGCCGTCCGAGTAAAGGCAAGCCGGTCCTTAAAGCGGCTTCTCGATCTGCTGAGTCGGCGAAGATGATCCTAGCCATGTGCGTTGGTCCCCGGGAAGTGACGATACGAATGACCCTCATTGCTGATGGCCACTCGTGTTGTGCTGTGCTGAGTAGATGCCTCGCTGGGAAGTCGCGAGGAACTCCACGGATAATGACACTGGCTCCCGAGGGGGGGCCAGTGTGTTCGGGCGGCGATGGTGTGTTGGCCGGGTGAAGTTCTGAGGACGCTGATGGTGGAGACGGCAGCTCCGGGAGTGGTACTGCCACTGCCTCTCCCGGGGAGCTAGCCTCCTGCCTGAGTGGCAGTGACCGCTCGACTGGCTGTCTCTCTGACTGGGGTGAGGTGGTGTCAGCGCTAGTGGCGCTCGGCGCGGCGGTGGCTGCAACAACGGCGGCTGTGTTGGTTGTCTCGGCGGTGTCGTTTTCTCTGGTTGTCTCGGCGCTGATGATGCTTTTGGGTTCCGGGGCCGATGTGGGCCCAGAGCCCGGCGTTGACGGCGATTTCCTGCGTAGCTTTCTTCTTCCCATGCTGCCGGCGAGTACGCTGGATCGGCGGCTGACGTATAGACATCACGTCAGGGGCAAGGTACTGCAAGGCCATGCTGCTCTTCGGCAGCTATACCCAATTCTCAGTTCCAAAACCATGCTCTTACGCCTGAAGCTCCAGTTGTATCGTGCGATCGTTCCACCTCTGGTTTTGTACGGATGCGAGATCTGGGGAGTGGTGGCGAAATCCACCTTCATCAGACTCCAGACGTTGCAGAATCGGGCGTTAAGAATGATCTATGATACTGGCTGGAGATTTCCTGCCCATATCCTCCATGAACATTCCGGCATCCCGTACATTGTCGACGTGATTAAAACTCGCGCTCGCACAATGTACAACAAACCCCAGAACCACCCTAACCCTCTGGTGAATACTCTGGGTCAATATGACCAGAGCCAGCCGCGCCGACTACCATCCAAAAGACTATCAAAGGACATCTTAAGTCCGGCGGTATAATCTCAAAGATGGAAAAAGCGACAGTATAATCTGTATCCAAAACAGAGAAAATACCTTTTCAGTTCACCTCTCAGTGAGTGACTGATGGCCAGAACCCTGGTGGGAATTAGCGCGTCACCTGATTAGACAACCAATCAGAAGCCGCGCGCTGCCAGCTCGTGGACAAATCCCACCCACCCGATCCCTGTACCTATAAAAACCCCTGATCCCAAATAATGCACTTTCGAGGATTCGTGTAGCGCTTCACCGAGCTTCGGAGGAGCGAGGATGGGCAAGAAGAAGAAGCATCGACGCAGCTCGCCGCCAAAATCAGCCTCGAGTGGAAGTACTGCCCCTCGAGCTGATGAGGCCACCAACGCAGAGATCAGCAGAGACACAACACCAGAGCTCGCCAGCAGCGCTCCCCTTACCACCGTGCCGCAGCGAGAGAATCAGCCAGTCGGCCAGTTGCTCTCGGCACGGCCAGGAGAGGAAGCCTCAACCGCAGCAGTAGTTACCGCCGAGCCCGCCTTCCACGACGCAGCGAGAGGACCAGCCAGTCGGCCGGCCGCTCTCGACAGGGGCAGACCTTGGAGCCTCTCCCGCCACCACCGTCGAGCCTCCTGCAGCACCCCCTCGGTACGGTCGCTTCGGCGCCGTAGCCGTCGGGGTTCACCACCACCTGCACCCGCAGATTCTGCTGCAGGAGGGCCAACGCAGATGGCCCTCACTCGTCTCCGCCAGCCGCATCAGGGGAAGTAGTGGCACTACTCCCCTAGTGCGCCTTGTCTTCCGGGACAGGGAGCACTACACCGCCGCCATCACCGCAGGACTCACCCTCTTCGGCCGGCACATTCGAATCGAATGTAGCCGGACCGAATGGCACCGGCCGTGCCGACGTTGTTGCAACTTCGGGCACAATGAAACCACCTGCGTGGCAACACCCAAATGCCACTACTGCGGTGCAGCGGCCCTGACGTCCTCCTGCCAGCAGCATGACCTCACACGCAGACCGAGGTATTGCGCCACCTGCAGCAGTAGGGACCACTACACCGGGCAGGCTTGCTGCCCATCATACCCAAGGCCGCATACACTCACCGCCACACCATCGCAGCCAGGACCACCGCCACCTCATCAACCGCAGTCACCAGCAGCAACACCAGGGACACTGACCTACGCCACAGCCGCCGCCTCACATCTTCCCACTGCCGAGGTCGAGGGCCTCCATACGGAGGTCCGAAGCCTCGATAGACGCCTGGGCAAGATAGAAGACCACCAACTCACCACCGCCGTCACCACATTCATCGACACCGCCGCCAACACCATCACACAGCTCGACAACACTGCGACCGAAGACATAGTCCGGAACATCAAGACCAACATCCAGACCTCACGGCGGGCAACCAGCAAGAAGCTGTCCGCCATCACCCGTCAGCTGATCCATCACACTACTGGTTTCAACGCCGCAGCGAGACTTCTACATGAGCTTCGCGCGGCAATCATAGACAACACCGACATTCTCGAATCCTGTCAGCGCAAGCTGGCACGGATCGAGAACGAGGCCACACCCACCTGCCACGAAGTTGGATGTCAGACAAACGTCCACTTCACACCTGGAGAGTTTAAGGCGATTTTCCCTTTGCCACCTATCCGTGACACAGCGCTGGCACTTGAGCAACTCGCTTAGTATGCGCCAGGGAACCACCCTTTGCCTCTTCCACCATCCCAGACTAGTCGCCGGTATGCAGTTTCAACTCCCGCCACTACTAGAAGACCACGCTAGCCCAGAGCGCTGTTGACACACTGCGTGCTACACTCAGGGCCTAGCCATGGGTGTAGCCCAGAAAGAAGACCTACAAGTCGCTCCCTTCTCACGAAGGCAGCGCATCAATGACCGTAACCAACGCAGGTGCTTATGCGGTACTGCGCAAAACCCACGAATTTCAAAATAAAGAACCGCTAATCTTGCTCCCTCACCCTTCTTCCCCTCCAGGCGAAATAAGCCAATCTTTTCCCTCCAACTCTTCTTCTGTCTCCCCTTTCAAAAATTAAAAAAAAAAAATTAAAAAAAAAAAAAAAATGTTCCCCAGAATTCAAAAATCCCCGTAATCCCCGTAGAGATAACACCAATACTCATTGCGCAGGTTAAGCCGTACGACGGCTCGGTACTGCGGACAAGACACTCGGGCGGGGGCAATCACTGTCCCCCGTTCGACCCGAACTGTCTCTGGAGCCTCTTTAGCTGATCCAAGGTTCGCTTAGGAACGAGTTATTCCGATATCCACGGGACAACTGGAGGAGACAGAAATGAAGTTATATTTAGAATCTTCTCATGAGATTTATTACATTTCCTTGTTGCCTGCCGGATGTGAAGGTGAACTGTTTGGGAAGAGGGTGAAAAGTACATGTGTCGGAAAATGACTCTCTCGTGAATGTTGTCTAATACATACATGAATAGCTAAAACGAAAAATATATATAAGAAGAATTGTATTAGACTTTTTCCTACGAATGAAATGAATTTGGTAAATGGCAAATTTAAAGGTAAAATGTTCCGAAATAATCGAAAACCTAATTGCAGTCTTATCTCTTTCATAGCACCGTAGGTTCAGATCAAAAATGGCTGCAGAGGGGAGTGCAGACGATATAAACATTACTAGAAATTAAAAATTACGACAAGGAATGAGTAACAAAGTCCAGACCAATGTGTCTTCGGACCTTCCAGATTGTGAAAAATGTAATGATGAAGTGGATCCGCGAGTACAGGTAAGAAAATAAGCTTAAAAAACAACAATAAAAACATAGTCTGCTCAGGTGCTGCAGTGTCGTGACTGCATCAATATTTTTTCCTTCTGTACTATTTACGTATACGAGTATTAAGTAAAAGAATTACTGGATTATTCCACCTAAAGGTCAGAGCTAATTTTGAGCAAATAAAAAATACAAAATGTTTCCAGTAAAGGATAGTATGTGGTGAAGGGTACTTTTTCTTAAAATGTTCATTTCACTACCCTGGAATATGCGGAATTTAAATACAAAATTTTGTATTTAACCAATTTTCCAAGTTTTGGAGTTATACTATTAACAGACACACTCAAGGACTTTTTTTATAAAAGTTGCTCTTAATCAAGAAGTCATAAAGCGCGTACATACAGTTAAATCTCTATATCGAAATTTTGGGTGCATTAAGATTGCGTATGCACGAAAAACGCTCTTTTCTGAAATACTTACCTTAGCTAACCCTATCTTATTTATTTATTCATTCAGTTCAATACAGTGGAATACACAATTGAACCATATCATGAGTCAATACATAAGATGATATAAAAAGGTACCTTATAAGGGCCCATGTCATGAGAAACAAATAGAAAGGAATTTAGTAATTACATAGTATATACAATATAATTAGATAAGAAGTTAAAAGTACAATTAGTATAATCAAAACATCATATAAAATATCTATAAGTTTAGGTATTCTTCAAGGAAGCTTTCAATAGAAAGGAGGATACCTTGGCAGTATTCATTGATTTTAAATCAGCATATGACTCAGTCTGGAGAAATAAATTAGTTGAGAAGTTGCAATCAATAGGTGTGAAAAGTAACATGCTTAAGTGGATAACTCAGTTTATTTCACAAAGATTTTGTGCCACAAAATATAATACATACATTTCCAAATATAAACAAACACACCGAGGACTTCCACAAGGTGCTGTTCTGAGCACAACACTCTTTAACATATATATAAATGACCTTCCATCAATAATAAAAACTTTAGAAACCAAAATTGCTCTATTTGCTGACGATGTAGTCATTTGGACTTCAGGCTCTTCAAAAAAACCTGAATTAATTAAAGACAGAATAGAAACAGCCCTAAACAAAGTACATGAATGGAGCTCCAAAAACCTCATGACTATCAATGTGGAAAAAACAAATTATGAATTATTTACACTAAAATACAAACCAGTTAATATTAGCATAAATTATAATGGTAAACCACTCAAAGCAGTTGATGATGCCAAATACTTAGGCATCACTTTCGACAGAAAGCTAAGTTGGAAAAAACATATAACAAACATCTCAGAAAAGGTTGAAAAGAAATTGCAAATCCTGAAAAGGTTAGCTGGTGCTAAATGGGGCTGCTCAAGGAGAGTCCTTAACACAACATACAAAATGTATATTAAACCAAACCTCTTGTACTGTTCTGAAGCTTTAATAACAGCAGCAAATGCTAACATCAATAAACTTGAACAAATACAAAATCAGGCTCTTCGCCTAATCACTGGAGCAGTTAAATCCACACCTATTGATGCCATGCTTGCCTTAACACGGACCCCATCAATAACAACAAAAATAGAAGAACAAGCATTGCTCCAACACGAGAAAATGTTACGACTGCCAAACTCTAAATGGACAAAAGAGAACCTCCCCCCTTCAATCCTTAAAACTCATAGTAGTTTCCTAGAAAAGGTAACACAGATTAAATCCAAATTTAACATTCCTAACACCAGAGAAAATCTACTTATTAGAGAAAATCCATTGGAATTATTGCAACCTACCTTCAATTTGGAATTAATAGAGGAAATAAGTAAATCAGACACACCAAAAGAAATACAAAAACTTCTAGCTCTGGAAACAATCAATACTAGGTATCCCACAGAAGAATGGCTGCACATATATACTGATGGATCCTCGAAGGAAAACCTTACTGGAGCTGGAGTTACATGTTCACATTTTTCCTTTTATCATTCTGTTGGCAGAGACACAACAAATTATGATGGAGAAATAGAGGCTATATACATTGCTCTCCGACAATTACTAAATCTTCCCTTAAATAAATTTAACAAGGCAGTAATTCTTTCGGATTCTAAAGCTGCAATTCAGGGAATATGTTCAAATACTACAAAGAAGTCAACAAAAATTAGAGAATGCTACAAAATGTTAACACAACTCCAAAAAGTTAATAAGACTGTTCATCTCCAATGGATTCCAGCACACTGTGGAGTCATGGGGAACGAAGCTGCAGACTCACTTGCAAAGAAAGCCACAACAATAACACAAAAGTCTAAATTCAATTTCTCATATTCCTCAATAAAACGCTTGATCATTAAAAATTTTTGTCATTCATACCTACAAGAAATAGAAACAAATGCCAAAGATAAAAAATGGATTACACTACTTTCCAATCCAGATATAATCCCCCAGAGACCAAGGAAAACAGCTGTTGCAGCCTTCCGACTATTGACAAATCATGACTGCTTGGCAAGTCATCTCTACAGAATAGGTATCTCAGCCTCACCGATATGTGTCCTGTGTAACGATCCAGCAGAAATGAATGAAGAACACTTGAAGACCTGTGAAGCATTAAGATCAGAAGAAACTACAGTTCAAAAGTA
Organism: Tenodera sinensis; assembly: GCA_030765045.1. NCBI lineage: Eukaryota > Metazoa > Arthropoda > Insecta > Mantodea > Mantidae > Tenodera > Tenodera sinensis. The sequence continues at coordinate 4,252,182 of CM060968.1, forward strand.
TTGGAAAGCACGAATGCTAATGGCTTCATTGCCAGATGCAAGGCACTAGAAAACAACAACAACAACAGGTATTCTTCAATACTGTAAAAAGCTTTGGTTATTAAATAATTTTTTATCTTATTTTTAAAGGTATTATAATTTTCATATGATTTTAGATTTTCAGGCAAAGCATTATAAAACTTTGCTCCCATATAACTAGGGACTCTCTCTGATAAATGTAATCTGGTTCTGGGGAGATTTAGTAATCGATTATTCCTGGTATTATATGTGTGAACATCTGACATGTTTTTCATTGGGAATTTAAATTGAACTAAATATAAAATGGTTCTATAGATGAACAAGCTTGGTAAAGTAAGGATTTTCAGCAGAATAAAAGTGCTTTTACATGATTCGTTCTACCTTAGACCACCTAAATACCTAATAGCCTTTTTTTGTAATACAAATATTCTTTGAAAATTTTGTTTAGATGTATTTCCCCATAATTCAATTCCATATGACAAAAAGGAGTGGATAAGCCCAAAGTAAATAGTTTTAGCAGTAGAAATAGGAATAGAGTTTCTTAGACATCTCAGGACATATCGATTTTTACTAACATTAGCTACTATCTTGTCAGCTTGTGAGTTATAAGTGAGCTTATTGTCTAAAACAATCCCTAGCAACTGTGTTTCGTCCACACTTTTTACTACCTCTGTATCAATTTTTAATTGTAGTGGATGATTCATAATTTTGAATCCAAAGTTTATCATTTCGCATTTATGAGGGTTAACACTTAAATTTAAATTATGGAAGTATTGAACAATGTTACTAACTACATCGTTTAAACGGGTTTCTAGCTTTAATATGTCATTATCACTTACAGTGATGGTTGTATCATCAGCAAACTGAATAATCTTTATCCCATCAGAAGCATAGTTATCTATGTCATGCCTATATAGCACAAATAAAAGGGGGCAGAGAATCGAACCCTGAGGAACTCCATGTGTTATATTTTCAGAGCTGGATATTGATACAGATCTATTTTTTAATTTTACAATTTGTCTCCTATTAGTCATATATGACCTTATGATATTATAACCTAAGCCCCTGATACCAAGCATTTCTAATTTATTCATTAAGCTAGTTTTTTCAACACAGTCGGAAGCTTTAGTTAAATCCAAAAGAACACTGCTTGAGTCAATACACCTTACTGTCTCTTCGATGCAATTGACAATTGCAGTTATGGTAGATTTATTTTTTACAAATCCATTTTGGACAGTTGGTATTAAATTATGCTTCTCTAGATACTTAATTATTCTGTTATAGAGAATTCTTTCAAATATTTTGGAAATTGCAGAAAGGATAGATATTGGCCGATAATTTTTAATATTGGTTTTGTCTCCTTTTTTGTGAATGGGTACTACTACAGCTAGTTTTAAGTTATCAGGGAATATCCCAGTTGCTAAGGAGGAGTTCATTATGTCAACTAATGGATCAGCAATTTCAGTACTACAAGTTTTTAGAAGTTACATTGGAATTCCATCGACACCTATTCAGTTTTTAGATTTTGATTTACTAATTATATTTACAATCTCAGCCTTATGTGTAGGGTAGAGGTAGATACTTGTATCTATTTTGGAGTAATTTGAAAATTTAGTGAATTCATTTATATTTGTGTTTGCAGTAATGTTACTGCCAATTGACACAAAGCTTCAGCAAGTTCGTCTTGCTTGGTAATAAAACTTGAGTTATTGATGCTCAGTTCAATAGGGGCATTATCAGTGGGAGTTCTAGGTTTACGGAAACCATTAATAATTTGCCAGCAACTTTTACTCATATTATCAGATTCAAGGGTCTTACTACTAATGAAGTTTTGTTTAGCTTTTACTACAGTCTGATCATGCAAATATTTTAATTTATTAAGTGCAATCTTATCAGATGCTCACTTACTGTACTTAACTTTTTCAGTATCTAACTTAATTTGAATATGCAGTTTCTTTATGTCAGGAGTTATCCAGTTGAAGTTATTCATTTTTCTAATGTTTGATTTACGAGAGTGGATCAGTGGACAGCATATATTTATATAGTAGTTTAGAATATTATAGAATACACTTAATTTCTTATTTGGGTCCTGCTCACAATGCACCCTGTTCCAATTTGCACCATTTAATATGCAACTTAGATTTGTTAAGTTTTGAGTTACTAAGTAGTCGTTTAAGAACATGTTGAGCAGATGCGTAATGTTAACAACCCCATTTTGATTGAAATACCATATCTTTAAGATATTTGCTTGACGAAATAAAATGTGTAGGTTAATGTTTGATATCCTCAACTTACTAGTCTCGTTTTTGCACTCAGTTGCATACCTTTTAAGATGTTTAATGATAACTTGCTTGTCCAAATACATTTTTTTCTAGAGTGAACTATTTGGGAGATATTCACTGTTATTTGTGTGAGTTTTGGAATACTTAAACTTTCGTCAGATGGAAGATCGTTATTCATTTTTTTATATCTTGGTCTTGCAAAGAGAATATCTCAAAGCTTCAAAAGATTTGACTATCGCTGAAAGTCTACTGTATTCCCATATTGCCTTTGTACCTACAAGGAAATATAATAATTTGTACAAATGTTTATCTCAACTAATATGAAGATATAGGAATAAGAGTTTGTAAGAATGGTTAGTACAAGAATAGAGAAAGTCATGTGAGTGTAATACATCAGATCTTTTGGACAACAGATTGCCTTTTGCTTTGTCACTTTGTCCACAGTGGGCTGGAGTGCAGTGCTACCATATATTTATTCTTTTTTAGATTTTGTTTTGGTTAAGCTTACAAGCTTGGCTCCCGTCTTAAAACTGAAAGAACTGGAATGTGAATAATTCATTCTTTTTAACCTTGTGGATGGGTTGGTGCCTATCTGTGCTGACATATTACATACACCTGCAGCGTGATGATCCTTGATCTCATTGTCAGGCCCAACAAGAATTTAGTGCCATCTAGGTACATTGTCTTCAGATGGTGTTCCAGTTGGCATCACCCCAGGCCAGACCTCCCGCTGGTAGTGAGGATTGAACCTGGGTCCTCCACACTAAAGGCAGGCGCACTACCACTGCGCTACGGAGACAGTGTAAATGATTCTTTCCTCAGGAGGTGTAAGGCACTGTGGAAAGACAAAGATCAATAAAACTAAATCCCAATGACAGACGCTCTGAAGGTATTCACATTAGCAACTCTTGATGTTGCATTTTCTAGTAATGTTAATTCATATTCTAGTACGAGTTCTTGTTCAGTTTTAAGATGGGACCCACCCGCACTGGCAGTTCGGCTGATAATTGGATACAGTGTATTTCTTAGTTTTGTTTCAGTATTCTTCGTACACCAGAATGATCCATGTTAAGTGCCAGAGAATGTCTCCGGACTGAACGTGTCGGGCTGTTCACTATAGCAACTCTTCTAACTTTCTCAATATTTTCAGGTGTACCAATAGATTTTGGTTTACCTGGAGGTTTCTTCTTTAGTGTTGAGCCTGTCTCTTTTGATTTACGAACCCAGTCATTTATTGCATGAACAGAGGGCAAGGATCATGACGAGGAGTTGAAACTCCCTACGAGCAGCTTCGGCACCTTGACCATTTAGATAATAAGATTTTAAAGCAAATTCTCTTTGCTCACCAGTCTACCGTTCCATGTTTACTAAATTGCAACTATCACGCTCAACAATGAGATGAATCTAAGCCTTCTGATATAAACTATGTACTAACAACAACGAAATTAAAATGTCCCGTTTCTTTGACCCACCTTGTATTTGAAACTTGCTGTTTTGTTTAACTTAATTGTAAATGTGTTTGTTTTGTTGCTGCAGATAGAGTTGGAAAGACTGAACACTGCTACTGATGACATCAACAAATTGGAAGTTGATTTGGATGTGAGTAGTTTGTGTTTTATGTATTTGAATGAATGGATTTATTTGCTCATGTCAATTAGTTTAGCAGTACTAGTATAGCAGAGCGTAGCGTGTGCGTGTGCAGCGCATGTGTGTAATCACAGACATAGTTCCGTGTTACACTTGCAGCAGAATACTTCCACCCCACTTGATGAATTTATACTTATATGTACAGCGACTTAACCAGCAAAACACAGACAGCTTGTCTACATTTAACTGATCAACTCTTAAATGTAACAGGAACAAAATTATATTTTATAATATAAAAACACAATTAGAACAGTTAAAGGTCTAACTGATGAGAAATTATGAATAAGTAACTTATACAAATTATAAAATAAAATTAAACTGCAACTCATATTAAATATTTTATTTTTTGGTGGTTAGTTTTCTGTTGACCAGTATATGAACATTTAGGGAGATATTTGGTGCTACTTTGATTCTAAGTATTGCGCCAAAAATCCATATAGATGTATTGCTGTGACAAACATGGAACCCCTACTGTTATCCACTGCTGTGATATGACCAGTTGCTGCTCGGCAAACAAGCTCTTGGTCCCGTCTACTGCCCACCATTGCGATGTCTGCTTTAGAGGACAAGTTTGTCTTACAATAGACGTGAATTGTTTAGTTGGACTTGTACAAATATTTAACAAATAGAAACACATTACAATAGATTTCCAAGAATTTTTAAATTTTGAGGTTCTGAAAGTTGATTCTGCTAATATAACTATGTATAATGCAACCAAACTCGCAAAAATGATGAAAATTTGGTTTATATGTTTATATATTAGTTATACGAAGCTGTATGACTGATTTTGTTTCAGGAAGCGAGAGCTGCATTCAGACAGCTGCTGTGTGAGTCGACTGTTCGTATAGATGCTCTAGCAAAGAAACTTGGTGCCTGCGTTGATCGTGCAAGGCCTTACTACGAGGCTCGCATGAAAGCTAAAGAGGTGAGTAGCTACGAGTCTGTCAGATAAAGCAGATTGATTGTATTGAAGTAGGAGTTGGGTAGCTCTTAAACTGAACTAACAACATAGTTCAATCATTCTTGTTATTGATCCATGTAACGTAAAGGTACTTTATATTACTTGTAATTTACAATTGTTTCAAACTCGTTAAGGGATGAAGGCTTGAGCTCCTGTCTCAATCAGTAGCATAGCCTGACTATCTGACTCAAGTGTGTAACACGTCAAATGTTCTGAAATTCATTAAAATATGACACAACCTTAAAAGAATTCTCCTTTGGAATTTTCATCTTTTATTATTGTCTGAAAGAAATGTTGAATAATACTGAGAGCATGATCCAAAAGAGAATCTGCTTTTCTGTCAGAATTTACATCTGTAAATCAAATAAACCTCTCTTCAACATTTATGTAACAAACGGTAGACAAGTCTTCATCACTATTAATGTCAGGAGTTTAATGAAACAAAGAAGGCACTGGAAATTTCCTTTATATTTCCATGTACCTTGACATCACTCACATTTGAAATTAAGTCCTTCAGCTGAGGTTGCACGAAAAACAGTAGAGAGGTGTCGTATATTGCCAATTCATTAAATATTATCTCTGTTTGAAGATGCCTCATTCTCATTGTGACCATGAAAAGCAAGTGTCTATTTTCCCAGAAAACATACAACCCATACAAAATGAGAAAGTAAAACTGTTGTTCTTCAGAATTAAAGCTAGAGATTTCTTCTGGGCTTAAAAGCCATGGTCTGCTGGAGTTTAGAGGTCCGGAGTTTCGTCCACACCTGTGGTGGACATGGTCTGTCTTCTCAGCGAAGGTTCAGTTACAACAGAGTCGCTGGCTGGAGGTGCCGTATTTATATCTGGGCCAGTCACAGGGGATTGGCTGGGCTTGAGCGGGAGGTGTGTGTTAGGTGGGTGGGGCTTCTCCACTCTGATTGCTAATTGGTTTATGTGATTTCTCTGCATTTGTGCTTCTTTTTTATACTCAAGTATCGGATGCCAGGTTTTGTTCAGTTTTAGAGCTTCTTCCTTTTGTTAAAACTATTGGGGTGTTTGTAAATTTCTATGGCTTCACAGTGTAGTCTGGTGTGGTAGTATGGCATAGACGAAAGAACAGTAGTCTCCTTCCAGTTCCAGCCGGCAGCATTTCTTGTGTTCATTGAGTCAGATGTTAACACTGTATTGGGTGGTACCTATGTACACTGCACCGCAGGAACACAGAATCGGGTAAACGCGGGCCGAAGCAAGCAAGTCCCCTGTTGTTTTTCATTTCATTGTTATGCTGTTCAGCAAAGAGCTTATACTGATTATTCAGTGAAAATTGAATTGGAGTTATCCCAAACATTTTTAGCTGTTTTTTGCATATTCACTTTCATAAACTTTGATGTTGAAATGCCTTATACATTTTTTAATATTCATTATAATTATGAATGCGGGGTTTGGGGGGTCTCCTTTAATTACATATTGGTGTTTAAAGAAATTAAAATGTTTGGAAGCTTCTTGCATTGTGTTTGTAGATGACACCACAATTTATTTTGATTTTTGTTGCAACAAGGGCATGGAAACCGAGTTTTATTTACTGCTCTAGCTCTAATTCATTTTCTGACCTCTGATGTACAATGCCTGTGTACATAACTTTGTCCCAGAATCTGCGCAAATGTTAACCTATATTTTACTTTAATAGTGAGTAACCAAATGTCTAGATTATGCTCAAATATCCACAATTGAAGAGCAACATGCAAGAAGCAAAACAAATTGCAAATTACTCTCTAGTTACAAGTTATATGCAATAATGTGAGCACTGAGATGTGGTTTAGGTCGGTACATACTGTCGCCCATCGCATTATTGTCGGCACTACCGCAAAGGAGTCGAAGGGAAGAGACAGAGAATGGCCGCAGAAAGAGAGAAAGGGATAGAGACTTCTGGAACTTTCTGCTTTGTATTTGGCCGCAATAATAACTGAACTTTCCTGAAGTTTCCAGAATAGTGCCTGGGAGATACAAATAGCGGAAAGTTTAAGAAGGGACGGTTTTTGTGTTACTAATTTGGAGCTGTGCTGTTGGTGAATCGGTAAAGACTTTCTTGCTGTTGCAATGAGTGTACAAAGTTACTGTTTACAGAAATAAAAGTGTTTCTATATCTCGACTACATCTGTCTTCTTTACTTTACACCCACCAAAGTCACACTGGTGTCAGAAGCGGGATACGACGATGGAGGCTACATTGGTGAGCTTTTTACAAGAGCTGAAAGCAGAGATGAAGACGGCAAACGACAACCTCGCTGCCGAGCTGAAAGAGATGAAGACGGAGCTATTGGCGAAAATTGACGAGCAACTGGTTGGCGTAAGGAAGGATGTGAAAGAGCTCGGTGGAAAGATGGAGGACCTGGGCCAACGCGTTGACGCCCTGGAGAATGTCGGGGAACGGCTTAGCGTTCTCGAAGACAGGGTCGACGGTAGCGCCAAGGAGCTAAATGCAATGGTGGAAGGGATGCTTAGTGAAAAGCTCAAGAACTACAAGGCCGAGGCTCCAGCACGCGACACAACATCGACGCGCGTCAAACCACCAAAGTACGATGGCACGTCAACGTTTGGGGTCTTCTGCCGTCAATTCGACACAGTGGCCAAGCACAACAAATGGTCGCCAGAAGAAGAGGCCGCGCAGCTGATAGCCAGCCTCCAGGGACGAGCCGCAGAGGTGCTGAACGCAGTCCAGACAGCGGCGGCGCCCAAGGACATCTGGGAGGCCCTGGAGAACCGGTTCGGAAACCACCGTTTAGCCGCAGCCTACCGCAGCCAACTGAAATCTAGGATGCAACTGCCAGTGGAGACGCTGCAGGAGTTCGCCCTGGCAATCGAACAGCTGGCCAGCAAAGCCTTGGCCGACCTATCCCGAGAAGCCGCCTATACCTTCGTCGACGGGGTACGCGATGCCGAGATACGTCAACGCCTGATGCTCGGCGACTACAAGACCATCCACGAGGCCGCATTAAGGATGGAAGCGGCCAAAGTGACGGCTACCCCGACCTCGAAGACAAGGAGTGTCCGCTACGATGAAGACCGCAGACCAGTCCAGGGACGCCGACGAAGACCAGGTGGCGTGTGTTGGGGGTGTGGCCAGCCGGGACACCTGATGAGAGACTGCCGGCACCAAGAGGAGCAGCCGGAAAACGAGTAATGGCCGGCGTGGCGAGGGGCACGTCGGCGCCATCACCATCATCCCCTCGAGTGACACTGCGCGCCGTCAGCCGACGGATGGATGACAGCCTCATCGCGGACGGTTGGGTGAGAGGGAAGCCGTGCCGCGTGCTTGTTGACACTGGAGCAGCCGTGAATGTCATCAGACCTGACGTAGCCAGGGGCTTGCCGTCGAGAAAACCGAGCCGACCGTACCAACTAGTGACGGCATCGGGTGACACCTTGCCTGTGGAGAGGGAGGCCCTGCTGCAGTTGACCTTGGGGCGAAGTGTCTTGCGTTTGTGGGTGTTCGTCGCGGAGGTGGCTGAGGAGGTGATACTGGGACTGGATGCCCTCAGGAGCCACGAGGCGACGGTCGACATCGGCAAGAAGGTTCTGCGGCTTAAGGGAGAAGAAGTAATGTCCCGGCACCCCGAAGAACGCCTTGGAATCTGCAGGGTCATTCTCAGGGAAGACGTAGTTGTCCCCGCGAGAAGCGAGATGGTAGTGACGGCGCGACTGGAAGGCCAGCGCAGGAAGAACATGCTGCTGGACCGGAAGACGCATGTGCACGGGCTCTGTGTAGCCGGGACATTGTTGCCGTGCCGAGGGGAGGTGCCGGTGAGACTGCTCAACCCAACAGACACCGATCACGGCGTCCAGGCCGGGACGGAGTTGGGGGCGTGCGAGCCCGTGGTCAGCGTAACACCAATAGACAAGACCCAGGAGCCGGTGCCGACGCAACACCTGGGGCCCCGGCTGGGAGGCTTACTGGAGAGGGCGGCCGACCACCTGACCGCTGAACAGAGAGAGAAGGTCCAACAACTGCTGAGACGATATCAGCGCGTCTTCAGCCAAGGCAGCAGCGATTACGGCCGCACGGACCGAGTGCCTCACCACATCGACAACGGAGACGCCCGGCCTATTCGGCAACCACCTAGACGCGTTCCGTTGGCTAAACAAGCGGCGGTACGAGACATGCTGGAGGACATGAGAACCAAGGGAGTGATCGAAGAGTCTGACAGTCCTTGGTGTTCCCCTGTAGTTCTGGTGAAGAAGAAGAATGGCGAGCTACGCTTCTGCGTAGATTACAGGAAGCTGAACGCTGTCACCAGGAAGGACTGCTTCCCCTTACCCCGGATTGACGACACCCTGGACACGCTTGCTGGTGCGCAGTGGTTCTCAACCCTGGACCTGAAATCGGGTTACTGGCAGGTGGCTCTAGACCCGAGAGACAAGGAGAAGACCGCATTCTCGACAGGCCAAGGGCTTTGGCAGTTCACAGTTATGCGCTTTGGTCTCTGCAGCGCACCAGCTACCTTCCAACGCCTCATGGAGTCAGTAATGAGAGGATTGACTTATGACGCCTGCCTGTTATACCTGGACGACATCATCGTCGGCAAGACATTCGAAGACCATCTTGACAAACTGACCAAGGTGCTATAGAGACTGCAGGCGACCGGCTTGAAGCTGAACGCCAAGAAGTGCCAGCTCTTCCGCAGGGAAGTCAACTACTTGGGCCACATAGTCTCACCAACCGGAGTGGCCACGGATCCGGAGAAGACACAGGCCGTGAGAGATTGGCCTCGCCCAAAGGATAAGCGAGAACTGCGCAGTTTCCTTGGATTGTGCCGTTATTACCGCCGCTTCATAAAGGGTTTCTCCACCATCGCCAAACCCCTCACTCGCCTGACGGAAGAACATCGACCTTATGTGTGGACGGAGGACGCCGAAGGCGCTTTCTGGCAGCTGAAGAGGACGCTCTGCAGTGCTCCTATTTTGGGATTCCCACAGCCAGGCGACGCCTTCATTGTGGACACCGACGCCAGCGACCATTGCATTGGAGGCGTCCTATCCCAAGTCCAGAACGGCCCCGAGCGGGTGATAGCCTACTACAGCAAGACATTGTCCAAGGCAGAGAAGAACTACTGTGTCACCCGACGAGAGCTACTGGCGGTAGTGAAGACCTTGGATCACTTCCACAAGTACCTGTACGGTCAGCCATTCCACCTGAGGACAGACCACTCCGCCCTAACCTGGCTACTTAGCTTTAGAAACCTGGAGGGCCAGACAGCCCGTTGGGTCCAGAGGTTGCAGGAGTACGACTTCACCTCCGAACATTGCAGAGGGAATAGCCACGGCAACGCAGACACCGTGTCCCGAAGACCCTGCCCAGAAGAGTGCGGCCAATGCGCAAGAGTGGAAGAGAAGGAGCGTACCGCAGCTGTCAGAGTGGTCACGGCAGTGCCTGCGGATGGATGGGATAGCGCGGGCCTGAGGAGGGAGCAGCTGGCGGACGCCGACTTGGGGCCACTCTTGAGAGAAGTGCAGGCAGGGACGAGACCAACCTGGGAGGACATCGCACCCAGAAGCGCTACATACAAGTCGTACTGGGCCCAATGGGACTCGTTGAAGACCAAAGAGGGCGTGCTGTTCCGGGTATGGGAATCACCTGATGAGAAGACCCAGAAAGAGCAGTTGGTACTTCCCCAAAGTAAGGTCCCGGAAGTCTTGGAGGAAGTGCACGCCGGTACCTCGGGTGGACACCTAGGAGCAAACCGGACGATCGACAAACTCCGACAGCGCTACTACTGGCTGAGGCTCCGAGCGGACGCTGAGAACTGGTGCCGTCAATGTCACGTGTGCGCGGCGAGTCGCGGCCCCCAGACTAGGAGCCGGGGTCGCGTGCAGCAGTACAACGTCGGAGCGCCCTTCGAACGCATCGCCGTCGACATAGCTGGACCATTCCCAGTGGCCGATCGAGGCAACAAGTACCTGATGGTAGCTGTGGACTACTTCACCAAGTGGCCGGAGGTGTATGCCATCCCGAACCAAGAGGCGAAGACGATTACAGACTGCCTCGTGGAACAGCTGTTCTGCCGTTTTGGGGTCCCGTTAGAGCTCCACAGCGACCAGGGCACCAATTTTGAGTCGCACCTAATGAAGGAGGCATTGGAAAGACTTGGGGTGAACAAGACCCGCACATCACTCCTGCACCCACAGTCGGACGGCATGGTCGAGAGATACATCAAGACCCTAGAGGAGCACCTGAGGAAGGCCAGCCATCAGTGAGACTGGGACCTCAAGGTACCACTGTTCTTGCTGGCCTACCGTTCGTTGACACACGACACCACCGGGATGACACCAGCAAGCCTAATGTTCGGCCGAGAGCTACGCCTCCCTTGTGACCTGGCATTTGGGAGCCCCCCGGAAGCGAAACAGCCGGCAACCGAGTATGTGGAGAATCTAGTAGACCCATCTCCACGACATGCACGAGATGGCTCGTCAGAACATCCAGATGGCGAGCGACCGCATGAAGAGCCGGTACGACAGGCAAGCCAACACCCAAGGATTCCAGCAAGGTGACATGGTCTGGTTGTACCGCCCTACCCGGACCAAGGGACGCTGCCCAAAACTTCAACAACCGTGGCAAGGACCGTACCGAGTGGTGAAGAGGATTAACGACGTAGTCTACCGCATCCAGAGGGTGCCCCGGGGAAGGACGTTGGTGGTACACCTGGATCGTCTGGCCTGTTACGATGGTGCTGTTTGGGACGACCAGCCTTGAGGAGGGAGCAGTGTCGCCCATCGCATTATTGTCGGCACTACCGCAAAGGAGCCGAAGGGAAGAGACAGAGAATGGCTGCATTGTTGGGGCGCTTGCCGAAAGAGAGAAAGGGATAGAGACTTCTGGAACTTTCTGCTTTGTATTTGACTGCAATAATAACTGAACTTTCCTGAAGTTTCCAGAATAGTGCCTGGGAGATATAAATAGTGGAAAGTTTGAGAAGGGACGGTTTTTGTGTTACTAATTCGGAGCTGTGCTGTTGGGGAATCGGAAAAGACTGTCTTGCTGTTGCAACGAGTGTAAAAATTTACTGTTTACGGAAATAAAAGTGTTTCTTTATCTCGACTACATCTGTCTCCTTTACTTTACACCCACCAAAGTCACAATATGTACCTTGGCTCAGGCGCACATCATCAGTTTCTTGCAGCTGACGACAGATACCGTTGACCTAAACTTTGTTTTGAAACTACTACTGCAGATTGGCACAAATTCAAATCATAATGTTTACGAAAACTTGATTTTTAATGATATTAAAACGATTATGTCAACAAGTTGTAATGAGGACCAATCTAGCATTCAGTTTGAGTAAAATGACAGGCTATGTAATACATCTCTCACATAGACGCTTTGCCCCTGGTTGCTTGCATCCAAGCACACAGCAAGCAGTATCATGCATTTTGGGTTTGATCCCAGGTGACTGCATGTGGGATTTGTTGTGGACAAGGTGACGCAGGGACGGGTTTCTTTTGGGTTCTCCAGTTTCCCCTGCCATCTCATTCCACCATGTATCCTCAGTGTCACCACCTGCAGTGCCATATGTAGTTAAACACTACAAAACACAATCCAGTATAACACATGGTCGGTGATCTAATTGTCTGTGTGGAGGATTATGTTGCAGTTTGTATGTATGAAGATGTCCAGCTTTTGAAATTTACAAAACAGATTCTTTCCTCTTGTCACATAGTGAGCTCACAGTTAGTTATCATATTCTGCTATTGCCATTGTTCCTGCAAGAAAACAATAAGATAATTTGTACAAATGTTTATCTGTATTAACATGAAGTAGATAGAGGAATAAGTGAGTAGAGAAAGCCATGTGAGTGCAACACACCTGTTATTTAAGGAAATAATGAAGCTATTAACAGAAGTAACAAGAATCTAAAGTAAAATCAAATTAGAAACTAAAAGCTTCACTTATCTTAGTAATATTCCAAGTTGTTTGGTGCTAACAAGTTTCGAGTTGACTCCAACTCATTCTCAAAGTACCAAACAACTTGGAATATTACTAAGATAAGTGAAACTTTTAGTTACTAATTTATTTTTACTTTAGACATCTGTTATTGTAAAATGGAAGCCATGTTTGCATGTACTGGTTTAGAGTAAATGTTTTTGTGTGTTGAGGCATTACAAGAGACGCAACACGCAGCAGTAAGGTTTGAAAGGGCAAACTCGGCCCACGCTGCAGCCAAGGAGATGGTTTACCTAGCAGAGGAAGGCTTGTCTACGGAAGGCAGGACATTCGATCACGCATGGCAAGAGATGCTGAATCATGCAACAATGAGGGTTTGTACTTACTTAACAAATAGAAACATTTAACATTGATTTATTTTGAATTGTTCTGTATTAAGTACTTTGTGGAGAGTTTTGCAGAATGATAGACAATTGTAATCCTGTGTCACAACAGCCCTTTCCAGCCCAAGGCTTACTGCCCGACCACTGCATCCCCCACCTCAGCCCACCACGGGCATCATGAGGGGGGTACAGTACTGGACGTGGGACATGGTCAGTGCCCCGAGTCCTCCCAGCTGGTTATGTGGCCTTCTCACGAGGCTGAATGTACCCTGCACTATGTCTCACAGCAGGAGAAAATCCCCACACCAGTTCCTGGAATTGAACCCGGGTCTCCTGCTTGGTAAGCAGCAATGCTACCACTGTGCTAAGGAGATGACCGCTGTAAGAATCATACTGCACACAACAGGTGTCCGAATAGCTGGTAGGAACAGCCACTTTGTCCATCAGAAATCATAAAACACACATATCAGGCTTGTCATTCTAGCCAACTTTTAACATTTATTTGGAGCGTTAATGTATTATCATGATCATCATAATCTAATCAAATTCATCATGTATCATATTTGCAATTGTTAATATGGCCATCTTTGCAGACTTGTAACCAAGGTAGTTACATGTGGATATATAGAAGTCCCAGTTTTGAATCCCGTAATACAAAGTTTTCACTGTAGCTCAGTGGTTAGAGCTGCCGTGCATGAAGTGGAAGGTATGTGGTTCAAACCTCGACTGTGGCATTGAATTTTTCAGTTCTGATTCTACCTCTCAAACATTGCCCACACCAGCAGTAAGTTTGTTGGCATAAATAAATCATAATTACTTGTAATATCAGTTTTGTTGCATGTAATATAAATGCAATCAGAAGCATGACTCCATCTTCAGATATCACTGTGTACCTCATTGCACCCCAGTCAGGGACCATGAGCAGGTGGACAGAGAGTATCTCCTGCAATGCCAACGTCACAGAGAATCAGTGCAAAAGTGTAGCAAATGAACCTCAGATGGCATGTGTGTAGTAACAGGAAAAATACTACACAGTCATTTAACGGAACCGTTCCATGCTTCAGACGTAGTGGGTTAAAATATTTAGCATTTCAATGACACATTCTAGACAAAAATGTCAGGTATAGTCGGCACAGTTTATCAGCAGTCCCCAGGAGTTCAAAATGGCCGACATTACACTAAACAGCTGACGGAGGTGTCACAAAAAGCAGTCCTGCCGACGTACATAATAAAGTCATTTCTAACCTCAAATATCACAGTGTTAAAGCTACATGCTTTCAAACGATAATAATGCTTGAACATCATTACCACACAACACATGATGAACGTACTCACCTTCGGCAAATCTTGTTCTGCAATAACACTTTTGGATAAAATTACTTCCGAGCGCTAAATATTGTAACAATACGAGATGCACTAATGTGTAGCGAATACAAACATAACAACACGACTTAACTATAATTGGACATACTGTTCTAAAACAATTCAAAACAAAATCATGCAAAAACGAGCATTACGTCCACTGATTAATTAATACGACGTCTAAACAGAATCTTGTTTTAAAATCTATCGGTTGGCCTCTCTGCAACATGTTCATAAACTGCCAACATAACAGACGCAATAACACCAACTATGGCCATATTTTACAAACATTTGGCGGCACTAATGCAACCCAACGGATGGGATATCACCAAATATTACCAGACTGCACCACAATGGGGAAAATGTCAAGGTTGTTTTTAGGGGTATTTCAATAAGCTGCACCGACTATAATGGTGGAACTATTTTTCCGTCATTATGAGGGTATTGGTTAATAACCAATTAAAGTATTCACAGTGGTCATGTGCTTCTGAATTCCCTTTCCTTTGTACGCAGTAAGCGCAGTTCATATTTCAGAAAGAATATGATATCTGCATAAAACACAGTGTGGTGAGGTAAGCAAATTTATTTTGTGATGATCTTCCACTAAACAGTTGAGATGGTTATCATAGCTGTCCCAAGAAGTACTTAAATCAAACTTGACTCTGTTTATCCAGTGTTATTCTTTTGCTGTCTGGAATATTGTCAAATTGTTGATATAATGATAATTATAATTCTTATTGTTAACTTTTATATCTCAATTCTGTTCACTTAATCAATGATTATTTGTATAAATATCACGCTAGAAATGTTAAAAATATAAATCGGCATTGCTTTCTTGGCATATCTGAGATAATTACAATATGTGAAATACGCCATCAGACGAAGTCACAAGAAAGTATCGTTAAGCAATACAATATCTGATTGCTATTGTCATAGCAACAAATCAATTTCCGTTCTTCTTGGATTGACAGTTCCGAGGGAGATAGAAGTTATTCTCAGCAAGGCTCCAAGAAATCAGAAATTAAAAGCTTTAACCCTTCCTGGGCATAATTATTTTCCTAGTTTTCTCAAGCATTTTAAAACATGAATATTATTCAAAATAAGGCACACATGATACTATTTTGTGTACTAAATTGCTGAAAACGTATAACCAAGCACATAAATGTTCATTAAGCCATAACATTGCTTTTTATTAGAGGTATTTTCTTTTGAGGCTACACCTATTTAAATGAAAAGTGGCATATGTACCAAAACAACTGAAACTTTGCCATATCCACAGGGCAGAGTGCATCATCAGTTCCTAGATATCTTATTGGGTGACACTAAAGTCTTTTTGTGTATGGTATGCTCCCAAGCAGTTATCAGGATGTAAATAGGGTTTCAGATCACATGTTTCACAAAAATATATTGTTTCTTTCCTAACACCTGCTGCAGTGACATAGGTCACTGTTGTGCGCACTTGCAGGACTTTCGTTTTCATCACTTTCCCATGCACTAAAGTCACTTTCATCTGTTTCATTGAGCACAGATCTATACAAGCCCTTATTTCATCCTCCCCATACAGTCTCTTACATGTCATGCTCCAAATCAAACCCAAACGAGCAAAATAATGAAACACAACACAGAAAATTACCCGCTCAGGACGTATTATTCTGTAGCGACTAACAAAACACAAACCTAAGCACAGACGCGTGCTTAAATTCATCTAATGACATCTGTTGACCATTTACGTGAAGTAAAGCCCAGCTACGATAGCTTACGCGAACGTATCAAAAGAATTTGTGTGAAACTGACGCATAACCATGAGTCGCGAATATATGCGCATTTTGCCCGGGAAGGGTTAATACTCTCAGACTGAAGTATCTATATAAGAAAGACATTTGATAACGATCTCTGAGAAATTGAAGTATGTATTATATTATATAGTTCAGTACTCTTAAATTGACATGTTATAAGAATTATTACTTATTTATACCAGCAAACTTCCTGTTGGTGTTTTTAAAACAGTAAGTTTGTTGGCATAGATAAATAATCATTACCATCTGAAGGTTATTTAATCCTGGGACATAAAGTATTTATGAGAGTAAGTCACCATTGGGGTAATTGTCTCTGATGTGAGACTGCATTTGCAGTATAAAGGGAGAAAAATGCAAATTGGTTGGAGAATTCAATGTCATTCTGGCAGGTTGTCACAGTACCTTAATGGTTAGAGCACCCACCTGGTAAGTGGAGGGTCTGTGGTTCAAATCCCAGCTGTGGCATTGAATTATTCAGTTCCAATTCTACCTCTCAAACTGTTTTAAAGTCTCTCTCATTCTTTGGCCTTGAGCAGCAAAAAGCTACAAAAAAACCTTACAAAAAGCGTGGTATAACTAAACTTTATTAAACAAATGACGTGTTTTCAGGTGAATGAATCAGAACGTGAGCGAACACTGAGTGAACTGGAACATAGACGCACATCCCAGACGTACCATAGAGCAGAAATGAGAGTGCAGCAGCTGCAGAAAGATCTGAAACGAGCAATTGCCAAGTCTAGGTAACAACGTGTTGTTTATACCAGTAGCAAAGTACAGTAGTAGATGTTGTAGATAATACTGCTGACGAAGTGGCTCACTTTTTGTACATCACACTTCACATAGATAACTAGGGAACAGTGTTGTGTCACACTTTCTGTAACATCACACTTCACATAGATAACTAGGGAACAGTGTTGTGTGACACTTTCTGTACATCACACTTCACATAGATAACTAGGGAACAGTGTTGTGTGACACTTTCTGTACATCACACTTCACATAGATAACTAGGGAACAGTGTTGTGTCAGACTTTATGTACATCACACTTCACATAGATAACTAGGGAACAGTGTTGTGTCAGACTTTCTGTACATCACACTTCACATAGATAACTAGGGAACAGTGTTGTGTCACAGTTTCTGTACATCACACTTCACATAGATAACTAGGGAACAGTGTTGTGTCACACTTTCTGTATATCACACTTCACATAGATAACTAGGGAACAGTGTTGTGTCACACTTTCTGTACATCACACTTCACATAGATAACTAGGGAACAGTGTTGTGTCACACTTTCTGTACATCACACTTCACATAGATAACTAGGGAACAGTGTTGTGTCACACTTTCTGTACATCACACTTCACATAGATAACTAGGGAACAGTGTTGTGTCACACTTTCTGTACATCACACTTCACATAGATAACTAGGGAACAGTGTTGTGTGAGACTTTCTGTACATCACACTTCACATAGATAACTAGGGAACAGTGTTGTGTGAGACTTTCTGTACATCTTACTTCACATAGATAACTAGGGAACAGTGTTGTGTCACACTTTCTGTACATCACACTTCACATAGATAACTAGGGAACAGTGTTGTGTCACACTTTCTGTACATCACACTTCACATAGATAACTAGGGAACAGTGTTGTGTCACACTTTCTGTACATCACACTTCACATAGATAACTAGGGAACAGTGTTGTGTGAGACTTTCTGTACATCTTACTTCACATAGATAACTAGGGAACAGTGTTGTGTCACACTTTCTGTACATCACACTTCACATAGATAACTAGGGAACAGTGTTGTGTCACACTTTCTGTACATCACACTTCACATAGATAACTAGGGAACAGTGTTGTGTGAGACTTTCTGTACATCACACTTCACATAGATAACTAGGGAACAGTGTTGTGTGAGACTTTCTGTACATCTTACTTCACATAGATAACTAGGGAACAGTGTTGTGTCACACTTTCTGTACATCACACTTCACATAGATAACTAGGGAACAGTGTTGTGTGAGACTTTCTGTACATCACACTTCACATAGATAACTAGGGAACAGTGTTGTGTGAGACTTTCTGTACATCTTACTTCACATAGATAACTAGGGAACAGTGTTGTGTCACACTTTCTGTACATCACACTTCACATAGATAACTAGGGAACAGTGTTTTGTGAGACTTTCTGTACATCACACTTCACATATATAACTAGGGAACAGTGTTGTGTCACAGTTTCTGTACATCACACTTCACATAGATAACTAGGGAACAGTGTTGTGTCACACTTTCTGTACATCACACTTCACATAGATAACTAGGGAACAGTGTTGTGTGAGACTTTCTGTACATCACACTTCACATAGATAACTAGGGAACAGTGTTGTGTGAGACTTTCTGTACATCACACTTCACATAGATAACTAGGGAACAGTGTTGTGTGAGACTTTCTGTACATCACACTTCACATAGATAACTAGGGAACAGTGTTGTGTCACACTTTCTGTACATCACACTTCACATAGATAACTAGGGAACAGTGTAGTGTCAGACTTTCTGTACATTACACTTCACATAGATAACTAGGGAACAGTGTTGTGTCACACTTTCTGTACATCACACTTCACATAGATAACTAGGGAACAGTGTTGTGTCACACTTTCTGTACATCACACTTCACATAGATAACTAGGGAACAGTGTTGTGTCACACTTTCTGTACATGACACTTCACATAGATAACTAGGGAACAGTGTTGTGTCACACTTTCTGTACATGACACTTCACATAGATAACTAGGGAACAGTGTTGTGTGAGACTTTCTGTACATCACACTTCACATAGATAACTAGGGAACAGTGTTGTGTCACACTTTCTGTACATGACACTTCACATAGATAACTAGGGAACAGTGTTGTGTCACACTTTCTGTAC
Source organism: Tenodera sinensis (assembly GCA_030765045.1). NCBI lineage: Eukaryota > Metazoa > Arthropoda > Insecta > Mantodea > Mantidae > Tenodera > Tenodera sinensis. The sequence continues at coordinate 4,271,493 of CM060968.1, forward strand.
ATGACACTTCACATAGATAACTAGGGAACAGTGTTGTGTCACACTTTCTGTACATCACACTTCACATAGATAACTAGGGAACAGTGTTGTGTCACACTTTCTGTACATCACACTTCACATAGATAACTAGGGAACAGTGTTGTGTCACACTTTCTGTACATCACACTTCACATAGATAACTAGGGAACAGTGTTGTGTCACACTTTCTGTACATGACACTTCACATAGATAACTAGGGAACAGTGTTGTGTCACACTTTCTGTACATCACACTTCACATAGATAACTAGGGAACAGTGCTGTGTCACACTTTCTGTACATGACACTTCACATAGATAACTAGGGAACAGTGTTGTGTCACACTTTCTGTATATCACACTTCACATAGATAACTAGGGAACAGTGTTGTGTCACACTTTCTGTACATCACACTTCACATAGATAACTAGGGAACAGTGTTGTGTCACACTTTCTGTACATCACACTTCACATAGATAACTAGGGAACAGTGTTGTGTGAGACTTTCTGTACATGACACTTCACATAGATAACTAGGGAACAGTGTTGTGTCACACTTTCTGTACATGACACTTCACATAGATAACTAGGGAACAGTGTTGTGTGAGACTTTCTGTACATCACACTTCACATAGATAACTAGGGAACAGTGTTGTGTCACACTTTCTGTACATGACACTTCACATAGATAACTAGGGAACAGTGTTGTGTCACACTTTCTGTACATGACACTTCACATAGATAACTAGGGAACAGTGTTGTGTCACACTTTCTGTACATCACACTTCACATAGATAACTAGGGAACAGTGTTGTGTAAGACTTTCTGTACATCACACTTCACATAGATAACTAGGGAACAGTGTTGTGTGAGACTTTCTGTAGATCACACTTCACATAGATAACTAGGGAACAGTGTTGTGTCACACTTTCTGTACATCACACTTCACATAGATAACTAGGGAACAGTGTTGTGTCACACTTTCTGTACATCACACTTCACATAGATAACTAGGGAACAGTGTTGTGTGAGACTTTCTGTACATCACACTTCACATAGATAACTAGGGAACAGTGTTGTGTGAGACTTTCTGTACATCACACTTCACATAGATAACTAGGGAACAGTGTTGTGTGAGACTTTCTGTACATCACACTTCACATAGATAACTAGGGAACAGTGTTGTGTCACACTTTCTGTACATCACACTTCACATAGATAACTAGGGAACAGTGTTGTGTGAGACTTCCTGTACATCACACTTCACATAGATAACTAGGGAACAGTGTTGTGTGAGACTTTCTGTACATCACACTTCACATAGATAACTAGGGAACAGTGTTGTGTGAGACTTTCTGTACATCACACTTCACATAGATAACTAGGGAACAGTGTTGTGTAAGACTTTCTGTACATGACACTTCACATAGATAACTAGGGAACAGTGTTGTGTAAGACTTTCTGTACATGACACTTCACATAGATAACTAGGGAACAGTGTTGTGTAAGACTTTCTGTACATGACACTTCACATAGATAACTAGGGAACAGTGTTGTGTCACACTTTCTGTACTACATCACACTTCACATAGATAGCTAGGGAACAGTGTTGTGTGAGACTTTCTGTACATGACACTTCACATAGATAACTAGGGAACAGTGTTGTGTAAGACTTTCTGTACATGACACTTCACATAGATAACTAGGGAACAGTGTTGTGTCACACTTTCTGTACATCACACTTCACATAGATAACTAGGGAACAGTGTTGTGTAAGACTTTCTGTACATGACACTTCACATAGATAACTAGGGAACAGTGTTGTGTAAGACTTTCTGTACATGACACTTCACATAGATAACTAGGGAACAGTGTTGTGTCACACTTTCTGTACTACATCACACTTCACATAGATAACTAGGGAACAGTGTTGTGTGAGACTTTCTGTACATCACACTTCACATAGATAACTAGGGAACATTGTTGTGTCAGACTTTCAGTCGATGAGCGTAGGGGAAAATTAAGTTTGTGTTATAACTATGGCAATAATGGTAGTAGCATTGGTGTCTTAGATACAAAAACGTGAGTAGCAGCAGCAATATGCATTTTACTGTCTTTAAGGACACCATGATTTTGTGTTTCTGACTAGTACAGGCAGATAACTTTCCCAAAATAGGGCGATTTATTTTCCACTTTTGATACATAGTTTTGTGTGCACATTGGTGTGATGCACTTAGTCTCACTAACACATGTCACTTCCAATGCTGCAGTTTTTACCTGCGCAGCTGCAATATTAACATTACTTGAAGTTAAACCTGCAATACATCATTGTGTTTACTTTCTGTAACTTCTCCCTTTCTTGTCACACATGGGTCCATGCTGACCAAGATAGAAGAGTGAGTTAGCTGAATACTGCAAGCCGCAGTCGTCATTGCTGGAGTTGTCAACCTCAGAGTAGCTTATTGTGTACCTTACTTGCGATATCATCTCCCACTCGTACCATGCACAGTCTGTATAGAAAGTGCTCCGTGTCGTCTTGTATTTTCAAAGAGCAATAATAGTAAATACTTTCAGTAAAAACAAAAAGTACTTCTCTTGCAGGGAAGGAATCCTTCTGTGATGAGCTCGGGAAACTATTTAATGGGAGGCGAAGATCCTCTACATCCACCCCGTTAATTACAACCCTGCTAAGGAATAATACAGTAACACTCAAATGAATTCATTTTTAGAACAAAATACTTGCACATGTTAAAAGAATTTTTTTCCAAAAGAAACAAAATTTATTTCCAGCATTATTGTACAGGATATAATGTTATTGACAAACATTTTAAATGTAAATATATTATCTAAAATAAGAACAAATTAGAAACTAAAAGCTTCACTTATCTTATTAATATTGCAAGGTGGTATACTGCTGACTAGTTTCAAGTTGCATCCAACTTATTCTTAAAGCTATCCAAACAAGTTACCATAGTTGCAGATGCTCAACTTAAAAGAAATATTTGTTGCCAACCTCTGAAAACAAAACACTTATAAATACAATCTATTGGTGGTATTTCAAAATTTATGTGATTCTTGTTTTTTAAAATGAATATCTTTCCCCAAACCATTAAATCTATAGGTCCATTTAATTGTCTTGATAATTTAACTTCTGCTTGTATTTCACGATTAAATGACCAAAAATGATCTGCCACAGGTGATTTATCAATTTGTTTATATTTAATATTTCTAAAATGCTCTTTTATTCTGGTTTCTAAATGACGTTTAGCTTTACCAATGTAAACCCTGTCACAATCCAAACAGCTAAATTGATAAATGCCAGAGCTTTTATAATTTGGAATTTTATCCTTTTTAGAAAAATTTAGTGAATTTTGTATATTAAATTGTTTTGAGGAACCAAACGTATTCCACGTTCTTTAAACATTTTTGTAAATTTTTTATTTGCCCACAGATGGTAAATAAACTTTTTAAAAATACAATTATCTTCATTTTTTGAAGGTAGTAACCTCTTTAACAGCCTTTTGGTATTTAAATTTTTCTATCTTTTTATGTATAAAATCTGTATTAAAACCATTAATTACCGCAGTGTTAATGTGTTTATATTCTGTGTCAAATTCTTCCTAATTAAGGGGTATATTTATTAATTTATAAACTAAACTATTCAAAACAACAAATTTGAGTGAAAAAGAGTAAAGCTTTTATTTTTTATGTAATTATCAGTGTGAGTAGATTTTTTATAAATGCCAAAATTCAATTTATTCTTATGTTTTTTAATTTTTAAATCTAGGAATGGAAGGCATCCATTATTTTCTGTTTCCAAAGTGAATTGTATGGCTTTATCTTGTAAATTTAAAAGTTCTAAAGCATAATTTGTCTGGTTTCTCAGGGAGAACAGCAAAAATGTCATCCACATATCTACACCATATTTTAAAAATTAAAGGGAATGATTTTTGTGATTTGTATTTCAAAAAATTCCATGAAAAGATTAGCAAGAAATGGCGAAAGTGGACTACCCATTGCCAAACTAGAAGTTTGTTGAAAGAGATTACCATTATTTATTTATTATTTTAGAACTTAAGAGCTGTTTGTTTAATATAAATTTATATGGAACTAAACATGAAATTAAATCATATTTAAAATTACAAGAGACGAAAAGACATACTCTTGCAGACATTAGATTTTTGAATATTTGTTTAAAACGAAAAGTAACGCTGGTTTTTGCCGGAAGAATAGTTATATCCACCAGAAGACAGCAGAAAAGTTATTGAAGTTGAAAGAAGCTTGCACTTTAATATTGAAGTTGTAAAGTGGCTGATTTCACGTCCCCTACCCCAAACGTCTGTTGTATGCCGAGAAGGTTGTAGAACGTAATGTGTTGGGGTTTGTACAATAAGTGAAGGATTTTAGTGCACCTCTGTTGACCAACGTTCCCTGGTTACAGTATATGTCTACTGGATTACAATTTTCAGAGTATTTAAGTGTGTCTGATAGTGTGAGAAAAGGTGACCACAATGTCTGCATGTGCCCTGCTTGATGAGCACATAGGTAACTAGTTGCATGATACATTGCACCAAGTGAACAGTCTACACTGTTGTATATCAGTAGAATATGTTTAAGCACTGCATTAGCCTCGTTCGTATGTGTACATTTTACTTTCTCAACATTTATATTTCTATTTTGTTGTGCATAGGAAAGAAAAGTTATTGGATTACATTTCATTTTTACATGTGATATAAGTAGCTGCAGAGTCTATACAGTTGCTTGTTGACCTGGATGGCTCAGTTGGTTAGATCCCAAGGGTGCAGGTTCAAATCTGGCTCAGACCGATGGCTTTTAAGTGTACAGCTCCATGTCAGTAGACTTACTGCCATATAAAATAACTCCTGTGTGACAAAATTCTGGCACACTGGCGATGCTGATGTGATGCTGGCAATTGACAGCATCGTTAAACAACAAAATAATTCTTTTAATTCATTCTTTACAGTTGCAGCAGTATGAATGTGAAGTTGTTTAACCTTTTCAACTTCTCTTCACTGTCACCTTAATATGAGGACAACATTGAAAATCTTTAGAAAATCAGACAGTGATTAATTTTAAAAAGTTTAAATTATTAAATTGTTTTTCAAAATTTTCCCCTTTAAATCAATACAGTTGATCTGAAGATGTCTCTTCAGAAACCAGGTTTTTATAATGTCCCACTGCTTCCTTTCATGACAAAATACCCAACAGGCATAGTTAAGTTTTCGTGAAAATGTTGGAATAAAATCATTGAATTTGTTGTTCAATGCTTTGTAAATCTTTTTTTACTTTCCCTACTGCTAAGTAGGGGAAGTATTGTATTCCACACAAAAATTTGATGTCGAGATTTCACCGAAAATATATGTTTTGAGACCCCTGAATCCAAAAAAAAGCATTTTTGAAAAAAGGTCCGTGTGTGTGTCTGTGTGTCAGTCTGCGGACAGCATATCTCAACAACAAAAAGTCGGTTAAAAACCAAAGTTGGTATTTAAGTTTAATGTCTCTTAAGGATGCGGCACAAAGATTTTGAAGAAAGTAGCCCCACCCTAAACTACCCTTTACATGGAACATTTTTTGAAAATTTTGATTTTCTTGAAAATGGCTCTAACGATTTTGATTAAAATGTCATATGTTTGAGATATTTTTATGGCAAATAAAATGTTTATCTTGAATTTTCTGGCTATAGCCCCTGCAGTCATATTTACTCTGGATGACTTTTACATAACTGGTAAACCGTTAGAGATAGACCAAATCATACTATACAAAAAATGTAGATCTTGCTAAAATACACAACTTATGTGTCGATGAATTTTCTTGTAGGGTGAACCATTTCAGAGATATTCCTGGTTAGTGTGCGAGTTTCGGAAAACTAAAAATTTTAGTGAAATGGATCATCGTTGTTCATTTTTTTTATATGGTAAGTGTGCAAAGAGAAGAGAATCTGAAAGCTTCAAAAGATGCGACTATTGTTCAAAGCCTTCTGTATTCCAATATTCCCCTTGCACCTACAAGGAAATAAGCAATAATATAATTTGTATAAATGTTTATCTTATCTAAGACGAAGAAGATATAGAAATAAGAATTGGTACAAATAGTTTTTACAGGAGTAGAGAAAGTCATGGGAGTGCAGAACATCAGATTTTTTCATTTTCTTTTCGATGCTGCCATAGCTGTTACATTCGCTCAGTACGGGACTTTTTAGGTCTTTTAATTTCCTTTTGATGCAAGCTTTCCTATGATTTGCATTTTGTATAATTCTGCACATGTTTACAACTGATATGAGCCAACATCTTAAATGGTTTTTGCAATTTTCAATTTTATATTGATTTTTATGTATGTTTTGGCAAATATTTTGATTGTTTCACTTTGAGTCCTAGTAGTGCTTCTCAAGTACAATGTCCTAGCTAAATGCGTTCTCACACTACATCATAACAGTCATGCACATGTGCTTACAATAGCTTGTTGACAAACACGTACAAACATGCTCTACCCAAGTTTGACCAGCTATTGTTGTACTTGACGAGTGAATAGGCGTCTTCACATCAAGAAAGTAATCTACACATTTGATATGTAGTTTTTGTAAACAAAAATAAATCACAAGGTGCTAGGGCAGGACTATGTGGTGTTGACATTTAGATATTCAGTTGTTAGTTTTGTTGTCATGATGTAAAGTTATTTTTTCTTTTGGTCATTTTTGATGAACTTGTTCAAAAATTTGCAGTAAACAGACATTTGTGTTCCAATCGACATTAACGGTACATGTTCTAATGCTATAAATAGTAATGTGATCCATTTTGGAACAAAAAACTATCAACCATGTTTTCACCAGTACTGCAAGCTTATTGGACTTTTGTACACTTGTATAGGTTCTGTTTGGAAGACACATTGAGTCAATTGACTTTTCTTTTCATGATGACAACAATAAATACAAGATTCATCACCAGTGATGTAATTACAAACCAAATTTGAAGTGTTGTCTTGGAATATTTACAGATTTTCTGCACCAATCAATACATTGTGGGTCAGTTTATGTGGAATACGTCGACAACTCACATCTGTTAATTGAGTGATATCTTTTGAATACGCTGCAACAATTACAAATTGTTGTCTTAGATGAGGCTTCTTGGTCAGATATACTTCTAAACTGGTCTTAAAATAGTTTTGGTGTTAATGATGATTTAAAATCATAAAAAGCATAAAAAGGAAATGTTTTCTAGTTAAGTTCATATTAGGGTTAAATGATAATTAACAAACTATTGGAGCAAATTGAACAAGCTATACAACAATCAACTCATCAAACAATAGAAAGTAGCTGTTAAACATAAATAAAGCAAACAATTTTCAGTGTGATCCTCATAATCGGAACAGCTTGGTGTCTCACTGCAGTAAATGTTAAATATGAAAATGTAGTCCAATAACACTTGAAGATACAAATTATAGAATTATCTGATATTTTTGAATTTTTTGAGTTGTGCTTTATTTTGACTATGTCCATGAGAAGAAGCAGTGTCTGAAGTTAGTTTAATTTTTCCATTTAACTTGTGTGTTTTTGGCAGTTTGAATGCACGCCGCAGTTTGCTACAGATAAACAGTCTTGCGTATCAGCACCAGCTGCAGCTCCTGTAAGTAGACAACCCACAACCTTACCTGCATTGTGGCTTTATGTGTACATCCACCTTGTACCTGTTTCCAGTAGACTCATAAATGGGATTGTACTGCATGTTGTAGTGCAACAACTTGAAGACATCTTGATGTAAAACTAGTGCACACACAACAATATTTAAACTGAAGCGCAGTTTCACCACCTGATATTAAAGTGATTTAACAATGTAGTTATTATCCACATCAAATCTCCTGCATATGGCAGCAAACGTAACCATACCATGTGCGTGTGTGTGAAAGCGATAGACGTAGTAGCATGCTCACAGCGTAACAGTAATGTTTCGCTAGCCATTAAGTGGAACTGTAGATCAAAACTTAAGTAACATTTGGCTAATCACTTAAACTAAATAAATGGCAATAGAAGTAAATTGATTTATTCCACACACTGCAGCTGTTAACTATCAACACTTTTTAAAATCAAGTTTGCTTCTTTCTTTGTCACTTGCTCCTTTTAAAAAGTCCACACAGCATATAAACAAGTTGTGCTTGACTACGGTATTACTAACACAATCACTCGCTTTATTTAGCTACTGTAGCAAGCTTGTGCAAGTCTGTAGAACTGTACATTATCGACCTGTTCCATCAGTGTAATTAGGGGTGTGTTAGGTGAAAGGGTACTCCTCAAGATTTGCTTCAGTTCTGACAAAATACATGTAAATATAACTCCCAGTGCAACAACAGTTGGTCTGGGTGGCTCAGTTTGTTAAACGCTAGCCTACTGATCCCAAGGTCACGGGTTCAAGTCTGGCCCAGGCCGATGGTTTTTAAGTGTGCTTAAAAACAACAGCTCCATGTCCGTAGATTTACTGGCATGTAAAAGAACTCCTGCGGGACGAAATTCCAGCACACTGGCGATGCTGAAGTGATCCTAGCAATTGACAGCGTCGTTAAACTACAAAATAATTTTTAATACAGTGCAAGAACCCTTTGTGGGCTACATAAGTGCTTATAAATACAGAACGGCTTACACATAGTTGCATGACCATTCTGTATATGTCTGACATAAGTTTTAAGCTTGTAATAAACTATTAATGTACGAGCGCTAGTCTAGTAATTACTGAGCAAGATAGGACTAGTTCTCTAGGCAACGCTGCAGGCCTGTCATTTGCTACGGCATGGAACCTCTGAAGGTCACATGCAGGAGGTTTGATGCAAACGTTAATGGAAATTCTGTTTCAATGAACAATATTACTTGTAAAATTGCATCTAACTTGATCTTACATTAACACCCTAGCTGTGCCATTTGTTAAGGTGAGTAGAAGAATACAGAAAGACAACAGAGAAATTGCACAGATTTTCTCCCAGGCTGCATTGTTATCCTTTAATTCAAGTCTACGGACTTTTTGCATATTACAATAGTTCTGTACTTAGTAACAAGTTGTATAATTAACATTTTTGAGCACTGAACCATTAGTTTCTTTGCATGTTGATTTTTCAGTTGACACTAACACTCAGGGAAATGACAAGGCAACTCATAGCATATACCTAACTGTTTGTTTTTGACACAGAGAATGCTGCAGTACATAGAAGTGCAAGTGATGCTTTCAGAAGCCTTATAGATTGGTAATAACTGTTATTCTCAGTTGTCTTTGACATTAACAAGATGTTAACTAACAGTTCATTGTGAAAGGTTGATAAAACCAAAGAGCTTAACATTATGTTAAAGTTTTAACCAAATATTAGCAAAAACAATGTTAGAGTACTTGAAATAAATACTACCTGGCCCATAGTGTATACAGTTGAAATTGTGATTCTAACCTGAAACAACCAGATGGCATTTGTCTGTGAATGTAACAAGTTAATGTCTTGGGCATTAACAAAATGTTAGCTAACAATACATTGTAAAAGCTTGATGAAAGAGTTTTAACATAGTGTTAACAAACAGGTGTTAAGAGTGTATGTAACATTGGTTTGTGAAACTGGTCCTTAATGTAGTAAAATAAACTCTATAGATATTTCTGAAGTTTTCTAAGGGATAAATGCCAGTTTCAGATACTTTCAAATTTTTAGACTCTATGAGAATTAAAATATTACGTTTTATATTTGTTATTATCTTATACTTGAGAGAGATATAATGTGATAATCATTGTGCCAGAGAAGTACGCTCTTAAATGTTGCTTTGTTCTCATGTGTAGCATTCTCACATGGTTGATATTAGCCAGTGGCGTACTGGCAGTTTAGAAACACACAGCCGTAGCTTTGAAAGGCCAAAGTATCCTGTTACACATTGTGCAGTTCATTAACATGTTGTATATATGAATCAATTAATATTGAAAGGAACTAGGGTCAGTTTTAAAGTTTTGAGACTATCGGAATTGTGTAAGTGAACACCTGCCTGCTGTGCAAGTGGTCCTGGGTTTGATTCCTGGCTGGAAGAGTGGGAATCTTTTAGCCCACCTCTGTGTGTGGTGGTAGCGTGCTGGCCTCATTTTCAAGAGCGCTCAAGTCATGGTGAGTTATCTGGATAAGGTTTTTCCCAAGATTTTCCCTTATCCTGAGAAGACGAACATCGGATAACGTTAAGCTCTATGCACCTTGGACTCATTTGAGCATCATTTAATTAACTTCATTCATTGTCCAACATGACATTCCATTGGAGGATGTTAACATACAAAAAAAAGACAGTGCTGACCACCTCAAATGAAGGACAAGGAACGTGTGTAATACTAATACATGCAGCTTACTTCTCTACATTATGAATTGATAAAAAACTCATGTTTAAAAAATCTGATGTTCTGTTCAACAACTAATGATTCATATCAATTAAAAAGAGATGGTGAAAGCATACAGCCTTCTCTTATGCTCTTATTTACTGTTGCTGTTACATTTATTGACGTAGTAATTATCATTTTATTCTCAGTGTACTAGCTTTTTATTGTTGATATTAAATATGGTGGAATACCTTTTTTAGTTTCTCTACTATGTATAGCAGGGCGTTACTGGATATTTTAATGAGACTATACTTATACCTCTACAGTTGGAACAATTTTCTTTATCCCCTTTTTATACATTGGACATACTTTTCCTATTCTGCATTTTACAGGTGCAGTTCTAAGAAACATTCATAAATTCCTTATTGTGTTCTAAAGTAACTAAATAGTTGTGAAGCACTGATTAGTTTCAGCAGGTTTAGTGCTTCTATAGATGTGTTTTGAATTGTTAAGCTTTATAGCATTTGTTATGGAAAACATTTGTAAATTAACTACTGAATAAATTGGAAGTAACTAGAAATGAGCTTGAAGACATGAGAGGCAGGGTGGTGAAGTTGGAACAAGATTGAACATAGTGAATGATGTTAGGGATACAAGAAAGAGGTAGGAATAGTGCAAGAGAGAAGGTGCAGGAATTGCTGGAATGAAGATTGATAAGTTCAAGAAACTACTAGTTCTCTGATCCTTTGACAAACATACTAGCAAAATTTACAAGCACATAACTGAGAAACAAAGTGTTAATACAGCCAAAGAAACTAAAAGGGTCAGACATTTATATAAGTAAGGACTTATGTATCATATGAGCAGAGGCAAAAAATGAGGTATTACCAAGGACAAAGGGCATGGATAGATGATGGACAAGCAAGAGGGGACAACATGATACCCAGGTGAAGTAGATGTGGAGCAGAACAAGGACAAAGGGCGTGGATAGATGATGGACAAGCAAGAGGGGACAACATGATACCACGCTACCCAGGTGAAGTAGATGTGGAGCAGAACAAGGACAAAGGGCGTGGATAGATGATGGACAAGCAAGAGGGGACAACATGATACCACGCTACCCAGGTGAAATAGATGTGGAGGAGAACAAGGACAAAGGGCATGGATAGATGATGGACAAGCAAGAGGGGACAACATGATACCACGCTACCCAGGTGAAATAGATGTGGAGGAGAACAAGGACAAAGGGCATGGATAGATGATGGACAAGCAAGAGGGGACAACATGATACCACGCTACGCAGGTGAAGTAGATGTGGAGGAGAACAAGGACAAAGGGCATGGATAGATGATGGACAAGCAAGAGGGGACAACATGATACCACGCTACCCAGGTGAAGTAGATGTGGAGGGGAACAAGGACAAAGGGCGTGGATAGATGATGGACAAGCAAGAGGGGACAACATGATACCCAGGTGAAGTAGATGTGGAGCAGAACAAGGACAAAGGGCATGGATAGATGATGGACAAGCAAGAGGGGACAACATGATACCACGCTACCCAGGTGAAGTAGATGTGGAGGAGAGAAGAGGAGCAGCAACAGCGAGTCAGTTAGAGAAGTAAGCAAACAGGTGATGAAATATGAAGTAAAAGTGAAGTTTCAGATTAGGAGTACATGCAGAAGATGAGGGGTGTGTATGAAACCAAAGGGAAAAGTAAAACAGAAAAGCAATGAAGCACGACAGGAAACTAGTCTTAGTAAACGGTTAGAAAGTTTGAAACATACATACATATGTACTACACAAGTAAAAGTTAGGAAGCCCAAAATGTGAATTTTGACTCAACGTTACTGAAAAACTCTTGGTAATGTTTAAGACAATAAAGAAAATTATTTGAATCTTTATTGAAATTCTGTTCTGCTGAGTATAGAGGTTTTAAGGCTTTGTAATATTTGTTACATTTAATTTACAATTATAAATCATACATGAAATGAAATACTATACCATTACTAGAATTACTCTCTGGTATTTACCAGGTGAGTGGTGCTACAAGATGCTCACTTGTTCAACACATTGCTCAGTCAGTCTGCTCGTGCTGTACTTCTCCCTTTACTGAAGTTATCACTCTCTCACTTGTTCAACACATTGTTCAGTCAGTCTGGTTGTGCTGTACTGTTCCCTTTACTGAAGTTATCACTCTCTCACTTGTTCAACACATTGCTCAGTCAGTCTGGTTGTGCTGTACTCTTCCCTTTACTGAAGTCATCACTCTCTCACTTGTTCAACACATTGTTCAGTCAGTCTGGTTGTGCTGTACTGTTCCCTTTACTGAAGTTATCACTCTCTCACTTGTTCAACACATTGTTCAGTCAGTCTGGTTGTGCTGTACTCTTCCCTTTACTGAAGTTATCACTCTCTCACTTGTTCAACACATTGCTCAGTCAGTCTGGTTGTGCTGTACTCTTCCCTTTACTGAAGTTATCACTCTCTCACTTGTTCAACACATTGCTCAGTCAGTCTGGTTGTGCTGTACTCTTTCCTTTACTGAAGTCATCACTCTCTCACTTGTTCAACACATTGTTCAGTCAGTCTGCTCGTGCTGTACTCTTCCCTTTACTGAAGTTATCACTCTCTCACTTGTTCAACACATTGTTCAGTCAGTCTGGTTGTGCTGTACTCCTTCCCTTTACTGAAGTTATCACTCTCTCACTTGTTCAACACATTGTTCAGTCAGTCTGGTTGTGCTGTACTTCTTTCCTTTACTGAAGTCATCACTCTCTCACTTGTTCAACACATTGTTCAGTCAGTCTGGTTGTGCTGTACTCCTTCCCTTTACTGAAGTTATCACTCTCTCACTTGTTCAACACATTGTTCAGTCAGTCTGGTTGTGCTGTACTGTTCCCTTTACTGAAGTTATCACTCTCTCACTTGTTCAACACATTGTTCAGTCAGTCTGGTCGTGCTGTACTCCTCCCTTTACTGAAGTTATCATTCTCTCACTTGTTCAACACATTGTTCAGTCAGTCTGGTTGTGCTGTACTTCTTTCCTTTACTGAAGTCATCACTCTCTCACTTGTTCAACACATTGTTCAGTCAGTCTGGTTGTGCTGTACTTCTTTCCTTTACTGAAGTCATCACTCTCTCACTTGTTCAACACATTGTTCAGTCAGTCTGGTTGTGCTGTACTTCTTTCCTTTACTGAAGTCATCACTCTCTCACTTGTTCAACACATTGTTCAGTCAGTCTGGTTGTGCTGTACTTCTCCCTTTACTGAAGTTATCATTCTCTCACTTGTTCAACACATTGTTCAGTCAGTCTGGTTGTGCTGTACTTCTCCCTTTACTGAAGTTATCACTCTCTCACTTGTTCAACACATTGTTCAGTCAGTCTGGTTGTGCTGTACTTCTTTCCTTTACTGAAGTCATCACTCTCTCACTTGTTCAACACATTGTTCAGTCAGTCTGGTTGTGCTGTACTTCTTTCCTTTACTGAAGTCATCACTCTCTCACTTGTTCAACACATTGTTCAGTCAGTCTGGTTGTGCTGTACTTCTCCCTTTACTGAAGTTATCACTCTCTCACTTGTTCAACACATTGTTCAGTCAGTCTGGTTGTGCTGTACTTCTCCCTTTACTGAAGTTATCATTCTCTCACTTGTTCAACACATTGTTCAGTCAGTCTGGTTGTGCTGTACTATTCCCTTTACTGAAGTTATCATTGTCTATCAGCACCCCATACCCTTCCAGCCAGTTATGCAGCCTTCACGACCTGGGGTCACTACTTCTTCATCAAGTAGCTCCTCAATTGGCCACTCTAGGACCTAATGAGGCTGAGTGCACCCTGTGCTAGACCTCCTAGGTGGTGAAAAATCCCCACTGAATCCAGGACTGAACCCAGGTCTTCTGTGCCAGAGATACATCTTTGTTACTAGCACTTTCTAATGGAAGATAAAAGAAACTGTGCACACAGTTGTACCCAAGAAAACTGTTTGAGTTGCTCTTTCATTTGATGTATGATTTATAATTGTAAGTGAAATATATGAATACAACAGGGCCTTAAAACCCTTATACTCACTTGGAAACACTTGCTAGTATTTATTATTTATTTATGCCAACAAACTTACTGTTGGTGTTTTTAAACACACAAGCCGTGTGTGGGCAAAGTTTAAGAGGTAGAACTGGAACTTAAAAATTCAATGCCACAACTGGGATTTGAACCACAGACCTTCCGCTTGCCGGGCGGACGCTCTACCAATGAGCTATTGTGACAAACTGCCAGAATGACATTAAATTCTCAAGCCAGTTCGTATTTCTCCTGGTAAACCACAAAGGCAGTCTCACATCAGAAACAATTACCCCAATGGTGACTTACTATTGCAAGTACTTTATATCCCAGGATTAAATAACCTTCACATGGTAATTATTATTTATTTATGCCAACAAACTTACTGTTGGTGTTTTTAAACACACAAGCCGTGTGTGGGCAAAGTTTAAGAGGTAGAACTGGAACTTAAAAATTCAATGCCACAATTGGGATTTGAACCACAGACCTTCCGTAAGTTAATCAACAGTAAGTACTTCCAACAGTAAGTTTGTTGGCATAAATAAATAATAATTACCATGTGAAGGTTATTTAATCCTGGGATATAAAGTACTTGCAATAGTAAGTCACCATTGGGGTAATTGTTTCTGATGTGAGACTGCCTTTGTGGTTTACCAGGAGAAATACGAACTGGCTTGAGAATTTAATGTCATTCTGGCAGTTTGTCACAATAGCTCAGTGGTAGAGCGTCCGCCCGGCAAGCGGAAGGTCTGTGGTTCAAATCCCAGTTGTGGCATTGAATTTTTAAGTTCCAGTTCTACCTCTTAAACTTGCTAGTATGTTTAGTCAACATGTGTGCAGATCGGCCACCTCCGTTGAGGAGTCTTAATAGTGTTTTACAACACAGCCTTTTCCTCCTCAGTCATTTCTGCAGAATTGCAACCTCTTAACGTAAGTTTTTACACCTAATGAAACACTTTAATTCATAATTTTGGCAACTGGGGGCTCCACATGGAGCCGAGTCGACATGAGGCTGTCACTCCCTTAAATGAGAGTTGCTGTTAGCCTTCAAGGAACAGGGATGGATATTTCCCTTGTCTGACACATGGAGATGGATTTACGACAGTCATTAGTTGGGTTAGGATATGTTTCCTTTGTGGAGCAACTGCACACGCGTTCACTAAACAGGCTTTACTTAATATCTGCTAAGAGAAGAGGACACTTGGTATACTAATAGAGGAAATTTGTTTGTGCTGCAGGCCGTACTTTGAGATGAAGGCTCAGTTTAACCAGCTGCTGGAAGAACAGAAGAAGAGAGTTAAAAGTCTGGAACAGCAAGTGGGCAAAGCAAAGATGAGTTACGCAGAAGCTTTACGTAACCTCGAACAGATCAGTGATGAAATACACAGGGTTTGTATTGTCTCATCATTTAAATTAAAGATCCGTTCTCTATACTTTTTGTTTGATTGGTTAATATTGCGTATTTGCCAAAACACTTCACATTGATTTATTGCAGAAGTATTAAGAATTCACCTTTAGTAACAATGATTAACACCCATATAATGCCCTATATGTGTCTGTAAAATATACTTAATTGAGGCAAGGTGTGGACATTTCAGCAATCAAAGCTGATACTGTGAAGGTAATTCTCCTGAGGCATCATCTCCCAGTCATCCCTTCCCATTCCTGCTGAGCTGTTGCCAACATCAGCTCTTGAAATATAACCAACTGGTGCTGGGAATGTAGGAAACATCTTAGTACAGTACGTTTACTACAAAACTTGGCCAGCAGGTGCACGGCCCATGTGAGCCTCACTTCATTTCTCTGTGTGCACATGCTAATCATCTCACGTGCGTCAGTTTTACTTCTGTTAGGTGTTTTCAATTACACAAGCCATGTGTGGGCAATGTTTGATCTAGAATTGGAACTGAAAAATTCAATGCCACAGCTGGGATTTGAACCACAGACCCTCCACTTACCAGGTGGATGCTCTAACCATTAAGCTACTGTGACAACCTACAAGAATGACATTGAACTTTGTAACGATTTAATAAGAGCTGGGGTACCATCTACAGTATGGTAAGGGATGGCGTGATTTGTTTTAGTTGAGCTGGATCAGTGGTGAACCTGAATAACTCTTTTTGTCCACTATTAGTATCTCGGACGCAGTACAGGTCAACAAATAATTAAATTAATTACTTCTATAGATCCACATTAAAGTGTTTGTTTTTATTTGAATCTATAGATACACAAAGTCAATGTATAAACACAAAATTATATAATCTCATGGCTTGGCATCCTTTTGAATCATGCTATGGGGTCCATAATTCCACAAACATGGACTATAACTTTTCATAAGTTCATATTCTATTTCATGCCACTTCGCAGAGTATACACTTATTCTGTATGTTGTTATTTGGCATTCTTCCATTAGCATAAATGTTGGTCTGACAAACATTTCATACAGACAAATTTCTAAATTTCTGCACTCACTGACTCACTCACTTACACACTCACTGACTCACTCACACACTCAGTCACTTACACACTCACAGACTCACTCACACACTCACTGACTCACTCACTCACTGACACTCACTCTTGCTCACTGACACACTCTCACTCACTCCCACACACCCACTCTCACACACTTCCATTCACTCACTCTCACTGACTCCATTTCTGTCTTTATGTGAAAAAATTGTGGAATAAACTTATTAGTAAGGTAGAATTGTGGTTATATCTAAAAACCAAATCTTTATATTTAATTACATTTTGATTCGTTAGGACGTTACACAGTCATATAGCACATAACAATTTGTTAAAAGTGAACAAAATGTTTGAGAATAGCAGTGACATTGTGTTATGTGTGTTTGACTTTAGACACGGAAGTACGAAGGACTAGAAATGGGAGAGGGCGGAGATCCACTTGGAGCACGGGGAGCTGGTGTAGGGGCAGAGTCTCCATTGCCTCTAACTGCCAGCTCCCCAGATCAAGACAATAATATGGCAGAGCCACCTTCGCACAAGAAAACTCCGTCTGGAATCAGTTCCTCTTCCTTACCAGATACAGGTAAGGAAACTGAATACCATGTTATACATACATACTTCCCAACTTTAACAGATTGCCCATAAAATGTACAGGGGCAGAATAAAGAGGTTTTTATGACTTTGTGGGCAGAAAACTTGACACAGCATTCAAATCTATTCATTGTATTGTAACATAAGGATTGCAGACTGACAGTTTAGAGGTTTTCTGTGAGAAGGTTTTGAAGTTTGAAGTTGGCAATTACTCGTATCTAGGTCCAGAGAAGATCATGAATGGGGCACAATGGGAAGCTGGCACAGGCCTCTTCCTGCATACAGCATCCTCCAGGCTCTGATGGTACATATTCCTGATGGACAAGCAACAAGGTCTAGGAGACTCTTGGTTCATCTACTGTGACCATTTCAGCATCACGTCTCATGTGTTCACTGCCAGTGGCAGTTCTTTATCAGTCAACATACAAGGCACAATGCATCTCAAGTTTGTCACTCAGGAGTTGATGCATAATCCCATAATAATGTCAGCAACTTCTTGAATAGTTGATAATTTTCACAAGTGACATCACAAACTCCCTGTTGCTGAGGTAGAACATGTCACAACCCTGGGACATTTTGCCATGTTGAAAACCCTTAACTCATTGATGCTGTCCTCCCAGTTATTGTATAACAGTTGATATGTCAATTAACTTTTTTGAAGCTTAGCAACAGTGAATGCAAGTTCTGATATATGAATATTATGTAGTCAAATATCAGAATATGTTTACTTCACTTACACTGTAAATTAAGAAACTTCCATCATCTGCTGCAACTCAACTGACAGGATTGACATCCCCTTCCTCTTGGTCCCTGAACTTGGTTTAGATGTCTAGAGGCACAATTTCAAAGTTCATAATTCTATGTGTGAATGTTCTCTCGTATGGTGAGTTGTAGCATTAACTGCCAGGAGTGTAAGACCAAACAAAACAAACTTCCATTAGATATCATGATACTGGCCTGGCACTACAAACGATGGTCAGGGCCAAGCTACTTGACA
>CM060968.1:4294955-4517455 GCA_030765045.1 Tenodera sinensis
TCAGCAGATGGCAGAGCTTGCTGTCAGGTCACAGAACACTTTACAACCTGCTAGCCTTTCTCCTCGACACAGCGGCGGAAGTGGCGAGCCTGCTAGCACAACTGGCTTGAGGATCATGGAAACCAGTTTTGTGAATCAGCAACAAACAAACCCATTCCTGCCTCCCCGGGTAGGGGAAAATGGGTCAGATGCTGACAGTTCAACAGCAGAAAGCCCCTTACTTCCCCATGAGGACTCGGGAGAACAGATCTGGACAGAAATCAGCCTCGTGGACTCCCCAGAGGAAATGTCTTCACATTTTGCTAAGGTTGGACAACATCGCAACTACATCCAGTACTCCCCTCTCACAGAAGAAGATGCAAATGCTGCAGCACAACAAAGCTCAAAAACTGAGAGTCCTGCTTCAAGCTTTGTGAGCGTGCTCAAAAACCCCTTCCTACCGGCAGCGAGTTTCCCCGAGCGAACTTTCCAACAGCTCAGTCCTAAGTTGCTGAAGAAGGCTTCAGGAACCGAGGTAGAACCTGCCACAGAGCAGCAAGGGGAGAGGACCCCCAAGATGTCACACCCTAAAGCCAAGCTGGACTCTACTCTGTCAGGCTGGATATCGCGTTCAACTGTTTCTGCTGAAGGAGGTGGTGGTGGGCAGAGTTTGAACCGTCGACAGAGTTTGGATACGTTGTTGTGGGGTGGACCAACGACGGAACGTGTCAAAGAACTGCTGTCACATGGCATGATGATGCTTAACATATCTTCCCTAACAGAAAGACGAGCTAGTGAACCACAGACTGACAAGGACCAGGATTCACAAGTGGCAGGAGAGGGTAAAGGTCAGTATTGTGGGCCTTGTTGCATCTTCACCTAACTACCGTATAAGATAGGTACACCTCACTTTTAACACTTTTTCTAGCGAGAAAATTTCTTACCATAAACATCTACTGCAAAGCAATTATAACTTATGTACACATACATCAAATATCTAGACAATGTAAGTAGGAAAAAGTGCTTGCCCTTTAATTGTTGCCCTTGAATCTGCAAATTATCGTCTCTTTCCGTGTGTATAGATAAACCATTAAAAGTCTACAATTTGTTCTATATACTTGCCTGTATTTTCTGTATTTGTGTCTTGGTTCACATACAAAGCCGATAGCTCTTTATAAATCTTCAACACCATGATGTTGATGTAAAGTTGGCAACCCCTATTGGATATTTCTTTCACTTGATTGATCATTTTGTAGACAACTCTCGTTTGTCTGTTCCCTGAAATCCAAGTATAGAGTTCTGCTTCACGTTTTGGCCATTTAACAGTTCCACTTCTCAGATTATGTTTATTGTGAGGCCCTTTCTTTAAAACATGTCCCTGATTCCACCAAGTTCTTATCTTTTTTCGGTTGGTGTTGGTCTGAAATGTCTTTCTGCAGCTCCGTTTCCATGCTCTTTAGTATACAATCACTTGTTGTTTAAATGCAATAGTATTGCAATAGTTGGAAGCTTTCATGACCGGGGTCAGAATTATAGCTAGAAATCACTTCCGAACTTAAAAGCCACACCTGCGGTGGACATCATCAGTGGCGTGTCTTAGTCTTCTCGGTGAAGGTACCTAACACATACCTCCCACTCAAGCCGAGCCAATCCCCTGTGAGTGGCCCAGATATAAATACGGCACCTCCAGCCAGCGATTCTGTTGTAAGTGAGCCTCCGCCGAGAAGTCTCAGACCACGCCACCGATGATGTCCACCTCAGGTGTGGACAAAACATGTGGACCTCTAAACTCCAGCAGACCACGACTTTTAAGCCCGGAAGTAATTTCTAGTTATAGTATTGCAATAGTTTACAAACAAAACCAAATATAGGCACAACACATGATCTCTGCACTAAACACAACAATAAATGAAGCTTGAACGAACAATATAAAAGCTATTCCACTTAATATATATGAAGTGATGTAGACATTGAGACTTTTCAAATGTTTTAGAAGTATATGAGTCACCTATAGATTCTTATACTTTCACTTGCATTTATTTTTCTCGAACGTATTTTAAAGACCAGTGTCTTCGTTCTCGACTGGTGGTTGAAGAGGAAACATCTGTTGTGGTAGTGACTGTGCTGCTATCTGGCTTGCTGGATATAAACTTCAGAATTTAATATCCTGTTCTGTGGTGTGCTGAGTACACCAGAAGTGATGGGTTACGGCTGATTTGTCGATCTGTTTGAATGTTATGTATCTAATGTGCTCCTTCATAACATGCAAGCAGATCAACAAATCAGCCGTAGCCCATCACTTCTAGTCAACCCAGCTCACCATAGAACAGGATATTAAATTCTGAAGTTTATATCCAGCAAGCCAGATAGCAGCACAGTCACTACCACAACAGATGTTTCCTCTTCAACCGCCAGTCATGAAACCGTTGAGAATAAAGGTGCTGGTCTTCGAAACACGCCCAGATAAAAATAAATGTAAGTGAAACTATAAGTGTCTATAGGTTGACTCATATACTTCTTAAATATAAAAACTGTTAATGATGGCACATGTACATCCACTGAACTTTATACAACGGGAATACTTCAAGTTTCACAAGGAAGCGAACAACAAATTAGTTCAAGCCAAATCAAATTTTGAGAAATGGACTTTGTAGGCACCTACCTAAACTTGCTACTGATTTATAGCATCCTGTTTTTGGGCCTATTTCTTAAGGAAAACAAGGTGCGTCTTATATGCTGGTAATTTGATAACCCCTATCAAAACCATTGCAAAAGCTGCTCACAATGAAGTGAACAAGCCTCAAAACATATTCAGATAAAATGAATAAGTGAATGTTTCTTAATGTTATAATTCCAACTCAAAAAACAAAATTTAATTGAAATACATGACAGATTCTAATTTGTGAACACAAATTATAACA
The DNA here is from genome assembly GCA_030765045.1 of Tenodera sinensis. Lineage (NCBI taxonomy): Eukaryota > Metazoa > Arthropoda > Insecta > Mantodea > Mantidae > Tenodera > Tenodera sinensis. The sequence goes on from CM060968.1 coordinate 4,297,856, forward strand.
AAATGTTTATTTAATTTCCAGAAGGAAAACTCATAAGTCTAGCTAAGAAGGTTCCCTCTCCATTGGAGAAATCACTGACATATCTCAACGCTGAAGATGATTCCACATCAGACAGTGAAAGCTTAGCAAGGTAAGTGTTTCATTAAATAAGATTATTTTAACTCTAAGTTGTGAAAATACAATACTGATCTATACTCATTGTGTGCCTATTTGTTTTGATGTGAAATAAGCAGCATTTTAATGGTTTGCCTTTTTTATCATCTCCACCATATATATAGTACGTACATTCCACCCGGCATGCCATCCACGATAATGTCATCCTTTATTCTTCTATTCATGGCACCCAGTGTCACCTGATTGGTTCCTTCCCTGCTGGCAGTCCTTCAAGACATATCCTGGTTGGCTGCATCCCTGACACACTCCTCTAGGGGATCCTGGACAACGTCCCTGAGTTGGCTCTTTGTCTTCCTCATGTCATATACTTCTGTTTTCCAAGACAGGCATAACTGTCACCATGGTGCTAGGATGTTGCCCAACATCCTCCATGATGTCCACGTGCTGGCAGAGGTCTCCCATCTTCCTGCCGAGCTTCACGCCGATCACTTCCCTGTTGATTTTTGCCAGTAGCTGCATCTTCATATCTTCATCTTGTTCATTTCAGATTTTATTTCTTCCATTCCAAAGTTTGTTATTAATTTCTATCTACATCTTCTCCATGCCGCTATTCATGTTCTTCAATTCAGACTTCATTTTTGTCTCCATCTTTTCCATTCCAGAGTTTACATGATTTATTTTCACCTAATTTTTCCAGCATTGCCTCCATGTTGACATTCACGTCGCACTCCTGACACCAATGTAACAATTTGACAAGCCCCACTTCTGACACGAGGTAGACAGAATCCAGTTCAGTTATTTCACTTTCTTCAAAAACTATCGCACAAATGCACAGTTCTGTTTTACTGATGTTAACACAGTCTTTCATGATATTACAACTCACAACTGTTTTCTTCTCGTAACCTTGACTTGCTTCTTTCACTGTGTTTTTTCACTTTCTCTGTCTCTCATACACTAATTACACAAATACACAGTTCTCTTTTACTGATGTTAACACAGTCTAAAGTCTTGCACATTACAACTCACAACTGTTTTCTTCTCACAACCTTGACTCATTCCTTTCACTGTCTTTCTTCACTTTCTCTGTCTCTCAAACAGCTGACTGTGACACACAGTCATTCAACACTCATTAACTGTTTGCTAAATTGAAAAAATATGTTGAGATTTCTAAGCACATTCTGCTCCAACTTATAATTATGTTAATGACAGGACTAGTTTCAGAGAGGGTTCTCTCCATCATTCGCTGTTGGTCAACTGGTTCAACATCAGGTAGCTGCTTCCCCTTCTCTCTTTGCCAAGTATGCTGCTCTTCCTATTGGCTAGTCATAAGATGTCATTTATGATTGGTATGTCAAAATTCATCAGCCAATCACGATCCTTAATGATGTAAATATTTTCCCACACTGTTAATTACCAATCATTTTTCGCTGGTTTTAAAAGTTGGGTATGGGTATTTAGGTTGATATGACTGCAAGACCAAAAGTGTTGAGCTATGGCTGATTTATCTGTTTTCTTGTGTTTTATGTTTCTGATATGTTCTTTCATTCTGATTTCCAAATTTGTTTTTGTTTTGCCAATATATATCTTATGGCAGTCTTCACAGTCGTCACAGTAGATTCCTGATAATTTAATACCCAAGAGTTGTATTTTTTGGAGGGTGATTGAGCAAATTTCTCACGCTATACTTGTTTTGCAGAGTCAGTTTTATATTATAATCCTTAAAAATTTTGTTGAATCTGTTGAAAAATTTTGGGTCATACGTAAATTTACAATACTTTTTCTTGGGTATTGCTGATTTTTAATTTACTGATATCCTTTATAGTTTTTAATCTTGTATGTTTTTTTTAATAATCTAGTTATGAAATTGGATTGAAATCCATTCAAACTTAATGTGCCCCTATTCTTCATTGTATTCTCTGTTTGTTAGTGGAAAATTGGTGAATTAAGCTATGGAAGATTGAATACTGATGTGCTTTTGGGTTGAAATTATTGTTTTTGATGTAGTTGTCTACATGTGTTTGCTTCCTATATATGCTGAATTCCAGTCTGCCCATGTTTCTTATAATTTTTAAGTCAAGAAACGGTAGCCATCCATGTTGTTCTATTTCAATAGTAAGTTTTATGGTATGGTCCTGTAGGTTCAATAATTTCAATGCGCCTTGAGCTAATTTTTTTGGAACAATGGCAAAAATGTCATCCACGCATCTTAACCAAATTTTAAGCATGTATGGAAATGCCTTGGTGATATTATCTCTAAATTGCTTGTAAATAAGTGTGCCAATATTGGAGATGCCAAACCTGATGTTTGTTGGTACAACTTATTGAACATGAAGGAATTTTGTGTGTATTATACTGTTTACTATCTTCCTTCATGACGTGGCTGTTCTATCACGTACACACACCACTGAAACAGACAGGTTTCTGGTGACTCATTTCTGGAACTCACTAACTGCTCAGTAAGGGTGATGTAACATGGACTTTTCTCAAACTTCTACAGATACACCGGCTGCTGGATACTTCTGGAATACCCTTTATTGCCACATGTTCATAAGAGCCGCACATGGCAGCCTGACCTTGAGCACTGTCAGCACCCTTCTACATCTCATAGAACATTGTGCATTAATTTGGGGGCAGGAAGAAAATTAAATTAAATTGTGATTGTTGATATGCCCAATGGTTGTGTTCCAGTGTGGAGATGCTGACAGATGAACAGATCTCATCTCTGATGCTGGACCAGGACATCCAGGAGGCTTGTGAAGAGGTGCTGGGGACGCCTCTGTCTGAGATTTCACCGTTAATCAACGACCTGAAGCAGAGGGAGCTGCAGTTAACTCCTGTGAATAGCGAGAACTGTAAGGAATAAAGTGACAAAGGTACTTCTTCCACTTCCATTTTCAATTTTGTCATTACTGCGGCGCTGGTTGATACTTGAGCAACAGAATGTTGGGTATTTTTAAGCTCATTCCGACAAGAGAAATGAATATTTTGGCTAGGTACATCCTGTTTCATTATACATCCTCTATTTGCATATGAAAAGAACAGACAAATAATCTGTAGTAATTCTTGTCTGCACCCCCTACGTTTTAGAATACAACTAGTCATCATATTTATAATATATTTATCAGTTTTGTTTGTACAACAAAATATTATTTTAAGATAAAAAGATATGATACCAAAGAATTATATTCTTGGAAACGTTTTTTCCAAGAAGTCATTTTAACTTGCCTGAAATAAATGCAAAGAAAGAGCCTTGTAGATTGTTAATTACTAGAGAAACTTTAAAAGCAATATGAAATAGCAATGAAACTACTACATGGCTTAGAACTGCACATCCTCTAATCTGGGCTTCTGCCTTCTAGATGAAGTTGCCTTTCTAATATTAGTATTAGTCTGCCCCTTACTAGAGAGCTCTGGATGTAGGTTTTATAGACATGTGCCCCATTGGGGATGGATCCAGGCGTTAGACAAATTGTTACTAAATGAACTTTACATTGCTACTGACACATTTTTCTTGAGCCCTGGAGTCTAGTGCAGTCCGAGTCAAAAGAACAACTTAGTATCAACACGAGTAGCACTGAGGATATGATACAACTATCATGAAACTGCAACAACTTATGCCAAGTACACAGATGAGTGAAGTTTAGTCTCCAAATATTTGTTATACAGTGTGTCCGTAAAGTGAAGGTGCAGTTTTGATCAGTTACAGAAAAGCAATGATGCCAGCTGAGGGGCAATGCAAAGGGTTCTCCAGATTACTCAAGGTTGGTGTTACATGATCCTTGCTAATAGTGAGGTGGGGGAATGGGTAGAGGTGTTACTTACAGGCACAAGTCATCAGTCAGCTGCATATGTGCAGTCACATCGAAAGGGAATAGTGAAGCAATATTATTGTCAAAGTCAGCTGTTTGAGAGACAGAGAAAGTGAAGAAAAACAGAAAGGAGCGAGTCAAGGCTACGAGGAGAAAACAGATGTGAGTTGTAATATCATGAACGCCTGTAGACTGTGTTAACATCAGTAAAAGAGAACTGTGTATATGTGCAAAGTTTAGAAGAAAATAAAGTGATTAAAAGCAATTGGACTGGACTTTTGTCGTTTTTGTTACAATGTGGGACTTGTCAAATTGGCATTTTGTTACAATATACAAGTGTGCAACCTTGATAAAAAGAAAGGAAAACTGCAAGTTTGTATTGCTGTTGAAGTGGATGTTCGTATCCTGACATGATGAATGTGTCCTATCACTAAACACAAATCCTTGCAAAATGAAACTGCCATATAGCTACTGCAGACTCGGGCTTGATGCAGTACCAAACTGGGCTAGCCATGTGTGTAAGCTTGTGCACAACACTGTGGCTTTGTTTTGTTGAGTTGATAGCTGCACTATGTATTACATTATCCTTGTTGCTTCTCTCTCTGGTTTACTTTTGTCTTGCAGCAAACAACTGTCTCACATTTGTAGCTATTACACTAGTCATTGCATGCACCACTCACCATTTCTTGTGTTTGAGATTCAAATGCAACTATTATAATGCTATTTGGGTTACTCCCAACTATAAAAGTAAATTCCTTCAACAAAGTAGACAACTACAAAGGAGGGATTTCTCTACTTTCATCCCTTAAGAAGGGTATAAAGGGAGTGAAAATGTGCAGAATCAGAATAATTAAATTGAGCATGGAGGATTTTCATCAAAATCACAAGAAAAGGGTGAAAACATATGAGTATTATAAACAAAACCATAGCTTGTAACACTTCTATCTTATACTGTATGAGTGTATTAGTGCACAGCAGAAATCATCCAAGAAAGAAGTGACATTCATTAAATGAGTTACCTAAATGATCACGAAGAGCAAAAGGCATGGACGTTTAGTATATGACAAGATGAGGGCATTACATGCATTTCTGAATTTACACTGTTATTGTAAGGAAGGGTAGTGAATTAATTTGCACTTCACCACACTCCCATTAGGCCAGGTACCGCAGCCCTCCATGTTCACACATTGTCACAGTTGTATCACTTCAGATGTGAAAATAGCTCTACTAAGAAACAAAATAGTATATTGTGTACTTATCAGGTCGAGAATGCAGGTATGTTGGGAATACGAGGCCCGCAGGGCCGAGATCTGATACGGAGCTTACAGTTCATGGTTAGTCAGTTCCTTTTTGTAATACTTGAAAAACCCATAAAAAGTAATAATAAATCAAAATTGCTTTTCCATATTTTATTTAACATTAAGAAAAAATGAATTCTCTATGTGAACAAATGAAAAGCTACATCTAAATTATATGGAAAAGCCTTCTTATCGACTCTTTTGTTAATGAATTTCACAATAGATTGTTTACTTGAAGTACCACCTGTCTTGGTTTCTAGGTTATTTATTTATGCAGCCGAATTGAATCTTTTGACTTTTGATAGTTATTATCAAGGAGTAAAATTTTATAAAAATGAGCGACATTGCTATTGAAGAAGCTACAGATCTAGCATGAGCATCACTTTTACCAGCAAAGTCAGAACAAAGATATGTTGAAGCTTACAATGCTTTCTGAAAGTGGTGTTTTGATAGATATACCAGTGAGACAGTTTTATTGACTTATATACATCTCCAGTGAGCTTATGGTGCAGTTATTCTATGTGGTGTGACGCCATTTCCTCATGGTGCTGACCAGTTTTAGCCTTATTCCCATGGTAATTGATAAATTAATTGCAAATTTAACTTACACTACCAAATATGTGTTTGCAGTGATTAACTTGCACATCAAGTATTGCAAAAAGATATATTGTAGTATTCATTTGTGGTGATATGACACATATAAGCCAAGAAATTAAAATAAAACATGTTTGCAAAACATAACTTTTTGGGATTTTTATAGTTAAAATGGATATCTTTGTGATAATGATGCCCCTAGCTCTTGAAAAGTGAGAGTGATGAGCGATTTCATTAGCACGTTTACATTGAGGATAGTTAAGTGTACAATAATGATGTTATTGACTTGGTGTAATGGATCGCACATTAGAGGGAGGTTGAATTTGCTGCCAGTGAAACAAACCTAAATAGTAATTGTTAACATTAACAGCCTTCTATGACATAATTTAAGGTACCACTGAGAACAAAGTTATCTAAGAGCTCAAGAAAAAGTGTGTAAGTAGTATTGTGTTATTATATTTATTTGTATCTTATATTATTAAAACAGCTAAGTTAATTTATTAGACAAAATACATTAGAAGCCTCGCTTAGCAGCTGTGACTTACAACTCACTCATAACTCGCTTGCATTTATTTTCTGCCATTTTGTATATAAGGGCGATTTGGAAGATAACCTTCATTTGGTTATAAATAAAAAAATCTTAATAGGAAACAATATTTTATTAAAAGTGCAGCTTTATACCATTTTTGATCATAGTTGAAATTTAAATGCAGGCATTTATCACACTGTTTGACTAATTGCTTACCCAGCCATTGTGCAGGTGCCGTTTAGAGCTATTCAAGTTGAGTTTTATTGAGGCACCGTGCTTGCATTGCTAGCACGTACTATCTTCATGCTACATTGTTAGTTTCCAAATTGCCCTTGTTGCTAGGGAGAGTGTTCCAGAATTTACCACACTCAGATTGCAAACTTTCACATGATGCAGTGGGCTGCAGAATTCTCCACAGTACAAAGAGAGTTGGTAAAATACTGTATTTCATCACATAAAGTAATACACAGTGCAACCATTATATATGTATAGATAACAAGAATAAGAGCGAGTCTCAGTGTATGGAAGCTTGGCCACATTACACTGTTTGTAGTTGGAGAGAAAGGAGGGAAATTGTAAGCCCAGAGATATTCCAATGGATACCAGCTCACTGTGGACTGAGTGGTAACGACAAAGCTGATTTTCTTGCGAAAAAGGGTACCAGCAGTGTACAAAAATCTATAGTTAATCTACCATTTTATGCAGCTAAAATATTAGTCAACTCTGAATTCAAAAAAATTATTGCAAAATATTACTATGAAAAATCAAAGAATAAAAGATGGGTACTACCAAACATTCAAACAGTAATTCCTGAGTATCCTCGAAGAACAGCAGTTGCAACCTTCAGGTTGATTACAGGACATGATTGTCTGGCAAAACATTTAAACAGAATTGGGATATATTCTTCACCACTCTTTCCTGTATGTGATCTGCAAGAGGAAATGGATCGAGACCACCTTCAAATATGCCCGGCCACTTCTAGTGCCCTTCCCATCCATCAGTGAAAAATATTGGAGAGCAAGAGGATTAATGACTTCATTGTCCAGCATTAGCTAACAACAACAGCATTTTATTTTGCAAATTTTATTGTTGCATCCAAACTGTTGGGTACAGTAATGTGGAGCATAACCAACATTTATGATAAGTATAAATTGTGGGAAAAACAAAGGAAAAACAACCATTGCTGGGCTCTGTAGCCAAGGGGAGTAAATAGTGAAGTGGTTAAAAGGGGAAACTTTACCACAGGAGTAACCTGAATGCTTTTAGAAGATAGCTTCACAAACATGGTTAATTAATATTTATTTATGCCAACAAACTTACTGTTGGTGTTTTTAAACACACAAGCCGTGTGTGGGCAAAGTTTAAGAGGTAGAACTGTAACTTAAAAATTCAATGCCACAACTGGGATTTGAACCACAGACCTTCCGCTTGCCGGGCGGACGCTCTAACCACTGAGCTATTGTGACAAACTACCAATTGAATTTTTAAGTTCCAGTTCTACCTCTTAAACTTTGCCCACACACGGCTTGTGTGTTTAAAAACACCAACAGTAAGTTTGTTGGCATAAATAAATAATAATTACCATGTGAAGGTTATTTAATCCTGGGATATAAAGTACTTACAATAGTAAGTCACCATTGGGGTAATTGTTTCTGATGTGAGACTGCCTTTGTGGTTTACGAGGAAAAATACGAACTGGCTTGAGAATTTAATGCCATTCTGGTAGTTTGTCGCAATAGCTCAGTGGTTAGAGCGTCCGCCCGGCAAGCGGAAGGTCTGTGGTTCAAATCCCAGTTGTGGTATTGAATTTTTAAGTTCCAGTTCTACCTCTTATGGTTAATTAATTTTGTGAATGATTTCTATTTAAAACATAGTTACTTTTGGTAACATGTTGTTGTCCATTACACACGTATGTCCTTGGAACAAAGATCTCATTGCTCTAACTCAACCCATAACAACAACACCCACAAGTCAGTGTTATCAGAGTACTGAACAAAACTGTTAAAATACGAAATATGTGTGGACATTTAGTATACACATAACTATAGAAACAGACACTATTGAAGAATAAGATTGCTATTGACTTGGTGTGCGATAACCAAATGGTGTCATGTGTGCTAATTACCACACCAATCAGGTACCTTCTCGACAGAACTCTCTCCCATGAATTAGCGACAGACACATGAAATACTGATGTGATGAAATACAGTAGAACGTTTGGGGACTGCTTGCCGATGTTTAGGGCGAGGTCTGCAGTCCAATTGGAGACTCAACAAAACACACTCGTTACGTATTGAATCCGAATCCTGTTTTTTGAGTCACTTTATTTACACTCATCTTTACTTGTAAAATGTTTGGAACGTTTTCAAGATCATTTGATCTGATCCTCAGCTGTTGGGTGACTGAAGTCTGCTGCCATCTGGTGTTAGGGACACAAAGTTCAATGTTGGGATTTCAAAACTTACTACTCAGATCAAATGATCTTGAAAACGTTCCAAACATTTTACAAGTGAATATGAGTGTAAATAAAGTGACTCAAAAAACAGGATTCAATACATGAATTCTTCACTGTTAATATTGCTTCTACTTTGAATATCTACAACACTTATTATGTTATGTTTATTTAACATAATTGCTAAGTTGAAAAGATTGATGAAACAGATGACAGTAAGCAGAGGAAATATTGTATTCCACCCAAAAGTTTGATACTGGCATTTTTACTGAAAAAACTTTGATATTCAGTTTTCAAGTACAGCCATGAAAAACTGATTGAGCATATTTGCAAGTCCCATGTCGTGTTTACCAACATGCAACTGAGTTTATTGATAGTGTGTTCCATACAATATTATCAGATACACAAATACACTGTCTGTCATTGGATCATCACCCACATTTGTGTAAAGAGCAGTGTGTAAACATGACATGCGACTGCTCTCCTAATGCCATCACTTATTTCTTAATGGCTGTACCATTGAAAGAGAAAGTTTATAAATATCTGTAATTTGGTAAATTTTGTGACCACTTATTTGTTTAAAGAAAAGCACAAACAAAGAAGAAACATAAATGTGTTAAGAATTTAAGAAAATTAAAACCGGTGTAAATGGATACTTGGTATTTTAAAGTTTGCTACCTCTTTTTTAGCAATTTACTGAAAATGAATTAAAAGACCTGTCTTATTATGTACCACATGTTCAAGATTTGCAATGATTTTAAATTATTATTGATGATGATGTTACATGAAATGCACTGTAGTGGTAAAAATGTGTAAACATTTGCAGAATAGAAATACTTTGTTGGAAGATTTTAGTTAGTGACGTGTAGATAGTAAAGTATATCACTGGGACATTTGCTCCGTTCTCAGTCAACCTGATACTGGAACGTGGTGTCTTCTCCAGGTACTTTTGCTAAGGAGAAACTCGGCCTTTATTGTTCAGAATGAACACATTCTCCCAGGCTGTTGTTTTATGTTTAACATGCTTTCTAACAATGTATGTTGTGGCAGGTAGCAATGAACTCTTTATCTCTAGGTCATTGCGGATAAAAAGTTAGTGAGGGCTTATATATCATCAATCAATATCCAAGTTTCCACTGAAATTAACTTAATTGCAACAAAGTAAGAATATTACAACAAATTGTTTCACTCTTCACACATATGATTATGATAAATTTCTGTAGTTATTTGGTTTAACATTGTCGAATGTCTTTCTTTGTAACTCTTGCATATGCCAAACTCAATATAGCATCTCGATTTCTTAAGCTTTCTCAGCTTCTCTAGTAAAATACTGATCAAGTTTTTATGTAGAGTCGTGCATAGTAAATTGTTTTGTGTGATGCTTGTTGGCAACCGAATCCTCGATCACAGATTGCTGATATGTAGCCCGTTGTGTGTAATCACTCAAATACACGTCTATATTACACAACGTTTTGATTGGTAGTGTCTAGGGTCTGGTATTTGCTCTTCCAAAAACGATTGTTTCTCTTTCGTTATCGATGGTAACTTTTTTCTTACAATCGATGTTGGCCATGTTTCCTTCTGCTAGATATCTTCAGATTTGATACTGAAATTTACAAAATAGATACAGTATTCATATAACAAGGAATTTACATATATTATTCAATGGATATAACTTGATATGTGAAATATTAGCATGAATTTTCTCATCAGTTCACTTGGACACACAATTCCTGCTTCAAAGCTCAGGACTGATTTCATGGTTTAGTAACCAATATGCTACTACTGCCGATTTATATACTTCTTTATACTTTACATTCCTAAGATGTTCTTACAAATTTGTTTTCGATTTTCTTTTTGTTTTTCCATTGTGAAAAGCCACATTCCATTGAAAATCTACTACACTCCAAAGTGAAGGGCACCATACCAGTAATAGGAAAATACCAATTCAACTGCAATGACTGCAGCAAAATTGATATTGGAAGAAATTAATGCTGAACCTACATTGTCAATAAGAGTCTCTAAGAAGAAACAACTGACAGCCTGGGAGAATATATTCATTCTGAACAATACACATTAAGTCTTCAACTTTGAGTTGCCCCAAAGTAAGAGCTTCAGTAAGAAGTTCCTGGAAAAGACACCAGAGGACAGCACCACGTTCCAGCATTGAGAATGAGAGCAAATGAAACATGTCCCAGAGAAGTAGTCTGATTCACTTTTCTATCTAACTTTGGAGAATAATTTGTGCAGAAGCGTGATATGTGATGTATTGTCAGATAAAACACTGAATGAAAAACATCACAGAATGTCATTACTTGACATTGGCTAACTGTTCCTTGATTCTGTAATATTAGATACAGGGTGTTCAGAGTTATTCAGCACTTTGTCTCTGGTAGAGGACTAGTGAATGATAAATGTGTAATACTGCACTTCGTGTGATTTCAGGGTATATGTAGCGCTAACAGATAATGGTGTGCACAAGGGTTCTTTTTAAATAAACTTCACTTTTTACCAAATATTTGTTTTTATTTAAATTAGGTTCCTTTATAACAAAGTAGTTCTTTCATGATTGGTTTTTGAAATCAATGTCCGAAAGTATGAGGGCAGTTAAAAAAATAAGAGCAAATTAAGAGTATTAAATGCAATTAATGCATCAGACATTTGAAACTCCTGGGAAGTGAAGATGCATGCTTTGAGGAACTTCCAACATGTGGCAACAAATAAAATAGTAACGAATAGGAAAGACAGTTGAACCAAATGGCTGCATCCCTAGCTGTGTGCACTGTAGAAGAGTGAGCAGTCGGAGGGTGTAAAGCCTTGACAAATTCATAGAGAGATGTTGGAAATAGTTGCATTAGTGTGGACGTACGTCCAGAGAAGCAATGCTCTGGTCGTGTTAGTACGCTGTTACTGACCACAAGCTTTAGACAGGGAACTGAGTATCTGTGTCAGATCCACTGATGATGCCTGGGATTACTGGACAGACCCTGCCCACCTCTCTCTGACCTGTGGAGGTGCCAAGCGTAGTCCCTGGTGAAATGTCAGGAACTTCACCATGGCCTATACGTCCAGATAGTGTGTTTAATGATCAAGACACTGTCCGTGAAAGACTCAGATGGCAACAATGTCACTCATCTAAACTGGTGGTAAAGGCTGAATAAGTCTGAACATCCTGTAGAACTCTTGTTATTTAAAGCCAAAGAAGCTGTTTGATATGTAGTAAATATATTTGCTGTGCTTCACAAGCAAGGAGTAAACAGAAATATCGCAGGTAGAAGGATATTTCTACGTGGGTAAGGTTTATGAAGCATAGAGTGTTAAGTGGAGTCTTGCATTTATTTTGTACCAAAATTGGCAGTTACATTTTTTATGTATATGTAATAGACAATATAAGTTTACAGTGTAAGTTGATAACAAGTTTTGGATAAATTAGTATTGTTTGTTATAATTCAAATAGAATCTGTCACATGTTTGTGAGAACGTACCTACTTCAGCTGTTTGGTAAACACACAGAGTGTTTCACAAGTAAAGAATATTGCAGAAAACTAAAATTATCTAACCACATGCAACTAGGAAGAAAAGGTATTGTATTCTGCTCAAAAATTCAATAGTGGAAATACATTTTGAAACTCTGTAAATACAAAAAGAGCATTGTTAAAAAAACATCCATGTGCGTGCGAAGATTACTCAAAAATGAAAATTCAGTTAAATACCAAAGTTGGTATTTAAGTTGAGTATCTTTCAAGAATGCAACACCTTTTACATTCTTTAGGAAATGTAATTCTTTCAAAATGAGCTACACAACCATTTTACTTAGAATGGCATATATTTAAGATATTTTCATAAGAAATGAAATGCATATATTAAATTTTCTGTGAATATTCTCTGAAGTTCTCTTCATTCTGGATGACTTTTGTATGACAGATAAACTGTAAGAAATACATAAAATATTACTACATAAAAATATACATCTTGTTAAAACATACAATCTTGATAAAATAATTTTGTGGGGATAACTATTTCTGAATATTCCTTGTTATTCATTCCAATGTTGAAATTCTTTTCAAATGGGAGCTCATTTTATCTTCCTTTCATAGAAGTTTGAAAACATTGTTGTTATAATTAATTTAATTTAAAAGGTGAGTCAATTAATAACACTAAACAACACTTACATTTGTTTTTTATGTCCTATTCATGCAAAGAGAATGGAAGCCATCATATAGTGACCACTCTTAAAACATTTGACTATCACTTAATTCTACTGTATTCCCCTTGTACCTACAAGAAAATTAACAATAAGATAATTTGTACAAATGTTCATCTGTATTCACATGAAGTAGATAATGTTTGTACAGGAGTGAGTAGAGAAAGTCATGTGAGTGCACACATTCAGATTTTGGTCTGTCTTAACATTCCCAGTCCTATCTCTGTGTTGAGTGTACCAAAGGTCCAGGGTTGTTACCGTCAGGAAGTACGCTTATGTTTGAAGAGTTGGTCGTGAAGTGAAAGTCACCAACACAAGTTAAACAAGGCAAATGGCTTCAAGTTCACTTTTGTATTTATAAGACCATAGTACATAAACATTGGGAACAGTATCTTGTATGCCAACCAACAATACACAAGGTGTGTGTGGACAGTGTTTGAGAGGTAGAATCAGAACTGAAAAATTCAGTGCTACAGCTGGGATTTGAACTGGGAACCTTCTGCTTCACTTGCAGCTGCTCTAACCACTGAGCTAGTGTGACAACTTGCCAGTATAACATTAGGTTCCCCAACCCATTTGTATTTTTCCCAGTAGACCACAAAGGGAATCTCACATCTAAGATAAATACCCCGATGGCGACTTACAATGTAATAACCTTTAGATGCAGCTGCACCTGAAGCAGAAGATCCACGCTTCAAATCCCAACTGTGGCATTGAATTTTTCAGTTCTGATTCTACCTCTCAAGTATCTTGTTATTTCAAGGAATGAAACAGAGACGTTACCCCCACCATCAATTTGTGTGCCATCGCTCACGCAAATCCTAGTCAGGTCATTTGTCACAACTAAAATACACATTAGCATACAAATAAAATATAAATACAAAAGCTTTCAAATAAAGAGAACTCCAGAGACCATTCCCAGAAAATTCAAGATGTATGTACATTTCATTTGTCTTGAAAATATCTTAAATATATGGTATTTTAGGTCGTCTTCTTAGTGTTATGGTAGCACTGCTGCTTACCAAGCAGGAGACCCAGGTTTGATCCCTGGTACTGGTGTAGGGATTTTCTTCTGTTGGAAGACCAGATCTGGGGTACACTCAGCCTCCCCTGGGGAGGTACTTGATTAAGAAGTAGTGGCCCTGGTTGTGTAGACAGCATAACCAGCCAGGAGGACCCATTGTTGTTGTCGTGTTTAACGCCCGCTTTTACTACTTCGGCACCGCAGGCAGTCAGGAGGACCCAGGGCACTGACCATGTCCCCCCTCCAGACGTCTGTGGTGGGCACATGCAGCAGCTGGGCAGTAGATCTTGGCCCAGAAAGGGCTGTTGTGTCAAGGGGTTATTATTATTGCTGTAATTTAATCAAAATTGCTAGATAACTTTTGATAAAATCAGACATTTTGATTTACTACATAAAGGGTTGTCTGGGCTGGAGAGTTTTGTTGAGAATGCTCGATGTTGGATGGATCTTTGGAAGATAGTGATGTTACGTTCTCACAGACATGGATGTTTGTCTGTGCAATGTCTATGTGATGATGTTTTACTGTATCTCTCATTGACAGTGTTTGTGTAAAGTGTGGTATCATTTTGAGAGAACAGAAGTGCTATGAGGTATGGGCAGCTTCACATTGGTCACACAAGCTTAAGTTCAACAAGTTAAAATAGGTTATGTGCTTGTATTGATGTGCCATTTTTACACAATTAGTGACTCCTGTACACACACTTTTATAATACTTAGAAACTATACTTTTTGAAGAAACATAGTGGAACAATGCTTATTGACTTCAACATGTCAGCAGTGTTTTCTGCAAGTAGTTTATGACAAATTGTATTTTGAAAATGGTGCAGATGTTTGTTCCATTAATTGCTAAGCACAGTGCTGTTTGTTTATAATGTGACAAATGACAATGTACAATTACTTTTTTTGTCACCTTATTTTTCTTTTAAAACCGAATGACAAAAATACAGCTTTGTTTTACTGTTAACACAATCTACACTTCTTCGTGATATTACAACTCCCAACTGTTCTGTCTTCTTGTAACCTTGACACACTTTTCTGTCTTTCAGTTCTCTCTATCTAGCAAACAGCTGGCTTTGACAATCACAGTCACTAAAACTGCTTCATGCAATAAACAACTCCAACATGATGTTAAATGTCATAAACTGTGTCCGTCGACATACACACACTGCTAACATGTCTTGTTCAACATTCACAAAACAACTATTACTACTACTCTTGTCGTCTCACTCGCTTATACATATATACAGGATGGAAGTGAAATAATCCGTCAGACTGAAGGAGGTGAGAGAATGGATGTGAATGAACAAACAATTGTAGTATATCTTTTTAAGTAAATGTATCGTTAACTAGATAACCACGTCTAAAGCTGAGAGTATGTGGCAACACACACATTACTTGATCGGCAGCTCAATGAACTATTCTAACCCTCTATAAAACAATTTAAGTAATTTTGGCTGTGAATTGAATTCATATGCCTCTGATAAGGTTTGTGAGTGTGAGTATGTGTGAAATATAACAAAATATTGTTTTCTCCCATCCTCCAACTGCTCTGATGGCTTTGACAAAAAACAATTGTATGTAGTTAAGTAAACATTTGTGCGATCTACACCGATGTTAGAAGAAAGTAAATGCACTTGATGCAATGTTGCCAGTTTTAACACATTTAAAAAAGCAACAAATTGTGAATTTTTAAAATTTAATTTACATGAAAAACCATTGTATCTATTGAAATATGACAAAGGAAAAGGTTTTAGTTTATTCAATTTTCTACAAACATAGACATAAATTAAGAACCTTTAATCAATAATGATTCAGCCAGGTGGCATTACATTTTTTAATAAAATTATTTTTTGTAGAAAGCTATAAACTTTTCAGCCTTTTGGCATAACAGATTTTTATTATTCACAATATGAGAAACTCACTGTTAAAGTCTGGCAAATTATTCACGTCCACACTGTATGTACATGGGAGTGATGTAGTGATGCACTTTTGTCAAACAAGAGTTCACGTTTGTATTTATAGGACATAGTGGTGTCAAGCTAGTATATCTCTGACTTGTGTGTAGTAAACATTGGGAACTGTGTCTGCCTTGCATCATCAGCAGTGTCTTGTTTATTTCAACAGACGTTACCCCCACCGCCAATGTGCATGACATCACTCGTACAGACGTTTGCTTACTCGCACCATGTACAGTCTGCATTGAAAGCATTTCATGTCTTCTTGTAGTTTCAAGAGCAGCAATAGTAAATGCTTACAATAAAATGAAAAGATACTTCCCTGGCAGGAGGATAATTGTTGTATGATGAGCCGTGGAAATCCCCTCCCATGGCCCTTGTTAATTCAAATCCTAATGAGCTCATACCTAGAAGGAACCTTTGACGGCCAATAAGATTTGAATGTGTGAAAGTGTTGTCAACAATACTCAGGGGTGATTGTGTACTCTACTGGCTTAATAAGTAGTGGTGTTGTCTCAATAAGTGATCTCACTCATAAAGTTTTATTTACCTATATGTACATATAACTATGATATCGTAACTGTGAATTCTAGTCAATTATATATACAGGATCTTTCAGAAGTTACTGGACATTCGAAAAATTAACCAATTTTAATTATTGTTGGGTGTGTTGTACATATTTATTAATAAAAACATTTTCTGGCGACATACAATCGATTTAGTTCCTTATGTGCCCACTAGAGAGCATTCTTGTGCAATGAGAATCACTGCTTTATAAAGCCTTTGTTATTTTGTTGTTTATGTTTTGTTTTGTTTTAAGACATGTAATTCAGATAACAGTTTGGTGCCTAACAGAAAGACCATCCTTTCAATTGGTGAAAAGTTTCAGGAAACACGATCTGTAAAAGACAAGAGATCAGGTTGGTGTTTGTGCAACATATGAAGAAAAGATAGCAAATGTCTACGGTGCTTTCATTGACAGCCCAAAATATCAATCTCCAAAGCTGCTCAGGAATTGAGCATTTCTCCTACTTCTGTCTGGTGTATTTTATGGAAAACGCTGAATTTTCAGTCATATCAGATACAAATTGCACATTCTCAGTTTCTTGGCCCCTGCGATCTTGTATATAACTCCCTATTGTGGGAATTCATTAAGGACAGAGTGTATGCAAGTAAACCAGGTACTATCTGTGGTGCAGTTGGGCACTCGTCGTATGCTGGGCATTGTTCAGGATGGACGTGTTACCTATGTGGTTTATGCTAGAGTATGTTACTTTAAACTTAAATTTGTGCAAATGTTCTCTGTACTGCACCGAGAATATTTATTAATAAATATGTACAACATATCCAAATATAATTAAAATTGATTAATTTTTTGGATGTCCAATTGCTTTTGAAACACCCTGTGTTACTACGAATTGTGCAATAAAGAAGAGCAATATAATGCTACATGTGATACTCAATGTTAGCCATTTTGTCTTTACTAGTGAGAATATGCAGAAGTAGTATATTCATATTTATGCTAACACTGTCAGTTTGGAACATTTTCAAAATTAGATTTCACGTAAACTATGACACATTTCAATTTACTCATATTTATTTTGTTAATCTCAATAGACATTGTGCCATTTAAAAATTAATCTTTGCTAAAAAAATACACCTTATAAGTATTGTTAAAGTATGTTTATAGGCTATAAATGCAAGTCCTTCTGTGAAAACTGCACACTACTAGCACTAATGATTTGCATTGCAAGCTTCCAGTGTTTGTTTATAACATTTTGAACCATCAACAAAATTCCAACCCTCAACAGATATGGCTACAGCTTCAAGAGGAATTGTTTTGAAGAGATAGTAATATATTTTCTATCTTATGTTTACTATCTCTAGCAATTCTTGTGTGCTGTAGAATGGAGGTTTTGTTAACCTCTTATGTATTTTATCTTCAAAACTTTATATTATATATTTCCTTTACACTGATGTTTTTAAAGCAACAAAGTTGTGTTCAGTGTCATCAGAAGTGTAGTTTTCTGGAGTTACTGTGTTTCCATATACTGATTGAGTATGCCAGAACTGTATGATCATGGAACCCTAATGCACGTACTGGTTGTCTATGTCAGAACTGTGTGATCATGGTAGCCACAAGGAATTTAGGCATTGCAATACAAGTTTTGATTTACCTGCTTTGTGGAGAGTGCTTTTAAACTGCAAACTATTCGACACTGCTGCTGCCATCTGGTGAAAAGCTTATTTTGATAGTAATGACCACGTCACCCTTCAAGTGTAGTCCCCTTCCACACATGCACACTGGTTCTAGTAACTCTACCATTTTCCAAATGTATCCTGGAACTAATGTTCTCTGAGGGTGTTTAGCACAGAAGTACTTCTTCCTGAATCCTCTCAATTGTGTCGAACCAATGTCCTTCAACTTGATTTTCAGTTTTGTGAATAGAGCAAAGTTGCATGGTGCCAAGCCAGGTGAGTATGGCAGATGGGGAACTACTGCCATACTGTTGTTTGTCAAGCAGTTCCTTCTGATCAGTGGTCAGGGTACTTGTCAGACATAATGCATACCCAATTCAGTAGTTAAAATTCGTTGGCCCATCCCCTAAGCATTTCCCACTTCATGAACAAGGTCTTCATTGGTTCGACATCGTTAGGCGTTGTGCAGCTGATAGGCCTGTCAGTGTGAGCATCATGTTCAAATAGCTGTATGACTGGCCCTGAACTGAGCATGCCCCAAACATTATTTTAATCATTGCAAGGGTCTCAAGGCACTCGTCAGGATATGACTTTCCTCACAAGAAGGAATTCATGGATGATTTTCAAAACTGCTGGCAAACCAATCTGCAATGTTGTGTGATTATTTCCATGAAGCATTTTTCTCAACTCTCCAATGTTTTCCTCAGTCATTGCCATTGTTAAACGCCCGCTTCTCTTATCTTTTAAAGATGCTCAGCACCTTTTAAATTCCTGAAACCACTAGAAAACTGTGGCATGGGAAGGAGCAATATTTCCAAAAGCCTGTTGTAAATTTTCAGGTGAGTGAGTGAGTTGGGTTTAAGGGCCCGTCGACAACTAGGTCATTAGGGCCCGAGTAAATGTTCAAGACTTTGGCACTTGGTGCTGTCTACCTGCACGCCATGGGTTGTTCTCCTTGTGCTACTGGAATGGGAGAGTCACTATCTGATACCAGTTTACTCACAAAGGACGGGGCTATCCTATCCTGCATCCTTGTGCTACTGGAATGGGAGAGTCACTATCTGATACCAGTTTACTCAAAGGACGGGGCTATCCTATCCTGCATCCAATTCGAGTGAATCAACTTTCACATCACAAAACTTTTGTGGTGACCCTCGTATATGTCATTGAAAGTTCCAGTTGTGACTGATTGGTGAAATGTACTAAACATCCTTATGTGCTTTAGCTTAAATACTTTTAATGTCATATTTTTCAAAATACATGAGTGCTATTGGTGGTTTGTAAAGAAAGAAACTGCTTAGAAAGGATTAGTGAGTATTTTAACTTGTTGATATTAAAAGCATTAGACCAATGTGACAAGAGTGATCTCTGTTTGACAGTCAGTGTAAACCAAAGTTTGTAAATTGTTTGCTTCAGATCCCAGATTGTTGGTGCTAACAGACTGATAAAAACTTTTCTATATTTTTGTGTGCTCAGCAGTGAACACATTGTAATATAAAGGAAATAAATCTGTGATTCAATTGTTGGAATCAGCTTGCTGTTGTTAACATTACTTTACTGTATTCTTATTATTGTAAATATTGTAAAAAGTTAACAATAAATAGAAATTTTAGGGTAATTTGGAAGCTGTTTTCTTTTGCAGAATGACTAATTGGGACAATTTATTGAAGAGAGACGTTGGTCGAACGTCCAGATCATTGGGTATTTACCTCACCTGTCTGGTAATTAACATTGAGTTACAAAATATAAAGCTTCACTGTTAATTTATATACAGTTTATGATGAAAATGAAGTTTTTAAAACAGTGGAGCATGTCATTAAAATCTTGGTTAAGACAGTTGTTGTTCCTTGAGTAATGGTAAGCTTTGATAGCAGTCAGAATAATGAACAGTGGATTCTTGCAGGCTGATAAGATGGCGGGGAAGGTTAAGTTGCAAGAGATGTTCCACGGAGCCTCCTCATTGGTCAGGTAACTGTCTGCACCTGCGTCAGTTGAAGTTCATCAATTGATTCATATTCTTAATGATGTAAATGTTTTCCCACTGTTAATTCACAATTTTTAAAGGTTTGATTTCTTGGCTAATATTATGGTTGCATGACCAAAAATGCTGAACTGCAGCTGATTTATCTGTTTGTTTGAATTGATCTTTTTAGTCATTTGAGTCACTTTTTTACACTCATCTTCACTTTAAAATGTTGGAAATACTGAAACGTTTTCAAGATCATTTCGTCTATCCTCAGCCATACCTTGTTGCTGCCATCTGGTGTTAGGAGCACAAAGTTCTAATGCTTCGTTCAATGTTGGGATTTTAAATCTTGAAAATGTTTTAGTATTTCCATCTTATACTGAAGCTAAGAATAAAAAATCTGTTGCATTGCACTCACATGACTTTCTCAACTCTTGTACTAACTATTCTTGTATAGTAAGATTTGGTCTATCTCTTACGGTTTACCAGTTATACAAAAGTCACCAAGAGTAAACAGGACTACATAGGCTATAGCTAGAAAATAAACAGTACACATTTCATTTGCCATAACAGTATATTAAACATGTGACATTTTAATCAAAATCGTTAGCCATTTTTGACAAAATCAAAATTTTCCATGTAAGTGTAGTTTAGTGTGGAGGAATTTTCTTCAAAATCTCTGTGTTGCATCCTTGAAAGACGTTAAACTTAAATACCAACTTTGGTTTTTAACCAATTTTTTTGTTTTATGCTGCCCACAAACCTTTTTCTAAAAATGCTTCTTTTTGTATTCAGGGGGCTCAAAACATATTTCTGGTGAAATAGACAGAGGTTTTGGGTGAAATACAGTAGTTCCTCTACTTACTATACCTAGTGGAGAAAGTAAAAAGTGACTAAAAAATCAAACTTGAGCATGAAGAACATTTCACCGTTAATTGTGCTTCTATTGTTAATGTCTTATAGAATAGTTTGATACTAGTAAATCACATTGTAAGGTCGACAGTAATTTGATGTAAGCCATGTTAAACTTTCAGGAGGCGTTGAAGCATTTGCCATATATGCTTGGTTTAGGTTTGTGGGAAAGATGTGTTCAGTGGAGGATATGTTTACTCCCATTGCTGAGAAGACTGACTTGCTGCAAAGGGGGCGAGCACTTGCAAACCACATGTCTCATAATGTGATGTGTTTATTAGATTTAACAGTCAATTGTTTTGTATATACAACACCAGAAACAACAGTATAGCACAAGTTCATGCAACAAAAACATAAGTTAGAAAAGGCGACTCTGTTTCCTTTCACTTTGATTATTCTTGGTTATTGTGCATTAGAGTGTAAATCATGTTTGATTTTTATTTAATATCTTTCTATTGTTTCTTGGACAAGTATTGATACTCATGAACAGAAAATAAAGCAGCACCGGGTGTAAGGTAGTACTTTGGCCATACTTATGTTAACCAGGGTTTCTACAAGATGAGTGTGACAAATATGTTCAATACAAAAATTGATTTGTGTAAAATATTTAGAGCATCTAGCTTCGTAATGAATGGTTTATTATTTCACTAACAAACATTGTGTGAACAAGGTTGTAATGGATTTGTAACTTAATTCAAATGAATTTAGTCACAATTTAATGTTAAAATGTCATGCAAGTTCGATATCTAAGACAGATTTGGCAATGTCTTGTTCATGTTAAATTGTGACTAAATTCATTCAAATTGAAATAAAATTGCATTAGAGTATGTTGATACAATGTCTGTTGTTTATTGACAATAACTGTGTTGTACACATTTGTTCCACTTATCGTGTAGAATCCCTCGTTAACGTATGTAACTTGCACTCGCTATTGATGAATTACTTTAACATAGCAAAGATCTGTGGTTCAAATCCCGAGTTTTTCATTTCTGATTGTACTTTACACATGGTTTGTGTGTGTTATCTATCATTGACTGGCTGATATATGGAAACTTGACTGATGGGAGTAGATGTTCCATTTGATGTTTTCCCACTGATAGCCCCCTCTCGTGACAGTCAGTTGTTTCAATACCAGCAACTTATCCTAAACATGGGCTTGTGAAGGTGTTAACTGCAGCTATAACACGTATGTATGCAAATTATTGAGTTTAATTCAATTCTTAGTTGTGTAGATGGCATTCTGTTTCATGTATATGTTTATTTGGAACTGTATTTTCAAACAGAGTTTATATAAGTCATCCACATTTCCCATTAAATATGAGGGTGGTCCATAAAATAAGGTTCCCAATTTCTTTACACAATGAAAAGCATATAAGTGCTGTTGGATCACTCACATATAACATTTCCAAGTATCTGGCTACTCTATTGCAGGAACACATTGGCAACACCCCATCCTACATCAAAAACTCCAGGCACTTCGTAGAGAAACTGAAGACCATACAACTGGGGGCAGAGGACCGCCTTGTCAGTTTCGATGTCATTTCTTTATTCACCAAGGTTCCGGTTACAGAGGCACTACAACACATTGCCAAACTTTTTCCGCCCGACATCACCAGTCTTTTTCGTCACTGCCTAACCACAAGCTACTTCCAGTGGAACAACACTTTCTATGAACAGATAGACGGCGTTGCCATGGGCAGCCCTTTAAGCCCGGTAATTGCAAATTTTTTCATGGAGAAGTTTGAGGAAGAAGCGCTAAGAAGCACTACATATAAACCAAAAATCTGGCTGAAGTACGTGGACGATACCTTCATTATCTGGAGCCACGGGGAAGAAAAACTAGAAGCCTTTTTTCATCATCTAAATAGCCAAAAACGTGCCATACAGTTCACCATGGAGAAGGAAACAGACAACAGCCTTCCTTTCCTGGATGTCCTAGTGACAAGAGAAGCTGATTCATGTCTGGGTCACACAGTTTATCGCAAACCTACTCATACTGATGGATACCTCCATAAAACCTCGAACCATCATCCAAGACAAAAATTGGGCATAATCAAAACCCTTTCCGAACGGGCCAAGAAGATTTGTGAGCCACAAAAGCTGAATAAAGAAATCCGACATCTAAACAAGGCCCTCATCAGCAACGGTTATACACACAAGGAGATTACAAGAGCTCTCCATCCGAGGTACCCGACAGTTCAAGAAGACCGGAGGAAGCAAACCCTGAGTACCATCTATTTACCATACATCCATAAGGTAACAGACCGAATAGGAAGACTGCTGCAACAGTACAACATTAGGACTATTTATAGGCCAACAAAGAAAGTCAAAGATTTATTTAACTCCGTTAAGGATAAAAGACATCCACACTGCACAGCCGGTGTTTACAAAATACCATGTAGCTGTGGACAAGTATATATAGGCACCACCATGCGCAGTATCAGCACTCGACTAAAAGAACATGAAAGACATAGCCGGTTGGGGCAGACGGACAAGTCAGCGGTGGCAGAACATTCTCTATTGTTCGGCCACGACGTGAACTAGAAAGACACGGAGGTACTCTCAAGGACAAGTCACTACCAGGCTCGCTTGACTCGGGAAGCGATAGAGATTTTTATGCATAAAAACTCCTACAATCGAAAAGAAGAGAGACAGCAGATAAGCAAAACTTGGCTCCCGGCTCTAATAAGAGGGAGAAGAAAACCCGAGATATGGGAAGCCTTCTCTTTTATACCAGGAGCAGAGATGTCCCATTTGCCGGCATTTTGAAAATATAATTTGAGATCAATTTATTAAGAAAAGATTTGTTAGCGATTATCACATAGTGGAATTCATGAGAACGAGCGATCATGAAAATTTATGTTACCAAGGACACCAAAAAGAAACAAAAATGATCAGTAATACGGAAGTTTGCAGTGAATTGTAGTTTACGTGCAGCCGCTAAGTTAGACCTAAATAACAGAGGTTGACCCTGAAGATGCTGGACGCAGTTTTCAGCGAAACGTCGGAGGAAGGCAATCCAACTCGACCACGGCCCACAAGCCCAGAAAATCTACTTAATATAGTTAATGAAAAGCATACTTATTGACGTTGACTAATACATTTTTGGAAAGCTTAGACCTTTTTCCTACTTTTCGACATAATCACCATTCTGATCAATGCAGTTTTTCATGTGGTACACCATCTTTCGTAGAACTCTCCCACCGCGCGGCAAAGATAGCTTAAAACGGCTTCTTTCAGATTGTTCTGCAATTTGTCCCACACAGGTTTTCTTCAAGTCAGGGAAGATATGGTAGTCACTTGGGGCTAGGTCTGGGCTGTAAGGAGGGTGTGGGACAGTATCCAGTTCAAATTTGTTGATGACACACTGCTCTCCTTATACTTCACACAGTTCATAATTCAGACCTGGCAGGAGAAGCTCCATTTCTAACAGCTGTCAAGCCAAGACTGAGGGTCGCAGACAGCTCGCAGGGTGGGGTACTGGGAGAGGGCAACCACCTATATGCCAGTGTTGCCAGATCACCTGTAACAGCGTTCCTCGTGACTGCATATCTTTGGGAACCTTATTTTACGGGCAACCCTCGTATAACACTAGTTATTCTGCATTTGCTTGTTGACAAATTAATGCTGCTTTGATTGTTTCTTTTTCTCCTCACTCGCAACAAGTTTCTTGTATTTTTAAACCCCTAAAGGTGTAGGATAGGCTGCTGGAGTATAGGCTAACATGTTGGGAGTTTTATGTAAGACTAGATGACCCAGGGAACTTTGTACTGCCTAAACTTTGTTTCCTCATAAGTCATTATTAATCATAATCAAGCTTCCAACTCAATGAGATTGATATTTGACACATTGTGTACTGTTTGACTATTATTTCATTATTAAATGAAACTCTTTTGTACTTCAAATTAATTTAATGTCTCTTATTTACATGAAAGATAAATGCAATTAGCATTCTATGCAAAGCTTTCTGGTGTTTTTTTTTTATTCCTGTGCATAGATACACAGTCGTCCATGCACGACACATGCAAACTCCAAATTAACCTATTTGCTTGTCGTTCAATTTCAGTCACTTTCAAACATGACTCGGACATGCCAATACAACTATTTTCATTACCTCTCACTAGAATGGTGATCACTGAGCTTTGCACTTGAAGCAGCTCGCCACGAGTTAGACCAATCTCATCTCGTCCTCTAATTGGCATTGTAATAAACAGTGTAAAACAATATGGAATTGTTTTCACAGTCACTCAAACTTCAACTAATTCGTCGCTCAGTCACATTTTGTGGTTATGTCTATGCCTGTCCTAATTACTCTTTAGACTTGCTAAAACAAAATTGAATGAAAGTTTTGTTTTATTTCTAAGCCTCAGGTGAAGCATTCTAAGAGTTTCATGTAGGATAGGCTGAGATACGCTAACACAGTGCCAGTTTCATGTAGGATAGGCTGATATAGGCTAACATTGTGCAAGTTTTATTTAGGATAGGCTGATATAGGCTAACATCGTGCAAGTTTTATTTAGGATAGGCTAACATTGTGCAAGTTTTATTTAGGATAGACTGACATAGTGCAAGTTTCATGTAGGATAGGCTAACAGTGCCAGTTTCATGTAGGATAGGCTGATATAGGCTAACATAGTGCAAGTTTTATTTAGGATAGGCTAACAGTGCAAGTTTCATGTAGGATAGGCTGATATAGGCTAACATTGTGCAAGTTTTATTTAGGATAGGCTGATATAGGCTAACATAGTGCAAGTTTTATTTAGGATAGGCTAACAGTGCCAGTTTCATGTAGGATAGGCTGATATAGGCCAACATTGTGCAAGTTTCATGTAGGATAGGCTAACAGTGCCAGTTTCATGTAGGATAGGCTGATATAGGCTAACATAGTGCAAGTTTCATGTAGGATAGGCTGATATAGGCTAACATAGTGCAAGTTTTATTTAGGATAGGCTAACAGTGCAAGTTTCATGTAGGATAGGCTAACCATCTTCACCTTATTGAACAAATAAGAAAACAAATAAGGCAACTAGAAGCACACAGCTGGATTATCTACTTCACATGGGTCAAGGCTCACGTCGGAATTGAAGGGAACGAGCTGGCTGACCAACTGGCGAAACAGGCAGCGAACAACAAGGACCTACCAGTTAGTTTCGACAGGATACCCGTGAGTGACATCATGCGAAAGCTACATGAAGAAAGTGTGAATCAGTGGGAAAGTGAGTGGCGAAACACCAAAAATGGAGCAGTGACTAAATCTTATTTCCCCACAGTGGCAGATAGATTACGCCTTAAATTTCCACTTACTGGTAAAGTCACAACCTTCCTAACCGGACATGGCAGACTTAATTCTTACTTTTACAGATTTAAGATAAAGGACTCTCCAATGTGCTCCTGTGGAACAGCAGAACAGACCGTAGTACACGTTTTATTTGAATGTCCAAAACTTGACAGAGAAAGAATCAAATTCAAGAAAGCTATGTTAAACAAATATGGAAAATGGACATTCCAACAACATAAATTAGTAACGGAATACACAACCGAATTTATTGAATACCTAAACACAATAGAACTGGATAAACTCTAGAGTGCAACTAACGATATCCCATAAGTAAAACTATGTATTAGTATATTTATTAAGCATGTACTATAATGGCATGTAGTATTACGTTTTTTGTAATGGAACATGCCGAAAATAAAGAATGTTTATATTAAAAAAAAAAAAAATGTAGGATAGGCTGATATAGGCTAACATAGTGCAAGTTTCATGTAGGATAGGCTGATATAGGCTAACATAGTGCAAGTTTTATTTAGGATAGGCTAACAGTGCCAGTTTCATGTAGGATAGGCTGATATAGGCTAACATAGTGCAAGTTTTATTTAGGATAGGCTAACAGTGCCAGTTTCATGTAGGATAGGCTGATATAGGCTAACATAGTGCAAGTTTCATGTAGGATAGGCTGATATAGGCTAACATAGTGCAAGTTTTATTTAGGATAGGCTAACAGTGCCAGTTTCATGTAGGATAGGCTGATATAGGCTAACATAGTGCAAGTTTCATGTAGGATAGGCTGATATAGGCTAACATTGTGCAAGTTTTATTTAGGATAGGCTAACAGTGCCAGTTTCATGTAGGATAGGCTGATATAGGCTAACAGTGCCAGTTTCATGTAGGATAGGCTGATATAGGCTAACATAGTGCAAGTTTCATGTAGGATAGGCTGATATAGGCTAACATAGTGCAAGTTTTATTTAGGATAGGCTAACAGTGCCAGTTTCATGTAGGATAGGCTGATATAGGCTAACATAGTGCAAGTTTTATTTAGGATAGGCTAACAGTGCAAGTTTCATGTAGGATAGGCTGATATAGGCTAACATTGTGCAAGTTTTATTTAGGATAGGCTGATATAGGCTAACATAGTGCAAGTTTTATTTAGGATAGGCTAACAGTGCCAGTTTCATGTAGGATAGGCTGATATAGGCCAACATTGTGCAAGTTTCATGTAGGATAGGCTAACAGTGCCAGTTTCATGTAGGATAGGCTGATATAGGCTAACATAGTGCAAGTTTTATTTAGGATAGGCTAACAGTGCCAGTTTCATGTAGGATAGGCTGATATAGGCTAACATAGTGCAAGTTTCATGTAGGATAGGCTGATATAGGCTAACATAGTGCAAGTTTTATTTAGGATAGGCTAACATTGTGCAAGTTTCATGTAGGATAGGCTGATATAGGCTAACAGTGCCAGTTTCATGTAGGATAGGCTGATATAGGCTAACATAGTGCAAGTTTTATTTAGGATAGGCTAACAGTGCCAGTTTCATGTAGGATAGGCTGATATAGGCTAACATAGTGCCAGTTTCATGTAGGATAGGCTGATATAGGCTAACATTGTGCAAGTTTTATTTAGGATAGGCTAACAGTGCCAGTTTCATGTAGGATAGGCTGATATAGGCTAACAGTGCCAGTTTCATGTAGGATAGGCTGATATAGGCTAACATAGTGCAAGTTTCATGTAGGATAGGCTGATATAGGCTAACATAGTGCAAGTTTTATTTAGGATAGGCTAACAGTGCCAGTTTCATGTAGGATAGGCTGATATAGGCTAACATAGTGCAAGTTTCATGTAGGATAGGCTGATATAGGCTAACATAGTGCAAGTTTTATTTAGGATAGACTGATATAGGCTAACATAGTGCAAGTTTCATGTAGGATAGGCTAACAGTGCCAGTTTCATGTAGGATAGGCTGATATAGGCTAACATAGTGCAAGTTTTATTTAGGATAGGCTGATATAGGCTAACATAGTGCAAGTTTCATGTAGGATAGGCTGATATAGGCTAACATAGTGCAAGTTTTATTTAGGATAGGCTAACAGTGCCAGTTTCATGTAGGATAGGCTGATATAGGCTAACATAGTGCAAGTTTTATTTAGGATAGGCTAACAGTGCAAGTTTCATGTAGGATAGGCTGATATAGGCTAACATTGTGCAAGTTTTATTTAGGATAGGCTGATATAGGCTAACATAGTGCAAGTTTTATTTAGGATAGGCTAACAGTGCCAGTTTCATGTAGGATAGGCTGATATAGGCCAACATTGTGCAAGTTTCATGTAGGATAGGCTAACAGTGCCAGTTTCATGTAGGATAGGCTGATATAGGCTAACATAGTGCAAGTTTTATTTAGGATAGGCTAACAGTGCCAGTTTCATGTAGGATAGGCTGATATAGGCTAACATAGTGCAAGTTTCATGTAGGATAGGCTGATATAGGCTAACATAGTGCAAGTTTTATTTAGGATAGGCTAACATTGTGCAAGTTTCATGTAGGATAGGCTGATATAGGCTAACAGTGCCAGTTTCATGTAGGATAGGCTGATATAGGCTAACATAGTGCAAGTTTTATTTAGGATAGGCTAACAGTGCCAGTTTCATGTAGGATAGGCTGATATAGGCTAACATAGTGCCAGTTTCATGTAGGATAGGCTGATATAGGCTAACATTGTGCAAGTTTTATTTAGGATAGGCTAACAGTGCCAGTTTCATGTAGGATAGGCTGATATAGGCTAACAGTGCCAGTTTCATGTAGGATAGGCTGATATAGGCTAACATAGTGCAAGTTTCATGTAGGATAGGCTGATATAGGCTAACATAGTGCAAGTTTTATTTAGGATAGGCTAACAGTGCCAGTTTCATGTAGGATAGGCTGATATAGGCTAACATAGTGCAAGTTTCATGTAGGATAGGCTGATATAGGCTAACATAGTGCAAGTTTTATTTAGGATAGACTGATATAGGCTAACATAGTGCAAGTTTCATGTAGGATAGGCTAACAGTGCCAGTTTCATGTAGGATAGGCTGATATAGGCTAACATAGTGCAAGTTTTATTTAGGATAGGCTGATATAGGCTAACATAGTGCAAGTTTTATTTAGGATAGGCTGATATAGGCTAGATAGTGTAAGTTTCATGTAGGATAGGCTAACAGTGCCAGTTTCATGTAGGATAGGCTGATATAGGCTAACATTGTGCAAGTTTTATTTAGGATAGGCTGATATAGGCTAACATTGTGCAAGTTTTATTTAGGATAGGCTAACAGTGCCAGTTTCATGTAGGATAGGCTGATATAGGCTAACATAGTGCAAGTTTCATGTAGGATAGGCTGATATAGGCTAACATTGTGCAAGTTTCATGTAGGATAGGCTGATATAGGCTAACAGTGCCAGTTTCATGTAGGATAGGCTGATATAGGCTAACATAGTGCAAGTTTCATGTAGGATAGGCTGATATAGGCTAACACAGTGCCAGTTTCATGTAGGATAGGCTGATATAGGCCAACATTGTGCAAGTTTTATTTAGGATAGGCTGATATAGGCTAACATAGTGCAAGTTTCATGTAGGATAGGCTGATATAGGCTAACATTGTGCAAGTTTCATGTAGGATAGTCTGATATAGGCTAACATTGTGCAAGTTTTATTTAGGATAGGCTAACAGTGCCAGTTTCATGTAGGATAGGCTGATATAGGCTAACATTGTGCAAGTTTCATGTAGGATAGGCTGATATAGGCTAACATTGTGCAAGTTTTATTTAGGATAGGCTAACAGTGCCAGTTTCATGTAGGATAGGCTGATATAGGCTAACATAGTGCAAGTTTCATGTAGGGTAGGCTGATATAGGCTAACATTGTGCAAGTTTTATTTAGGATAGGCTAACAGTGCCAGTTTCATGTAGGATAGGCTGATATAGTGCAAGTTTCATGTAGGATAGGCTGATATAGGCTAAGATAGTGCAAGTTTCATGTAGGATAGGCTGAGATAGGCTAACATACTGCACATACAAACAATACTTGCAAATTGTTAATATTGTGCCAATGTGCAAAACAAATGAACAATTTTTTTAAAGCTGCTTTATATTAACAAATTGTCCTGATTACATAATTATATTTTGTGTCTAATTACAAGAGAAAGTAAATATTAACTAATTGAAAGCACCAGAACTAAATGGACAACGTTAAAAGTGCAGTCTAGACATAGATATTCTGCATGCTAGATGGCACAAAAACACTTTCAACACCAAGAAACATTAAAACTATTTATATGAACTATGATTGTTCTTGGTAATGTGCACTTGAAATGAACTATTTTGGATATATGTTAATTGGTACATATAAAAAATGTAAATTTTCTTTTATCACTATTAGAGTATCTTAAAACAATCTAGTCCTATTAACTTAAACTACTTTGTGTTAAACATAATCTTCTCTGAGTAGTCGGAAGCTAATCTTCTCTGCTCTTTCCAGGTGCTACATAACTGATAAAATCCTCGCTTCCTATTCAGCTTGGTGTTCACCTTTGTCGTTCGTCGTCTTGCTTCTGTAAACATTAACGAAAGCATGATTAACAGTTATTACTTTGATGCACATTTTGAGCAATTCAGGGGGGAAAAGAAGCCCTGAATAATCTAAAGTTACAAACCACTTGATGTTTGTGTATCGTATTTATTTTTAAGCCCAGAAGCAATCAAACATTGGGCAGATTAATGAACAGAGCATGCCAGTTTTACCAACCAATGATAAAAATACTCAAATGTATTTGCTAACATTATGTTAAGAGTTTAAGATTAGGGCTGGGACCTCCATAATCGTGGTGTAAATGAAAAATACAAAATCACGTTTCTGTAATAGCCAAATCTGAGAAGCTAAAACGTGAGATAATACAGTGCATATTCTTTTCTTTTTGCAGAAGAGAGCTATAATAAAGACCTTAACAGAAGGTGCAAAGCATATCTGTGAACCACATGTTCTGAATCAGGAACTGAAGCACCTGCACCAGCACTACAGGTCAATGGGTATGGGAACAAGGAAATAAATTGGGCTTCACATCCAAGAAGGACAAAGAAAAATTGCACGGAGATGATACGACAGCAGCATAAAGCAGTCTTGCCCTATATCAAAGGCATTACAGATCGCATTGGCTAAGTACTGGAGAGAGCCAGTATAAAAACAACTTCATAACCAGTAGGAAACTTAAACAGCATCTAAGATTGACAAAGGACGGGTGGGATCCATTCTTGACCCAGAGGATTTACCGAATATCAGGTAGCTGCGGCCAAGTCTACGTAGGCACGCATTAAAGAAGTTGTCTAAGATACATGAAAAAATGAGCAGTAGCTGAGCATACATGACATCAAGTTTGAGACTGAAGCTCTGGACAACACAGCCTACTAACACGAACGGCTGTACTGAGAAGCCATTGAGATCCACAAACATAAAGACAATTTCACTAGAAAAGAAGTAGCACGTATACACAAAGCCTGGGTGCTGTTTCTAGACAATATGAAACCAAAGCCCCAAAATGCAGACCAAACCAATCATGGGCCACTTTCCTCAGCCACATAGTGATTGGCCTATAGTTGGTGAGGGGCAGTCCCTCTCACCTACCTATAGGTCAGGTGCTCCATCAAACACCACTCTAGTTGTAAACCAGCCAGGAGTCACCTTCTCTGAAGATGCCCAATGGAGTCATGGGTGAAACATCAGATGCTAAATAAGAAAAAATTAGAAACTAAAAACTTCACTTATCTTAGTATGTTTTGCTGCTAACCCTGGGTTTCAAGCTGTGTCCAGCTCATTCTCAAAGCCATGGCCATGAGAATGAGCTGGACACAGCTTGAAACCCAGGGTTAGCAGCAAAACATACTAAGATAAGTGAAGTTTTTAGTTTCTAATTTGTTCTTACTTTAGAATCAGATGCTAATTCGACTAGACCATAGCCTACAAGCCCAGAAACTACATTCTATTGCATCAACACCGGCTGTGAAAGCCTAAGCATGTATATTAACTGTGTTTTGCTCAAAGAAAGATTTTAAGATTGTTTATAATACAAAATAAAACTTTATTTAAAATATAACTGATGACTTAAACCTACTTTATAATATCAAGCCTTATTAGGTCATAGTTCCAAATGTGCTGGCAAAGAAGTCAGCCCTCTCCAGAAATTGTCAAGCAGCATAACAGTGCAATTAATTGGACAAATTACTATAAAAACCCTTAGCGCGACAGCCCATGAAGGGCCAAGGCTTGCTGCCCAGCCGCTGTGTCCCCCACCTCAGCCCACTATAGGCGTCATTGGTGGGGTGCAGTACTGGAGGGTGGGACCTAGCCAGTTATGAGCTTACTAAGGCCATTCAGAAAGCTATGATTAAGGCAATTCCAAGAAATAAGCCACGTCCTTTTAGTAATAATATCTGGAATGAAAAATTGCAGAAACTTCGGATTAAAATGAGGAAAGCACGCCGAGCATATCAGACTTCTATCTTAAACACAGAGAGGCAAACACACCTTAGAAAATACCAACTATTGAAAGAGGAATTTAGAACTTCTTTAAAAGATCTGGGGGAAAGATCATGGGAGAATTTTGTTAAGGATGCTTTAACCACCAATATATGGGGCATCCCATACAAGATAGTCACTGAAAAAATAAGGTCTCCAGAAGTCCTCTCAACATGACTTAAACCAAACGGTGAACTAATTAAAGGATGGATTGAATCTATACAAACCCTGCTAACTACTGTCCTTCCCTCAGATAACCATGAGTCAGATACTATCCAGCACAAACAACTTAGAAAGGATTTCACCTCTGACGAACCAACAGCTGGGGTCGTCTATCCCTTTGACAGATCTGAAGTTCTGCATGCATTACAAAACCTAAAAAGAAGAAGGCTCCAGGACTTGATCAAATACATGCAGAAACACTCAATACATATTGCACCAGAAATAACTCCATATCTAACAGATCTCTTTAATGAATGTCTATGGCAAGGGCGTATCCCTTATTGCTGGAAAGAAGCCAGTATCACGATCTTACATAAAGGTAGTGATAAGAATCCTGCATTGCCAAAATCTTATACACCTTTTGGGTAAAGTACAAGAAAAACTATGCAAACGCATACAAGGGATAGGATCCTGAAAGGCCTTAATCCTACTCAATACGGTTATCTGGAAAGTCAACAACGGATGCAATAACTAAAGCCATAGTTGCAGCTAAGAACTCTAAAAAGAACTATGTGATGGGTATCTTCTTTGATATAGCTGGAGCTTTCGATAACCTCTGGTGGCCTGCACTTTTTGAACGCATGCGCCAACAAGAATACCCAAAAAGCCTTTATAGAATTCTGAAGAACTATTGTGTAGACTACCGAGTCAACATCACACGTGATATTACGAAAGGCTGTCCGCAAGGTTCTATATTGGGTTCAATATTCTGGGATATAGGTTTGGAGCCTCTACTTAATGAGTTAGTTGTTGACCCACAAATATGTGCCACTATAGCATATGCGGATGATCTGCTTTTATTAATAGAAGGAAACATCCGCCTGGAACTGGAAACAAAATCTTCTGATGTGACCCAGAAGGTATATGGATGGTGCAACTCTGTTAAACTACAAATTGCACCTAACAAATCTGCGTATCTGCTATTTAAAGGTAAATTATTAAGAAACCCAGTTATACGAATACACGAAGAACGGATTCAACGTCACAAGTGTATTAAATACCTTGGAATAACGCTTGATGACAAAGGCAACTTCAAGACACATGTCACTCAGGTCTGCAACAAAGCCAGTGAAATTATGATGAAGATTGCCAGTATTGCCCAACGTCAATATAAACTACCTCTCACTACCATAATTGTATCTTTACTGCTATCATTACATATGGTGCAGGAGCGTGGGCACAGTGTATGCAAAAATTAAACCTCGTCGCAGATCTCAGAAAATGCCAGATGAAAATTCTTCTCCATTTTACTGGAGCAGCAAGAACGACCTCTGCTATGACTCTTCTTGTGGCTATTGGTTCCTGGCCAATAGATCTACAGGTTCACCTATATGGTGCTTACTATTGGCTAAAGAAAAGCAATCAACAAAAGATAGAAGATATAATAGGGAAACAATGCTTTATGAAAAGACAAAGGCTGAGTTAATATCCTTATGGCAGTCAGAATGGGATAACCTGCAAACTGGGAGACGCACCTATATGTTTTACCCTAGTATACGAGAAAGGTTACGACTAAAGCACCTAAATCCCTTTCAAGCTGCATTACACTATATTACAGGTCATGGACCATATGGCACTTACTTAAAACGTTTTAATATCAACTCTGAAATGTGCACCAGATGCAATACAGAAGATACTCCAGAGCATGTAATGTTTAATTGTCAGAAATACAGTGAAATCTAACAGGGAGAAGCTCATGCTTTATCGAAATGGTCAGGAATAAGGAAAATCTAAATACTTTAAATGAGTTAGTGACTCAAATCAGTATAGCAGAAAGATCTTTAAGACTAACTGAAATCTCGGATATTTTGATAGACCTCCAGCGACTGTTGTACCACCACCCCGTCGATTGTTAAGATTGTCAAATCAATATAACCGAACCCAAGTGTCCCAAGTGCTCCTGAACCTGTTATACCAAGAACAATTACATAGAACAGAAGAAGATTTCATTGGATCACTGGACGACAAGTGTAGGCAGAAAGGAGAAGAAAGGCCAAAACGACAGCCTGATGAGACTTGGAGCGCCTACCAGAGACGAGTAGCAGCGGCTACTCTGAGATCTCATATATAACTTGAAATTATCACTAATTTTTGTTATTGTTATTTAGTTTAATTTAGGTTAGTAACTTCTGCACATTCTATTGTGAACAAATTGTAATCAATAAATCAAAATATCCACACACGACATCCAGATATAAGAAATTAGGTATCTGGACATAGCTGGCAGATATTATTTTTATTTATTTTTTTTGGCTAGTTATGTAGCCTTTGCGATCTGGGACAGCTACTTCTCCATCAAGTTGCTCAATTGGTCCCCTGGGACATAACAAGGCTGAGTGCACCCTGTGCCAGACCTCTCAGCAGGGGGAAAATCCCCAGGTTGGTACCAGGGATCGAACCCGGGTCCTCCATGCCCAAGGCAAGTAGGCTACCAAATGCGCTATGGAGGCGGTCTCACAAATTACTATACAGTTGCAAAAAACAGATGTGGGGGAGAATTGTGACAGTTCTGCATGCCTGTACAATGTCAAGTATAAATCAATCTGTTATAGGTGTGAGTGTGACAGAGTATACAATAAAGGTATGAAGTTTTGCTCGCCACTATATGTGAAAATGGTCTAGACACATTGCAAACACTTTAGGTTGTCTTCTGCTGTGATATGGGCAAAAATAAGTATTATTTCCTTGTCATTAATGTTGTCTTCTTCATGGCAGAAGCTACAGTTCAGTAGTTTACACAGAGTGTGACCATTATGTTAAGTTTGAGCAAGGGGAGTGGTACACTGTTCAAGTTACTGAGACTGCACGATAGGTCCCCTGCAATGCAGATCCCTCCTCCCCATTTTTTAATTACAGAAGCATTTACGATACTGTTAAATTTCATGTGCTTTTTAATACAGTCAATATTATTGGACTACTCAACAAGTGTGTAATTTGACCTGAGAAAAGTTAAAATACCCAATAAATAAAGTTTATTGCAAGTCTTCCTTTCTTAGAAGTTTGAAAACTATGTTGCTATAATCAATTTAATGTAAAAGGTGAGTCAATTAATTACACTAAACACTTACATTTATAATTTTCCGGAACGCGTTTTGGAGGCTAACTTTCCTCCATTATTAACTAGACAATAACTGGGTTTCCATGGTGCAGATGGCGATGCTTCTTCTGATGTTTCCTCTGGTGACGGTTCAAGGAACTATGTTCATCTTCATTAAAAAAAAAAAAAAAACGAAGTATTTAATTTCGACATCCACCAGAAAGATATTTTCAGCAAGTTCCTTGAACTGTCACCAGAGGAAACATCAGAAGAAGCATCGTCTCTGCACCATGGAAACCCAGTTATTGTCCGGTTGATAATGGAGGAACGTTAACCTCCAAAACGCGTTCTGGAAAATTATAAATGTAAGTGTTGTTTAGTGTTATTAATTGACTCACCTTTTACATTAAATTAAATTATTGTAGCAGGTTTACAAGTTTCTAAAGTAAGAACAAATTAGAAACTAAAAACTTCACTTATGTTAGTAATGTTGCAAGTTTTTGGTGGAAGCTGCTGACTAAAGTTTCGAGTTGACTCCAACTCATTCTCAAAGCTATACAAACAACTTTGTTACCCAAACTTTAGTCAGCAATTTGCATGAAAAACTTGCAACATTACTAAGATAAGTGAACTTTTTAGTTTCTAATTTGTTCTTACTTTAGAATCTTGGTGCTTCACTGTTAATAGCTTCAATTTCTTTATTTAAGGCTTACAAGTTTTTCACTCCCTTTCTGCAGGTCATTTACGGTTCAGTTTGGCAAATACAATCACTCAATTTAAAACTTGCCATATAATTTCTGTATTTCCCCATACTGATGTTTCACAAAATAAGCACTATAGAAACAAACAGTAAAATAAGATGGTTATTAACTTGGTAGTTCCCACTTCTCACATCCATTATTCTACTTTACATACTTGAACCACTCAGATTCATTGATGATCGAAGAGGAACAGAGCCTGAAAAGACACTGCCTCTCCTATTAACATAACAGGACTCAAGGTTACAGTGGCGGCACATTATTTTTCAATACATGTCGATAGTGGAATTAATGTGATGATGAAATGCTGATTGTCTATGAATTAAGGTGCACTATTATAAAATATGATTTGAAGCTTTATTCATGATGTTCTCGGGCTTCAAGCCAGGTGTAGTGATGAAGAGCCATCGACGTTTCGGGAGTGTACATCTCTCCCTAGGTACGTGTTTTAGGCTCAACTTTCCAAAATGTGAGGTGACATTTTTTCCAAATTTAACATCAGTGGTATATTCTTTCCAAGTACAGCTTCACATTGGATGATTTCTTGTTTGAAAAATTTTCATTAATATACCATATTTATTTGAAAATAAAACCCCTTCAATTGTAAGACCCACCAAATTTTGTAGAAAGATTTTCTAAATATATGTGAATGTGAGAAACGTTAATTTGAGAGAGGCTGTAATTCCTATAAAACAGTTCTTCAGAATTTGACCTTCACTCATTAGTAGCTTCAACTCTTCTACCTGTTTCTTCAGTGGCAGCTTTATTGAGAGCAAGTTTCTCTTGTACCTGCCTTTGTTAGCAGCAACATCATTTGTTACTGGAGAAATGAGAGAGATAAAGATGAAAAAGGAACTCTCGTCTTTTTGTGGCCCTAAGAAAGGACACCGTGCTGCAGTGAAATGATGCAAATCAAAGGGGGCCAAGTAACATGTAACAATAGTGTTTAATAAAGTCATATTCCAGTAATACATTTCTTATTTTCCTTCTGTGAAATACCCGTTTGTAAGACCCTCCCAATTTTTAGCTACAATTCTGTTTAAAAAAGGGGTGTCTTATTTTCGAGTAAATACAGTAATGTAAGCTTTATGCTTATTTATTTACTTACTATGCATATAGCCATATTGAAGAATGCAGGGTAGCCAAATTCACTATAATGCATCGCTCAAAGCAGTGCAGCTATAACACTTTTTTGTTACTACATTACACTGACTATATTACTATTAGGGCCCAGACTTTTCGAAAATGCACATGCGCATATGCATGTTTTAAGGGTTAGTGCATATTTAAAGAAATATGCATAATTTGGCATTTATTTACCTTATGTAAGATCAATTACCTGATATTTCTG
Organism: Tenodera sinensis; assembly: GCA_030765045.1. Classification (NCBI taxonomy): domain Eukaryota; kingdom Metazoa; phylum Arthropoda; class Insecta; order Mantodea; family Mantidae; genus Tenodera; species Tenodera sinensis. Next base: position 4,336,105 of record CM060968.1, read on the forward strand.
AATAAACTGAACAGTTTAATGAATGGACACCCCTTGGCACCACATAGCATTGCTATTTTTAAGCCAAGTGGTAACAGGACCATACTTTCAGCCTGACAATACATGCAGGCAGTTGGGCACTGGAGGGATTTCTTACATTCCTTTCAGTGCAGTGGCCTCTAACATTTTGTGTTGATAGGATAAGTGTGCTAGCCTGTTAATTTATTCATCAACTAATGGTGTAGTATTTTGTAAAAATGCATAAAGATAAGAGCAGCAGATCCTTCTTAGTTAAACAGTGGATTTCAGGCAATAGTGACTATTCAAGTGACAGCAATGTGGTGTTTTGTCAAGTGTGTGAGAACGTCATTAAAAATGTCAACTTGAGCACCATTCAAATACATTGGTACATCTCAGGTGAAAAAGACAAGAACTTGCAACAGCTACTTTTGACTCAGGCGAAACCACAATCAGAAGGTAATATATTTTATGCTGACCTCTGTAAAGCGTTTGTATCCAGCAATGTTCTGTTGCATAAATAATCATCATCTACGATCATTTCTACAGAAATATGTTGGGCAAAAGATACCAGATGAATCCACCCTTAGAAAAAATTACTTACTTTTGCTACACGCTTCTGTCTTGGATTCAATATGGTCCAACGTGGGAGGGAACGTCAGGATATCGGTAGATATGGGTAAATTATGTCAAGAAGAACCCAGCAAACATCATTTACTAGCATGCAAAGTATTAGAAAAAACCAACTACAGCATGATTGCAAGATATGTAAACAATTTCTTGTGTCTTCTGTAGTCTACTCAATCTGAGAGCAATACGTTACAGATGCAGCTTCATGTATGTTGAAAGCTGACCAGTCTCTTTGAGTATTTTTCTTAATCTTATCCATCTCACATGTTTAGCCCATGGGCTACACCACATTGCAGAAGAGATACACACTCTCTTTCCATCAGTTAACAAAGTGTTATCAGGGGGGGGGGGAACGTGCCTGCTCATGTACAGTTGTATAAAGAACATCTGCCTGAGGTGCCTCTTCCGCCAGAACCAGCTCTTACAAGATGGGCGACTTTGTCATTCTATCAAGAGAACTTCAATCAATGGAAAGCTGTAATCACAAGTATTGATGATACTCCTACTGCATGTGTTTGTGACGCAAAGGGTGCATTTAAGTGTGAAACTGCATATCAAGATAGAATTTTATCCATTTACATTATTCTTCTCTTTCAAAGGCTATTAACGATCTAGAAACTCGCGGTGCACCCATGCTCGAGTCTCTTTAATTCATTGACAAAACAATTTCTTCTCTAAATGCCTCCCTGGTGAAAAAAGTTAAAAATAAACTCAATGCAGTGTTGGACTCACACCCAGGACTAAAGAAGATGCAAAATATCAACAAGTACTTAAGTGGAATCAGACAGTCTGCCAAATCAATGTTCTGAGGAGTGTATTGCCCAATCACATCTGTTGATGTGGAACAATCATTTCCAGCATATAAACTTATTCTGCCTGACAATAGAAAATCCTTAATCCCTGAAAACATTGAGAGACCTGGTAACATGGTGTGATTAGTAATTTGGCAAGGAATGATATATGTATTGGTGAGTTAAAATATATTTAATTTATAAGTGCATATTCTTATATTTTTAGTGCATATAGATCCAGGTCCTAATTATTATATACATTGTCCCTAAACTCTGCTGTGTAGCTATGAACCCTAATCATTGGCCACCGGGTAGGTCAGCAAGCCACAAACACTCGTCCGTCTACATAGATCCACAACACACAAACTTTTGTTTCTTGCACTGCAAGTCAAGATTTCACTTGTAGAGGTTGTTACAACTGACACAATGTTTCTTGCACAACAAAACCTAAACTAGATAGAGTTGTAGTATTGACTTACTTTAGTGATGTTTGCTTCTGATTCAGGAACTTCATTCACCTCTTCTTCAGCATGCATTTCTTCTTCTTCTTCTTCCTCCTCAGGCTCCTGCACATTATCCTCATCTGCTGCTGTTTCGTTCAACCTGTTCTGTGCTCTAGGTTCTGAAAACAACATTTTCTATCATGTTTGTGCATTTTAAATAATAAAACTAAAACAGCAGTTGCAACCTTCAGATTGATTACAGGATATGATTGTCTGGCAAAACATTTAAACAGAATTGGGATATATTCTTCACCACTCTGTCAGTGGTGTCAATCGTGGCCCCGAGTGGCAATGCCACAGAGAGAGCAAGTCGCCATGCCCTGGGCATAGAGGGCCAGACCGTTAGAAACCAGTTCAGTGCAGTTTTCCGTGTGATGCAGGCAGAGCAATGGCTGCATCCGAGAGCACAGACATGAGTGATTTGGATTCGCATGTTTCGAATGGGAAAACAATTCCTCTGTAAAGTTGTGGTAGTAGTATTCAGTACCTAATATGCAACCAGTATCTTGCATTAAAAATACAACATACAAAGTCATTATGAAATAGATAAAGTAAATAATACAGCAGTTCAGCTGGAGCTGTTAGAAGTACGTCGCCTTCAAAAGAAATTTGACAATTATTCATACTCAGACGCACTGATTGAATTTTACTTGACAATAGGCGTTACCCAAATTTGATTCCTAAGACAGCAAAAACTATGACAATGTATGGTAGTACCTACCTTTGTGAAGAGGGTTTCTGCATAGCTCCTGAAAACTCGCCACAAAAACAGACTCTCGGATAGCAATTTGGCATCCAGTCTTAGAATCTGTCTTTGTAATATTATTGAGCCAAATTTTGAGAAGTGTGTGAATTCAAAAATATGCCAAGTGACTGATCCTACAAATGTGTAACATGTGATATTTTAGTTAGGTGTTCAGTAAGATTGTCTTAAATTCATTATGCAAACGCTTAACACTAAAACATGTATCTTTAAGGACAGCAGTTTTCAAACAACCTACCTGTAGTTCTTCCCTTTAATTTTGGAGGAAATCATCAACTCCTGTTACTAATAATGGTTCGTGTTATTTTACTTGTTTGAAGATAATCCAAGTAAATATTGTCATTTATGTTTAATCAAAATGGATAAGAATATCCGTTTAAGGGATAACAGGATTTCAAAGCTGCCATTTACTTTTTGTATAAAATAGGTATATCTCATACAAGTTCGTATAAAAAACACTATTGTTAATACAGTATAATTATTCTGTTATTTATTTTGTTTATTTATTTATTCATTCATTTGAAAATCAATTTTGACATTTTTACATCTGGGATTGAAAAGTTTATCTTTAAGAGGTATGAAGAGTGTAAATGGTGTACTTCACAGTACGGGAATGCTAACCCAAGGGCTAGAGTAGGTTTAATAATACCTATAATTCAGCCTAATCATCAGAAAGTTGCAACTATGTTACTATTTTAATCAACCTGAATAACTGTCAAGTAGCTTTCTTTTACGCGTGAGAAGTATTGTTCCCCTTCATAGATCCAACTTGTATCTGTGCTATGCATCCTTGTAGGCAATTCTGAAGGAAAACATTCATAATATATACGCACTCTAAGAAAGGTTTTATCCGTGGACGCAGCCAAGTTGCAAGTAAACAGGTATCAGGTGATAACGCTACTGGTGTTGATATGTATTACGTCATGTTTTGCCCTCAGCATGTACAAGATGCCCAGGGGAGCTCTCGGCAGCCTGTGACCTTGACATCACTGCTCTATGTGATCTGCAAGAGGAAATGGATCGAGACCACCTTCAAATATGCCCGGCCACTTCTAATGCCCCATCCATCAGTGAAAAATATTGGAGAGCAAGAGGATTAATGACTTCATTGTCAGAAATCCAGCATTAGCTAACAACAATAATAATAAAACTCTGACCAGTATACTCACATGACTTTCTCTACACTCTTATAAAAACTATTCTTACAAACGCTTATTCTTCAATCTTAGGCATGAGGAACAGGTGCGACCGATTCTCTGAGGTAGACAGACAATAGCAGGAGGCGTGAAGCAGTGGACAGGGAAGTGACACAATGTGCTGGTTCTCCCCACCGATGTTCTATTTACTTCAATATTTTTCACTGATGGATGGGGCACTAGAAGTGGCCGGGCATATTTGAAGGTGATCTCGGTCCATTTCCTCTTGCACATCACATAGAGGACATAGTGGAGAAGAATAATATAATGCAATATAATCATTTTGTGTGTTGAAAAATATAAACTTCAGAAAACGTGAGTTTTCTGAAGACATGGATTTCAAATATTTTTAACAGGCTACCTGCATTCTCAGAACTGTCCTGAAGCATAACAGAGTGCAACCATCTCACACTATTAATATGCTCCTGTGAGCATGCAAGTAATATGCACATATGCATAAGTTTACAAAGTAAACTAATAACATACATTTGAGAGGTAGAACTGGAACTTAAAAATTCATTGTCACAGCTGGGTTTTGAACCACAGACCCTCCACTTACCAGGCGGGTGCTGTAACAATTAAGCTACTGTGACAACCGGGATAAATATGAATTGGTTTGAGAATTTAATGCCATTCTGGAAGGTGAACACCTGCAAGTATGAGAGTGAGGACTTACAAGCCAGTGTCTAGGGTCAGACGTCTTGTTGGGGAGCACAGGAACTTATGTACCAGAGTGAACACCTGCAAGTATTAGAGTGAGGACTTACAAGCCAGTGTCTAGAGTCAGACGTCTGTTGGGGAGCACAGGAACTTATGTACCAGAGTGAACACCTGCAAGTATTAGAGTGAGGACTTACAAGCCAGTGTCTAGGGTCAGACGTCTGTCAGGGAACACTGGACCCTATGTACCAGACAGAGTGAACACCTGCAAGTATGAGAGTGTGGACTTACAAGCCAGTGTCTAGAGTCAGACGTCTGTTGGGGAGTACAGGAACCTATGTACCAGATAGAGTGAACACCTGCAAGTATGAGAGTGTGGACTTACAAGTCAATGATGTCTGTTGGGGAGCACAGGAACCTATGTATCAGACAGAGTGAACACCCGCAAGTATGAGAGTGAGGACTTACAAGCCAGTGTCTAGGGTCAGACGTCTGTCAGGGAACACAGGAACCTATGTACCAGACAGAGTGAACACCTGCAAGTATGAGAGTGTGGACTTACAAGCCAATGATGTCTGTTGGGGAGCACAGGAACCTATGTATCGGACAGAGTGAACACCCGCAAGTATGAGAGTGAGGACTTACAAGCCAGTGGCTAGGGTCAGACGTCTGTCAGGGAACACAGGAACCTATGTACCAGACAGAGTGAACACCTGCACGTATGAGAGTGAGGACTTACAAGCCAGTGTCTAGAGTCAGACGTCTGTCAGGGAACACAGGAACCTATGTACCAGACAGAGTGAACACCTGCAAGTATGACAGTGGGGACTTACAAGTCAGTGCCTAGGGTCAGACGTGTGTCAGGGAACACAGGAACTTATGTACCAGAGTGAAAGCCAGTGTCTAGGGTCAGATGTCTGTCGGGGAGCACAGGAACCTGTGTACCAGAGTGAAAGCCAGTGTCTAGGGTCAGATGTCTGTCAGGGAACACAGGAGCCTATGTACCAGACAGAGTGAACACCTGCAAGTATGAGAGTGGGGACTTACAAGCCAATGTCTACGGTGAGATGTCTGTGGGGGAACATAGGAACCTATGTACCAGACAGAGTGAACACCTGCAAGTATGAGAGTGGGGACTTACAAGCCAATGTCTACGGTGAGATGTCTGTAGGGGAGCACAGGAACCTATGTACCAGACAGAGTGAACACCTGTTAGTAAGAGAGTGAGTACTTACAAGTCAGTGCCTAGGGTCAGACATCTGTCAGGGAACACAGGAAGCTATGTACCAGAGTGAACACCTGTAAGTAAGAGAGTGAGGACTTACAAGCCAGTGTCTAGAGTCAGACACCTGTCAGGGAATACAGCAACCTATGTACCAGATGGAGTGAACACCTGCAAGTATGACAGTGAGGACTTACAAGACAGTGTCTAGAGTCAGACGTCTGTCAGGGAACACAGGAACCTATGTACCAGACAGAGTGAACACCTGCAAGTATGAGAGTGAGGACTTACAAGTCAGTGTCTAGAGTCAGACGTCTGTCAGGGAACACAGGAACCTATGTACCAGACAGAGTGAACACCTGTAAGTATGAGAGTGAGGACTTACAAGTCAGTGTCTAGAGTCAGACGTCTGTCAGGGAACACAGGAACCTATGTACCAGACAGAGTGAACACCTGCAAGTATGAGAGTGAGGACTTACAAGTCAGTGTCTAGAGTCAGACGTCTGTCAGGAAACACAGGAACCTATGTACCAGACAGAGTGAACACCTGCAAGTATGAGAGTGAGGACTTACAAGTCAGTGTCTAGAGTCAGACGTCTGTCAGGGAGCACAGGAACCTATGTACCAGACAGAGTGAACACCTGCAAGTATGAGAGTGAGGACTTACAAGCCAGTGTCTAGAGTCAGACGTCTGTCAGGGAGCACAGGAACCTATGTACCAGACAGAGTGAACACCTGTAAGTAAGAGAGTGGGGACTTACAAGCCAGTGTCTAGAGTCAGACGTCTGTCAGAGAACACAGGAACCTATGTACCACACAGAGTGAACACCTGCAAGTAAGAGAGTGGGGACTCACAAGCCAGTGTCTAGAGTCAGACGTCTGTCAGGGAGCACAGGAACCTATGTACCAGACAGAGTGAACACCTGTAAGTAAGAGAGTGGGGACTCACAAGCCAGTGTCTAGGGTCAGACGTCTGTCAGGGAACACAGGAACCTATGTACCACACAGAGTGAACACCTGCAAGTATGAGAGTGAGGACTTACAAGCCAGTGTCTAGAGTCAGACGTCTGTCAGGGAGCACAGGAACCTATGTACCAGACAGAGTGAACACCTGCAAGTATGAGAGTGAGGACATACAAGTCAGTGTCTAGAGTAAGACGTCTGTCAGGGAACACAGGAACCTATGTACCAGACAGAGTGAACACCTGTAAGTAAGAGAGTGGGGACTTACAAGCCAGTGTCTAGAGTCAGACACCTGTCAGGGAACACAGGAACCTATGTACCAGACAGAGTGACCACCTGTAAGTAAGAGAGTGGGGACTTACAAGCCAGTGTCTAGAGTCAGACGTCTGTCAGGGAACACAGGAATATATGTACCAGACAGAGTGAACACCTGCAAGTATGAGAGTGAGGACTTACAAGCCAGTGTCTAGAGTCAGACACCTGTCAGGGAACACAGGAACCTATGTACCAGACAGAGTGAACACCTGCAAGTATGAGAGTGAGGACTTACAAGCCAGTGTCTAGGGTCAGACGTCTGTCAGGGCACACAGGAACCTATGTACCAGACAGAGTGAACACCTGCAAGTATGAGAGTGAGGACTTACAAGCCAGTGTCTAGAGTCAGACGTCTGTCAGGCAACACAGGAACCTATGTACCAGACAGAGTGAACACCTGCAAGTATGAGAGTGAGGACTTACAAGCCAGTGTCTAGAGTCAGACGTCTGTCAGGGAACACAGGAACCTATGTACCAGACAGAGTGAACACCTGCAAGTATGAGAGTGAGGACTTACAAGCCAGTGTCTAGAGTCAGACGTCTGTCAGGGAACACAGGAACCTATGTACCAGACAGAGTGAACACCTGCAGGTATGAGAGTGAGGACTTACAAGCCAGTGTCTAGAGTCAGACGTCTGTCAGGGAACACAGGAACCTTTGCACCAGACAGAGTGAACACCTGCAAGTATGAGAGTGGGGACTTACAAGCCAGTGTCTAGAGTCAGACGCCTGTCAGGGAGCACAGGAACCTATGTACCAGACAGAGTGAACACCTGCAGGTATGAGAGTGAGGACTTACAAGCCAGTGTCTAGAGTCAGACGTCTGTCAGGGAACACAGGAACCTATGTACCAGACAGAGTGAACACCTGCAGGTATGAGAGTGAGGACTTACAAGCCAGTGTCGAGGGTCAGACGTCTGTCAGGGAACACAGGAACCTATGTACCAGACAGAGTGAACACCTGCAAGTATGAGAGTGAGGACTTACAAGCCAGTGTGTAGAGTCAGACGCCTGTCAGGGAGCACAGGAACATATTACCGGAGTGAGTGAAAGCCTGCAAGTATGAGAGTGAGGACTTACAAGCCAGTGTCTAGAGTCAGACGTCTGTCAGGGAACACAGGAACCTATGTACCAGACAGAGTGAACACCTGCAAGTATGAGAGTGAGGACTTACAAGCCAGTGTGTAGAGTCAGACGCCTGTCAGGGAGCACAGGAACATATTACCGGAGTGAGTGAAAGCCTGCAAGCGAATGGTCAGCCAAGCACCAGGTATGAGAGTAAGGAAGAGGATGATATGAAAGGTAGGCCAAATCAATGATTGGAAAGGTGCCAATGTAGCAATTGGTGGAATGAGCGGTAGGTGAAGCCGGAGAACCCGGAGAAAACCTATCCTGATGCCTCTTTGTCCACCACGAATACCACATGCGGGTCCCTGGGATAGAACCTGGGCCTCCAGGTCGTAGGCAAATGGTGTAATAAATAAATAAAAACTGGAATTTGGGTTGGTGAAACCAAACCCAGGCAGTTTAGGGTTTAACCCTCTTCAACCTAGTCTTTTAAAAATTTTTGTTTTGTTACGTGAATGGAGAATCTTTCAGCGTGTACGTAAGGCAGATTGTTATAGTTATTAGGGTGTGTAAATATGCTTCTTGTTGTCATTATCATGTTTATATATATAAACATATTATATATATATTTATTTATTTTATAATAATTTTTTTTGCATTTTTAATTTTATTATTTATTTTATATACATATTTTTATATATGTATTTTTATTTTGTTTTGTGTGTGTGTTTTTTTTTATTTGTATCTATATTTTTGTTTTGTTTCATTTTTGCTTTTGTGTTTTGGTATATATATTATTTTTATGCATATTTACACATTTACAATATTAAGTGTGTTTGTCAAGGCCCGGGTCCCACAACATGCCGCCGTCTCTGTTTCTACCCGCAGACGTTTTGTTTGATGCGTGTTTTTTTGGATTCGTTTGTCAGGTCAGCTTTGCAATTTTTATATTATTTGTGGTTCTTGTTCTCTTGTGTTTCGGGGGGGGGGGGGGTGATGATTACTAGATGTTCACTATTGCTTGAAGATATTGTTCCACTTGTTGTTTCTGTTGCTCTTGATGTTTGTCATAAATGTGGTTTAGTGTTAGCAGTGGTGGATTTTCTTCTTGTTGTTCAGGAGGGAGTTTTCTCATGGTTTGGACTGTTCTTATCAATATTCTTCTGTAGGGTCTGGTATGGGCGTTGTCTATATAGTTCAGCATCAGGTTTGCGATGTGCTTGTCTATTGGCATTGTCTTTGAGTACTCATGGATTAACGTGTTTTTATAATTAGGGAAGAGCTTGTTGGCAGTTCGTAGACATCTACGTTCAAAGGCTTGAATCCTCACCATAGTTGGTTTTGATATGAGTGGCATCAGGGCCACTGCTCCATATGAGAGACAAGGACGTATTAGCGCTTTGTATAATCGCGTCAGTATATGTGAGCTAAGTCCTGTTTTGTTGAGCCTGGCGAGGAACGTGAGCGTGGAATGTATTGCCCTTGTTTTGTTAAGGAGAGTTTTGTAATGCGGTCCTACTGTAACTTTTGTATTGATTTTTATGCCGAGATATTTGATTGATTTTGTACATGGAATTATGGATTTATTAAATTTTAAGGTGTTGTTGTGCAGGAATTTTCTCTTTTTTCTGATGATTATGCCTGTGTTTTTTCTGTATTGATGGATATGCGCCACTTTTTGGTCCAATGAAGGTAATTTTTAAGTTGTAGTTCTAGTTGGTGTTTGGCCTGGTTTGTACGGGGGCTTGTGCACCAGTACGCGGTGTCATCAGCGTACTGGGCAAGTTGGATGCTGGGGCGAATTGGCTGTGGTGTATCTGCCGTGTATATGATATACAGGAGACCTGATATGGCGCTCCCTTGAGGTGCGCCTGCTTGTAGCGTTATGGATCTGGATAGGTTGTTTTCGATTTTTATGTTGGCCGTTCTGTCTGACAAAAAGCTGGCGATCCATCTTGTAATTCTTGGATGTATTTTGTAATCAGTGAGTTTATATAGGAGACCATTGATCCAGCATTTGTCAAAAGCAGATTTGACGTCCAGAAACGCTGCAACCGTTGCGAATCCTATGTTGTAGCTGTTTTTTAATTCTGACATCACCCGAACAAGTTGGTCTTGGATGGTAATTTCGCTGCGATATCCGGCTTGTGTTCTTGGAATGAGGTTTTTTCATTACATATTTTTGTTAGCCGTTTAACCATGACCCTCTCAAATATTTTGGAGAGGGTTGATGCCAGCGATATTGGCCTGTAATTCCGATGATTGGTGTTGTCTTTCCCAGGTTTCTGGAAAAGTAGAATACGCACTGTTTTCCAGTTTGTAGGGTGGTAGCCGAACTGGAGCATGTTGTTATATATATTTGCTAGTACTTGTAAGGTTTCTGTCACCTGATATGTGACGCTGTCTGGTCCGGGGGCTGTATTTTTTGTGTTTTTGATTGTTGCCAATATGTCATCACTGGTTAAGGGTGCTTCTGCTTCATCAGGATTTAGCTCTTGTATATCTAGTTGTGGGGTGTATAGTTGATGGTGTATATTTCTCAATCTATATATATTTACATTATCTGAGAGACCACCTACTCCAATGTTTTGCAATCTCTAATGTTCCAGTTGAAGTATGTAAATATAAATGGTAAGAATGTAGAAAAATGAAAATCCAGTTAGAAGAGTAGTAGCAGCTGCTAAATCATTTTGATATCCTCCCAGTATAACTGCTGCATAATGGACCACACTTTTATTCAGTAGAACTGTTAATATTTTAAAACATATATTTGGAAGTGAAATTCCTGTATAGCACATATGAGTTTATCCCCTTTCTTATATAAATGGCATATAACAGCCATATGCCATCCCAACGTTCTTTCTTCTTTCTGCTACATTATTTCTATCATTTTATAGATTTCATCTACTACTTTATTTCCTCCATATTTTAACAACTCTGTACTGATACCATCTTTTCCTGGTACTTCACTGTTTTTAAGTCTATTAGTGGTATAAAAAATGTCTTTTTCTTGGTGCTGTTTTTATGATATGTTGCTTTGTATGCGCTGAGCTACGAGATTCTTTTTCTACCCCAGGTCGTGGTACTATAGGAGTTTTCACGTTATGAAGGCACAATGGAGAATCAGCGCGGCGTTGTGCCACTGTGATTACCGCGTTTTTGCTCATAACCAGGTTTCTTATTAGTTATTATTATTATAATTATTACTTTACTATTACTATTATCATTATTATTACTATTATAATTATTACTACTACTATTATTATTATTATCATTATTATTACTACTATTATTATTACTATTATTACTACTATTATCATCATCATCATTAAACACGTAAGAATTGTTTTTCGCTCGCCACTTTTAATAATTTTGGCAGATTTTCCCGCACACTTGGGAACAACCCTTACCTATGTGTCATTAACCCCTCAGGCCGGAAGGAAATACCGTTAGGTTATGTCTTGGTTTCCCAGTATGCCTTCTCGTCTCAGGCAAAACCCCTGTTATGAGTGCTTGCGAAGATGCATATACCTACATGGTTTATAGAACTACCGTGCTGTATATATTTAATTTATAACACAAATGTCATTTATTGCAAGGACAGTTTCAAATAATTATTATATATTTTTCAGTTAATTTCTAGTAATATGCCTCAATTTATTACACTCTCTTAATAACTGTCAGCACTTTACATTTGACTTAAATATAATACATGTAATGTTACCTTAATCGGACATGGGTTCAACATCCAAAGAGGAGTCCTGGTTGGCCTGTTCACCGCCCTAACAAGAACTGGAGTCACTGCTGGATGAACTGCTGGTTAATCTAATGATTAGAGGCTCGATATCATCCTGTAGCTGATCTGCTTTCCACATATCGTCTTCTATCCCCTCGTGTTTGCAGTAATTTAACCACTGCTTTTGGGTGACTGATTCAAAACCATTGTCTATTAAACATCCCATCTCCTTCTGCTTAAATGTAATATTATGTCGCCCAACATGTCCCTTTACCTGACTCCATACCATTTCTATAGGATTAAATTCGCAGTGATACGGAGGCAACCTACAAACAATTACTCCATGTTCTTCTGCAATCGAGTCTATAACAGTGGCACTATAATTATCTCGCACAGAATTCACAATAGTCAGCAATTCTCTTTTAAGGCAATCATCCGAGTAGGGGATATGTTTTGATATCAGCCAATGTTTTATGTCTTCCTTACGGGATTTTGTAGTTGGAAGAGTCTCTACTTTTCTACCATGGTAGGAGGCATTGTCCATAACAATGACTGTTCCTGGTTCTATATTGGGCAATAGTTGGTTCCTGAACCACTGTTCAAATCTGTCGCTGTCCATTTCATCATGATAATCAGCAGAACCTTTTTTCGCCAAGAAGACAAGTTTTGCACCCTGTACAAATCCTATCGTACCACCGGCATGCAACATTACAAATCGTGGTCCGCGAGCAGTAGGTGCTTTAAGACCAGTGGATAACCCAGCCAAAAGCGCTTCTTTAGGAGTTTTTATTGTCCTATCCTTCCAAACTTTTGATACAGTGTGCCCTACATTTACCCAACTTTCATCAAGGTACACGATTTTCCTTCCCTCTTTCCTGAATTGTTTTATTTTCCATAAACAGGAATGCCGCCACACTATAATATCACTTCTCTCAATCATAAGCGATTTATTTCCTCTCTTTTCAAAATCAAATCCCATTTCCTTCACTAAGCGATAAAAGGTTGAATATTTAAAATTTGGCAAGTCCTCATCCTCATTGACCTTTTTCAACACGGACAGAATTGTAGGGGGAATATTTTGAAACAGAAATTCATGAAATTTGCGTCGTATAGAACTGCGTACAAAATCGTGATATTTCACCTCCCTGCTGGTTTTGTATGTATGTACTGTTTGTCTTGTTTTCCGCGGTGTAGTGATGGGACCCTTTTTACATTCTTTTCTTAACCTAAAAAATGTACGCCTACTCACACCAGTCGCCTTATAAAGTTCACTAAGAATAAACGAGTCACTGTGTCCGGGGTTCTTTTCCTTTAAATAATCATACACCCTAAGAATTGTTTTTCGCTCACCACTTTTAATAATTTCGCCTTTTCTTCTGTGATCCATTCCGCACTGATCACTTAACTGCAATGCACACGATTACCAGAGAACTTGTAAAACTCGCTCACACCTGAAATTCCCGAAACCTATTGAAAACCTCCACTGAAGTACAATCCCTTATCGGCCCTTCAACTGCCACACATCTGGTTTCCATCATCTGCAAGACAGGAGAACCGGGTGTTGTTGGCCATGTGCTTGGCATGCTAAAAATATTTGCTTTTAAATGGTGATTTATGGATGGCTTGTTACTGCAGATGTTCTATATTTATATAAAAAATAATTTCGTTATTTTCTTGACAACTTTGTCGCTGGAAGCTTTTACGTGGACTTACAGAACGAGAATTAGCCGGCGACGACATTTTCCACTGTATAAACGAAGAATCCTAACACTTTGTTTTAAACTTTATTTTTTTTAAAAAATATGTTTAGACATATTGATATAATCTAAATACTAACGTAGCCTATAAAAGCAAGCGAATAATCCAGATTTTTTTTCATTGCAATTATTTCGGTTTAAAACCATGTTTAAACGTACGGAGCGAGAAAGATGTTAAAAAATCTGCTTTCAACAAAATTTTACATTTTATTATTTTAAAAAATGTATAATTGCGTAAAAGGTTTATCGTGCATACCATAGTATTCTTCGACACATTTTACACCGAAATGCATGTTCATACTTTATCTTAGTCACATTTGAAAACACGCAAATTTGGCAATGGCGCACGTGAATCTTCCATAAGAATAACATGGTCCATAAGAGCCTTCATGATGTGAAAATAGCTATAGATGGAATGAACAAACATTCGATGTTACCTCACTATAATATATTACTTTATTAACACTTTTTCTTGGCTCTACAATTAAATTACTTTTCGTCGCACCAATTTATATTATATAGATAGTCTTTCCAGTTTTTTAACAACTTTAGAACAAAAACTTCATGAAAGTTTAGTCAATTTTCTACTCACATCCAAGAGCACTATAAAAACATGTCTTCTCATATCAAGCACACAGACGCTATTAACAAATTCTAGCACCACATCACATGATGCTACCTTCTTTTTGTGTACATCCATGTATGCATTCATCAAATAGTTCCCGTATTGTTAGGCAAGCGATCTTTAGTTATTCTCCCTTCGCTTTCAATATTGAACACATATAATTCTTATAATTCTTTTATTTATACATATATATTAAATTTAAATATGGAAATATTTATGACGTCTTTAAACAAACTTAATTTTTTGTAACAATGAACAACAGCAACACGTTTTCGTTACTCAACTAACTCGTATCAACACCAAAAATAAATTACATTTTCAATAAATATTTACATAAATGATTTTCTTTTGGGGTCTTATAATATACTGTCTCATTCTGTTGGTGGAATCATATCTATCTCTATACTTCCATTTAGATCTTCTATTTCGTTAAGTGGGTTCTCCTCCGTAAATAATTCAGTACTCCTTTCACCTGTCCATTGTTTTTCATTTCCCAGGAGGTTATTTTGCTTATTTCTAATCACAGATGTTCTAGGTTGAAAGCCTGTTTTCATTTTCCTTATAATCATACAGAACTTGTTTCCCTATTTTTTAGTTTCTTCTAAACTTTCCATAATTTTCCACTCATGATTCCTTTATTAGCAACTGCTACCACTACTATTACATGGAATAAGAACTCAAATCAATTTCTATTGTGCATGGAAACGTTACCTGTGGGATCCTCGGTCAGTGAACAAAGCTTGTCTTGAGTAAGATGGCTGACCCGCTCTCTAAACGTTACCAGTTTATCTGAGAAAACTTGCCAAAATGTTAGGCCTTCTGGAATTGTGAACAAAGCCTGAAACAATACATTATAAACATTGTCAAATTTACTCTTTCCAAATAAGCTTTTTGTAAAATACACAATTTTGAAACCCAAGTGAGTCCCTACCTTGAATTTGTTGTAAATCTGATCAGCTTTATCTCTAATTTTGCCAGCATTTATGGAGAAATGTGTCTGCAAAGAAACAAAACATTGTGATTAAAATAATGTGCAACAACTTTGATATCTGCATGCTCCTGTTTTGGGGAACTGCACATAAACGTAGACAGAACTTGAATCATGGATCTTGAGATTTCTGACAATGAAGTCATTAATCCTCTTGCTCTCCAATATTTTTCACTGATGGATGGGAAGGGCACTAGAAGTGGCCGGGCATATTTGAAGGTGGTCTTGGTCCATTTCCTCTTGCAGATCACATAGAGGACAGAGTGGTGAAGAACATATCCCAATTCTGTTCAAATGTTTTGCCAGACAATCATGTCCTGTAATCAACCTGAAGGTTGCAACTGCTGTTTTTCGAGGATACTCAGGAATTACCGTTTGAATGTTTAGTAGTTCCCATCTTTTATTTTTGGATTTTTAATAGTAATATTTTGCAATAATTTTTTTGAATTCAGAGTTGACTAATCTTTTAGCTGCATAAAATGGTAGATTAACTACAGATTTCTGTACACTGCTGGTACCCTTTTATGCAAGAAAATCAGCTTTGTCACTACCACTCAGTCCACAGTGAGCTGGTATCCATTGGAAGACAGATGTTTTTGAAGTGCTGTTAGATGGGTAAGGATTTTCCAACATTGTATAATTGTTTGGTTTTTTGGTGACAACTTGGAAGTAAGTGCTATAATTGCTGCCCTAGAATCTGAGAGAATAACTGCTTGCTGAAAATGTGAAATTCAGCACAAAAGATTTTGTAGGGCCATTCGAATTACTTCAATTTCTCCATCAAAGTTAGTAGTTCCATAACTTAAAGATTTGTAATATGAAAAGAGGTGACATGTGACTCCAGCACCTGCTCCATCTTGTTTTGATATCAGTGATCCATCAGTATAAATATGGATTTAAGTATGGATTGTTTCTATACCGCTCGCAAAAGTTAAAGGCATGTGAACGCTGGCCAATGCTCAAGCAGAGCGCTGTTGTCAAGCATAGTGCGTGTACCGACAGAGATCTGTACATAAGGTTGTGTGAGATGCATGCACCACATTCGGCAGTGCTGGTAGGAGGGGCAAGCGTAGGATTCGCTGGAGTCTGCAGTACACCCCGCCACCATATGCCTTTAAGTTTTGCAAAGATTTTAATGCCAATAATTTAGTGGAGTATCACTTTTCTTAACTTCTTCTGTCAGGTGTAAATAATATGTGATGTCTAATGTTTGTGTCAGGTTGACTTTGTTTATATTTATTACCTGCAATGCATGCAGCCCATGAGCACTGCCACCCAAACACCACTTAGTCACTTTCTAGTCCAGATTTTGTGCTTCACAGCATCAACTATAAATACATAAAATCTGATGTGTTACACTCACATGACTTTCTCTACTCTAGTACTAACCATTCTTACAAACTCATTCCTATTTCTTCATATTAGTTTAGATAAACATTTGCAGAAATTATCTTAACGCTTATTTCCTTGTAGGTACAAGGGGAATATGGGAATGTAGTAAGCTTTGATGATAGTCAAATCTTTTAAACCTGGTTGCTATATGAAGTGTTTGAAATTCTGTTCTCTTTGCATAGCCAAGATATAAAAAACTGAATAACGACCTTCCATTTGACAAAAGTTTAAGTATTGCAAAACTCACACAAATAACAAGGAATATCTCAGAAATGGTTCACTCCACAAAAAAATGCATTTTAACATAAATTGTATGTTTTAGCAAGATCTACATTTTTTGTAGCAATAAAGCACCTTCAAATATGCCCGGCCACTTCTAGCGCCCTTCCCATCCATCAATGGAAAATATTGGAGAGCAAGAAGACTAATGACTTCATTGTCAGAAATCCAGCGTTAGCCAACATTTTTTGTACAGTAAGATTTGGTCTATCTCTTATGGTTTACCAGTTATGCAAGACATTCAGAGTAAACAGGACTATAGAAGCTATAGACAGAAAATTCAAAATATATTTACTTTAATTTAAAAGGTGAGTGAATTAATAACACTAAACAACACTTACATTATAATTTTCCGGAATGCGTTTCGGAGGTTAACTTTCCTCCATTATCAACCGGACAGAGTAAAATGCTCTTTTACTCTGATTATATTTAAATATAAACAAATTGATAAATCAGCTGTGGCGGATCATTTTTGGTTATTTAATCATGAAATAAATGCACAAGTTAAATTTTTAAATCAATTAAATGGACCAATAGATATGGTTTGGAAAATATATTCATTTTAAAAAACAAGAATCACATTATAAATTTTGAAATACTACCAATAGATTGTATTTATAAGTTTTTGTTTTCAGAGGTTGGCAACAAATAGATATTTTAAATAAGGAAAAATTGAAGCTATTAACAGTGAAGCAAAAGAATAACAACATTACTAAGATAAGTGAAGTTTTTAGTTTCTAATTTGTTCTTTAGATATTTTAAGTTGACAATCAGTAATTATGGTAACTTGTTTGGATGGCTTTGAGAATAAGTTGGATGCAACTTGAAACTAGTCAGCATTATACCGCCTTGCAATATTAATAAGATAAGTAGAGCTTTTAGTTTCTTATTTTACATTCTGTTGCTTCACTGTTATTAGTTTCAGTTTTCCTTAATTAGCAACTCTTATTTTATTACATAACAGACCTTAAGGTTCTATATACTTGCAAGCTATAAACAAAATTATAATTAATTCTCCTGGTACTCATGTTTTCTACTTTAATTCTTCTAGTGATACACAGCAACATTTAAAGTTATTTTGATAATATAGATAGTAACTGCTAACTTTAACGGATGTTTACTGTGAGGTCTGATTGGTCATGAACAAATAACATTCACGAGGGCTGTTCCACAAGTAACCTAACAAAGCACAGAAATATAACTAGGAGTTTGAGAGGTAGAACTGGAACTTAAAAATTCAATGCCACAGCTGGGATTTGAACCACAGACCCTCCGCTTACTAGGTGGGTGCTCTAACCATTAAGCTACTGTGACAAACTGCCAGAATGGCATTAAATTCTCAAACCAGTTCGTATTTTTCCCAGTAAACCACAAAGGCAGTCTCACATCAGAGACAATTACCACAATGGTGACTTACTATTGAAAGTACTTTATGTCCCGGGATTAAATAACCTTCAGATAGTAATTATTACTTATTTATGCCAACAAACTTACTGTTGGTGTTTTTAAACATACAAGCTGTATGTTAGAGCACCTGCCTAGTAAGCAGAGGGTCTGTGGTTCAAATCCCAGCTGTGGCATTTAATTTTTAAGTTCCAGTTCTACCTCTCAAACATTGCCCACACATGGTTTGTGTGTTTAAAAACACCAACAGTAAGTTTGTTGGCATAAATAAATAATAACTAGAAGTTATATAAGGAAAAATTGAAGCTATTAACAGTGAAGCAACAAGATTCTAAAGTAAGAACAAATTAGAAACTAGGAATTATTTCTGGGTTGTTATGCCATGGTCTGCTGGAGTCTCGGTGGCGCAGTTGTAGTCTCTTCGGAGAAGTTAGCGTAGCGTCTATGCTCTCTCAAAGCACAGAAACATCTATTTCTCTACAGAGTCTGGATACTTTTCTCTCAATAGCTTCAATATCCTGTTTACAGTAAGAACCATCAGCTCTGTAAAATAGCAGACTCCACCGCCTCTTTTACCACCAAGACATTTCTTCAATCAGAGGGGATGAATCTAGCAATAGGAAGCAATTCAAACTTTAAATCATTGATTTTGGCCATGGCAATAATGGATGTGTGAGCTGATGCATTGTCTTCATGAAACAAAACTTTCTTTTTCATTAAATGCAGCTGGTTTTGCTTCATTTCATCACTCAAACACTACAAAAAGTTCATATAATACTCGCCATTGATTGCGTTTCCTTATTCGACACATTCTCATCAACGTTTCGGGAGTGTGCATCTCTCCCATCATTAGGATGCACACTCCTGAAACGTTGATGACTCTACATCACTACACCTGGCTCAAAACCTGAATATGTTCGTCGCCAGGGAAGCTTCAAATCATACTTTGCTTTTCCTTTTTGGAGATAATGAAAATTACCCCACCTGCATCCCAAAAGACTGACACCATGATCTTGCCTGGAGATAGAGCTGCCTTCTTTGGAGCCGATTTGCCCCTTTCAATCCACTGTTTGAACTGTTCCTTCCTCTCAGGTGTGAAGTGATGGACACATGTTTCATCTAAGGTTATGCATCAATGCAAAAACTAGCTTTATTGCCGCATGACATTAACAAACACTTGACTGATACATCATCATGACGCTGTAAGCAAATGCAGCATCCATCTTGTGCAGTTTTCTCACCTCCAAATTTTCAGCCAGTATGTCATGTACAGCACTGTTTGAAATGCCTGCATTGTCTACCAGCTTGTGCACTTTCAGTCGATGGTCATCCAATACCATTTTGTGTATCTTTACAACTTCTGGCGTGGTCGACCATTGCAATGTTCATCTTGGCCTTGCCTAAACTCTGCCACCCAATATCTTACTGTTGTAAACGAAGGAGCAGATTTCCCCAGAGTAGAATCTACCTCAGCTTTAATATTAGTTGAACTAAGACCTTCCAAATAAAAGTCTTGTATCACATAACGATGAACAGTCGTATCCAAGTTTACAAATTCACTGAGAGTGTTTACTATTGCTAGCTGCCACAGATACTAAACGACATAGCATCATCAAACTTCAAACTTAAGCTTTATAAAGCTGGTACTTTCTACGATAGTCATTTGTTTGAAACAACAACCGCTATCTATACATCAGCTTGGCTACTTCTGGGACAGCTCTCGTACTAGCATTCCCTTGTGAATCATAGCCCTTCAATGTAATCTTGGCTTTCCCATTGTCATTCTGTTCCCAGTTAAATAACCTCTTAGCACACTGGCGTAGACATATTTTCAAACAGACTTCTTGGAGGTAAGCAATAAGAGAGATGCTTGCATGCACCAACATAAGTTCCAACAAGCCTGTTTGCGAATATATTTTCCTCTAAATTACCTGATACCAGTAAGCAAGAAGAGGCTAAGGATCAGCATTTATATTCTGTCATACTCTGGAAAAATCCAGGAGCTACCATTAACGCTCATAACATTAATCTAAAGTAAGAACAAATTAGAAACTAAAGGCTTCACTTATCTTAGTAATATTGCAAGCTTTGAGTATGAGTTGGAGTCAACTCGAAACGTGTCAGCACCAAAGAACTTGCTATATTACTAAGATAAGTGAAGATTTTAGTTTCTAATTTGTTCTTACTTTAGATTCTTGCTTTAATTTTTATAAAATCAAGATGCTTATTTTACAAAACTTACTGCTTGCTCTTCATCCATATCCCACTGAGGAACATTGCCAATATATCTTCTGAGCTGAAAAACAATCATTTACATCATTAGTAATATAAACAAAGATACACTTGGAAACAAATAAATGAATGAGAGGTGAGACATTAAGTCAAATTTGAAAAATTCAATGTTATGAAACAATTGTCAGGCAGGCCCTGCAGAACAATAGTCACTGTTACAGGGGTCTGTGTGTATATAAACAGGTCTCCTACAACAATACTGTCACTGTTACAGAGGTCTGTGTGTATATAAACAGGTCTCCTACAACAATACTGTCACTGTTACAGGGGTCTGTGTGTATATAAACAGGTCTCCTACAACAATACTGTCACTGTTACAGAGGGGTCTGTGTGTATATAAACAGGTCTCCTACAACAATACTGTCACTGTTACAGGGGTCTGTGTGTATATAAACAGGTCTCCTACAACAATACTGTCACTGTTACAGAGGGGTCTGTGTGTATATAAACAGGTCTCCTACAACAATACTGTCACTGTTACAGGGGTCTGTGTGTATATAAACAGGTCTCCTACAACAATACTGTCACTGTTACAGAGGGGTCTGTGTGTATATAAACAGGTCTCCTACAACAATACTGTCACTGTTACAGTGGTCTGTGTGTATATAAACAGGTCTCCTACAACAATACTGTCACTGTTACAGAGGGGTCTGTGTATATACTGAGCTGGCCACGTAACAACTGGTTCTTCTTGACCAATTGAGCCACTGTGTGTGTTTTGTTGCTCAGCAGACCCCGACAGTACTGTTACAATACATTACATGTGTTTCTACCTTCTTGATGGTCTCCACGACTCCTGGATGTTTCTTCAACATGAGTGGGTCCACTGCGAGATTAGACAGTTCGTTGAGGTGTTCCATGCATCTCTCAGGGTCAGCCTTATTCAGGCTCAAGTTGGATCTGATAAGTGCATCCAACTCTAACAGCCGAGCCTCTTGTTTCAGCCATCTATGCAAACAAATTAAAAGAAAAAAAAGGTTATATATATATACATTCTCATGAGTTAATCATATGACTTTCTCTTCCCATTCTTCAAACTATTTCTACAAACTTTTATTCCTCTATCTACTTCATGTTAATACAGATAAACATTTGTATAAATGATCTTATTGTTAATTTCCTTGCAGGTACAAGGGGAATACACTAAACTTAAGTGATAGTCAAATCTTTTTAAGAGTAGCTGCTATGTGATCACTTTGAAATTGCATTTTCTTTACATAGCCAGGAATTTCATCTTTTTCTTTCCCTGATTACTCTCCCCTTATGTAGGACTTACAAGCCAGCGTCTAGAGTCAGACGTCTGTCAGGGAACACAGAAACCTATGCACCAGACAGAGTGAACACCTGCAAGTATGAGAGTGAGGAACTGATTACCCTCCCCTTATGTAGGACTTACAAGCCAGCGCCTAGGGTCAGACGTCTGTCAGGGAACACAGGAACCTATGTACCAGACAGAGTGAACACCTGCAAGTATGAGAGTGAGGACTTACAAGCCAGTGTCTAGAGTCAGACGTCTGTCGGGGAACACAGGAACCTATGTACCAGACAGAGTGAACACCTGCAAGTATGAGAGTGAGGACTTACAAGTCAGTGTCTAGGGTCAGACGTCTGTCAGGGAACACAGGAACCTATGTACCAGACAGAGTGAACACCTGCAAGTATGAGAGTGAGGACTTACAAGTCAGTGTCTAGAGTCAGACGTCTGTCGGGGAACACAGGAACCTATGTACCAGGCAGAGTGAACACCTGCAAGTATGAGAGTGAGGACTTACAAGCCAGTGTCTAGAGTCAGACGTCTGTCAGGGAACACAGGAACCTATGTACCAGGCAGAGTGAACACCTGCAAGTATGAGAGTGAGGACTTACAAGCCAGTGCCTAGAGTCAGACGTCTGTCAGGGAACACAGGAACCTATGTACCAGACAGAGTGAACACCTGCAAGACGTCTGTCAGGTAACACAGGAACCTATGTACCAGGCAGAGTGAACACCTGCAAGTATGAGAGTGAGGACTTACAAGCCAGTGTCTAGAGTCAGACGTCTGTCAGAGAACACAGGAACCTATGTACCAGACAGAGTGAACACCTGCAAGTATGAGAGTGAGGACTTACAAGCCAGTGTCTAGGGTCAGACGTCTGTCAGGGAACACAGGAACCTATGTACCAGGCAGAGTGAACACCTGCAAGTATGAGAGTGAGGACTTACAAGCCAGCGCCTAGGGTCAGACGTCTGTCAGGGAACACAGGAAGCTATGTACCAGGCAGAGTGAACACCTGCAAGTATGAGTGTGAGGAAGTGATTACCCTCCCCTTATGTAGGACTTACAAGCCAGTGTCTAGGGTCAGACGTCTGTCAGGGAACACAGAAACCTATGTACCAGACAGAGTGAACACCTGCAAGTATGAGAGTGAGGACTTACAAGCCAGCGCCTAGGGTCAGACGTCTGTCAGGGAACACAGGAACCTATGTACCAGGCAGAGTGAACACCTGCAAGTATGAGAGTGAGGACTTACAAGTCAGCGCCTAGGGTCAGACGTCTGTCAGGGAACACAGGAACCTATGTACCAGACAGAGTGAACACCTGCAAGTATGAGTGTGAGGAAGTGATTACCCTCCCCTTATGTAGGACTTACAAGCCAGTGTCTAGGGTCAGACGTCTGTCAGGGAACACAGGAACCTATGTACCAGACAGAGTGAACACCTGCAAGTATGAGTGTGAGGAAGTGATTACCCTCCCCTTATGTAGGACTTACAAGCCAGCGCCTAGGGTCAGACGTCTGTCAGGGTACACAGAAACCTATGTACCAGACAGAGTGAACACCTGCAAGTATGAGTGTGAGGAAGTGATTACCCTCCCCTTATGTAGAACTTACAAGCCAGTGTCTAGAGTCAGACGTCTGTCAGGGAACACAGGAACTTATGTACCAGACAGAGTGAACACCTGCAAGTATGAGAGTGAGGAACTGATTACCCTCCCCTTATGTAGGACTTACAAGCCAGCGCCTAGGGTCAGACGCCTGTCGGGGAGCAGAGGGATCTCTGGACCACACAGAGTGAAGACCTGGAAGCAGGTGGTCAGCCAAGCACCAGGTATAATAGTGAGGAACAGGATGATATGAAAGGCAGGCAAAATGGATGATTGGAAGAGTGATAATAGAGCAATTGGTGGAATGAATGGTGGCAGAAACCAGAGAACCCGGAGAAAACGCAGCCAGACGGCGCTTCAGCCAGGAATTTAAACAAAGGAAAGTTCCTATTTGAGAAAAGCGTAAGTATTTCAAAATTCAAACCAATAAATATTTTGGAAATGGTTTGCTACAAAAACGTATGTGATATAAATTGTGTATTTTAACGAGATGTGTATTTTTTGTTCAGCAATATTTTGTCTCTCTTTTCTTACATTTTACAGGCTATACAAAAGTTGTTCAGAATAAGAGGACTTCACAGAATATTCACACAAAATTCAACTTATACATGAAAATGTCTAAAGCATATGGTATTTTAATGCATATCATTGCAGTAACTTTTGAGAAAATTCCAACAAATTCCAAAAGCTGTTCCAGAAGCACAACATTAACTGAGCCCCTTAAAACAAGCTCAGCCTGAGAAACTTGCTAAACCATCTATTACCAGCCACTTCAAAATCAATGTGCATCAAACAAAATGGAACCTGAAAACAAGACTTGAGGAACACTACAAGTTGACAAATTAGCAATATCCCTCACTTTGAGTCAACTCAGTACAACATACAACAGGACATCAAATTATTAGAACATGTAAAAACAATAGCTGAACAGTGGACTCCAAATTTAGGATGAAAAGCTGAGCCCTAAAGCTGCACAAAGCCATAGTCTTACAGGGGAGCACTGCACATAACAATCTTTTTGCAAATGAAATGGCACATATTTTAGCAAAACAGCAAACTAAAATCAACTTTGTGGTAAAAGAAAAAATGTTCATATCAATCAAGTAAATGAATCATAAAAAGAAAAATCATTTGTAATTATAACCATAGATAATACTTAAAATGAATGTCAAAATGAAAGAAAATGTTGAATGATCCATCAACAGTTTCTGATTTAGCAAGAAAATCTTGTGTTGCTATATTCCAACAGGACAAGTACGATTGGAATAGTAACATCTCTGAACTGTTTACTGTCTCTCAAGGATTGGGAGGAAAGAAGTCCTGAGCATTAGACATGCATGGATGTGACCTGCAAGGTCTCCAGTTTCAAGCTTGCAAACTCCATACAGGTTACGATTATCTAACTGAAATGGAGGGAGAGGAAACTGCCATTAGCCAACACACAAATCCACACAACTTGCTTCATTTTCACTAAACACACGCCGATGTTTAACTATGTTCCTGGCAAACTAATTTTTTGCAAGACACAAGCACACAGAATTCTCACTTACACGACAAGGTCATTGACTACAAAACTTCATGGTTTCTTACTAAATACACCAGAATGTAGCCTTGGCAGATTACTTTAGCTACTTTTGTGTGCAAATATTGTTTCACAAATTAGCATGGATTTCAGCTGAACTTGCTGGATGAAAACTGCGTAGCTGGTTTAAATACAAAAATATGTCATGTATGACAACTGAAAACATTTTCTCTGTTCCATTCCATTGCCCATGTTTCTCTCTGATTCACAGTTGCCAACCTCTTAGTCTACTACATTCATGTCAAGTTGACATGGTTTAGCGAGATTGCACATCCCTAAGGCAATATTACCATGAGTTCCAGTACAATAGCATCTTACGTATTGACCGGTATTACAAATTTAGAAGTTATAAAATTGTTCACAAGACTAAATACAGCCTCAGCACAGACGCACATTATAAGAGTGAACATTCCATCTCAAGGAAGTGAATAATATAATATTTGCAACTACCATGTCAAAAAGGCAGCAAGCAGATGTGTAACAAAGTATATAGTACAAGATAGACACAAAAGTACATTTTAATTACCTGAGTTTATTTTTCTTCCGCTCAATGATACGGTTCTTCTTGTCAGCTGCTCGGTTATACTCCATCAGGCTTATACTTGAATCTATGTGCTTCTGAATTAATTCTGGTAGTATGTCTCCCCGTTCTATTTTGTCCTTTAACGTATTTGCACTTCGAATCACGGCGTCGTCCCACGATCGCTTTGATTCGTTATCCTGCAAATCCAAAACAGAACATCACTCACACACTTCAGAGTAAACTGCAACTGCCAATTGGCAACTAGTGTTGTAAAACATTCTCATCGTTTACAAACTTTATGTAATGATGCAGTATTATTAGTTATGGTAGGTGTTGTGTTGGAGTGTTTTGTTTCCCATTGTTTGATTGTTTGCATTATATCGTTTGCAGTTGGCCTAGTGCGATTATCTTTTGTCTTCATTGTAAATGTTATAGATATTTACGAATAAAATTGTGATAATAAATACACTAATATTATTTCAATTGTGGCCTCCAGAGCAAAGAAGACTATCTCATTAGAAAGACTAAAAGTTAATACATCGACGTAACATATAATTTTCACGGGGGTCGCGTCTCAAGGAAAATTATCAGCTGTAAATTGTGAACATACTTCATACCCGTACCACGACCAAGATAGGAAAGAAAGAGTCATCGCAGTTCATCGAAAGAGTTAGCCGGATCTTTTATACGAGAAAAGAATTCATCATACCGACCCTTCAAAGTGACGACGAGCAGAAGATTCCCTTCATACTGGTGACGGGAGATACCAGCCGGAAGAGACTCCTTCAGTAAAATAGCAGATTTCACTTGGTCGGTCCTTTACATTTTCACTCCCTTTACTAAACAATGTCACAATGTTCTGCATTTACTTTATAATTTAGTTATCAAATTTTAAGGTACAAGTGATTTTGTAAGAGACTGAGTGAAATCTGCTAGTTTGTCATCATTGTGACATCAGAGCATACAGCGGACAGTGGAATTGACCCCATTTATTAAAGCACGTCAGAATATTGATTTAAAGAAGGAAAATGAGGTATCAAACTTTTGCCTTACTTTGATGTACCTACATATTTTCAGCATGTCTGAAACTCAGTTAAAATACCATAGTTAATAACTATGCTTTTCATTACTTATTATTACTATTGGTGGTTGTGCTGGTGGTGGTGGTGCTGGTGGTAGTGGTGGTGCTGGTGGTGGTGGTGCTGGTGATGGTGGTGGTGGTGCTGGTGGTAGTGGTGGTGCTGGTGGTGGTGGTGCTGGTGATGGTGGTGGTGGTAGTGGTGGTGCTGGTGGTAGTGGTGGTGCTGGTGATGGTGGTGGTGGTGCTGGTGGTGGTGCTGGTGATGGTGCTGGTGGTGGTGCTGGTGATGGTGGTGGTGCTGGGAGTGGTGGTGGTGGTGCTGGTGGTGGTGGTGCTGGGAGTGGTGGTGCTGGTGGTGGTGGTGCTGGGAGTGGTGGTGCTGGTGGTGGTAGTGGTGGTGCTGGTGCTGGGAGTGGTGGTGGTGCTGGGAGTGGTGGTGCTGGTGGTGGTGGTGGTGGTGCTGGGAGTGGTGGTGGTGCTGGTGGTGCTGGGAGTGGTGGTGCTGGGAGTGGTGCTGGTGGTGGTGGTGCTGGTGGTGGTGGTGCTGGTGGTGGTGGTGCTGGGAGTGGTGGTGGTGCTGGGAGTGGTGGTGGTGCTGGGAGTGGTGGTGGTGGTGCTGGTGGTGGTGCTGGGAGTGATGGTGGTGCTGGGAGTGGTGGTGCTGGTGGTGGTGCTGGGAGTGATGGTGGTGCTGGGAGTGGTGGTGCTGGTGGTGCTGGGAGTGGTGGTGGTGCTGGGAGTGGTGGTGGTGCTGGGAGTGGTGGTGCTGGTGATGGTGGTGGTGGTAGTGGTGGTGCTGGTGGTAGTGGTGGTGCTGGTGATGGTGGTGGTGGTGCTGGTGGTGGTGGTGGTGCTGGTGGTGGTGGTGCTGGTGATGGTGGTGGTGGTGCTGGTGGTAGTGGTGGTGCTGGTGGTGGTGGTGCTGGTGATGGTGGTGGTGGTAGTGGTGGTGCTGGTGGTAGTGGTGGTGCTGGTGATGGTGGTGGTGGTGCTGGTGGTGGTGCTGGTGATGGTGCTGGTGGTGGTGCTGGTGATGGTGGTGGTGCTGGGAGTGGTGGTGGTGGTGCTGGTGGTGGTGCTGGGAGTGGTGGTGCTGGTGGTGGTGGTGCTGGGAGTGGTGGTGCTGGTGGTGGTAGTGGTGGTGCTGGTGCTGGGAGTGGTGGTGGTGCTGGGAGTGGTGGTGCTGGTGGTGGTGGTGGTGGTGCTGGGAGTGGTGGTGGTGCTGGTGGTGCTGGGAGTGGTGGTGCTGGGAGTGGTGCTGGTGGTGGTGGTGCTGGTGGTGGTGGTGCTGGTGGTGGTGGTGCTGGGAGTGGTGGTGGTGCTGGGAGTGGTGGTGGTGCTGGGAGTGGTGGTGGTGGTGCTGGTGGTGGTGCTGGGAGTGATGGTGGTGCTGGGAGTGGTGGTGCTGGTGGTGGTGCTGGGAGTGATGGTGGTGCTGGGAGTGGTGGTGCTGGTGGTGCTGGGAGTGGTGGTGGTGCTGGGAGTGGTGGTGGTGCTGGGAGTGGTGGTGCTGGTGGTGGTGGTGCTGGTGGTGCTGGTGGTGGTGGTGCTGGTGGTGGTGGTGCTGGGAGTGGTGGTGGTGCTGGGAGTGGTGGTGCTGGGAGTGGTGGTGGTGGTGCTGGGAGTGGTGGTGGTGCTGGGAGTGGTGGTGCTGGTGGTGGTGGTGGTGGTGGTGGTGCTGGGAGTGATGGTGGTGCTGGGAGTGGTGGTGCTGGTGGTGGTGCTGGGAGTGATGGTGGTGCTGGGAGTGGTGGTGGTGGTGCTGGGAGTGGTGGTGCTGGTGGTGGTGGTGCTGGTGGTGGTGGTGCTGGGAGTGGTGGTGCTGGTGGTGGTGGTGCTGGTGGTGGTGGTGCTGGTGGTGGTGGTGCTGGTGGTGGTGGTGCTGGTGGTGGTGGTGCTGGGAGTGGTGGTGGTGCTGGGAGTGGTGGTGGTGCTGGGAGTGGTGGTGGTGGTGCTGGTGGTGGTGCTGGGAGTGATGGTGGTGCTGGGAGTGGTGGTGGTGCTGGGAGTGGTGGTGGTGCTGGGAGTGGTGGTGGTGGTGCTGGGAGTGGTGGTGGTGCTGGGAGTGGTGGTGCTGGTGGTGGTGGTGCTGGTGGTGGTGGTGCTGGTGGTGGTGGTGCTGGTGGTGGTGGTGGTGCTGGGAGTGGTGGTGCTGGTGGTGGTGGTGCTGGTGGTGGTGGTGGTGCTGGGAGTGGTGGTGCTGGTGGTGGTGGTGCTGGGAGTGGTGGTGCTGGTGGTGGTGGTGCTGGTGGTGGTGGTGCTGGGAGTGGTGGTGGTGCTGGGAGTGGTGGTGGTGGTGCTGGGAGTGGTGGTGGTGGTGCTGGGAGTGATGGTGGTGCTGGGAGTGATGGTGGTGCTGGGAGTGGTGGTGGTGCTGGGAGTGGTGGTGGTGGTGCTGGTGGTGGTGCTGGGAGTGATGGTGGTGCTGGGAGTGGTGGTGGTGCTGGGAGTGGTGGTGGTGCTGGGAGTGGTGGTGGTGGTGCTGGGAGTGGTGGTGGTGCTGGGAGTGGTGGTGCTGGTGGTGGTGGTGCTGGTGGTGGTGGTGCTGGTGGTGGTGGTGCTGGGAGTGGTGGTGCTGGTGGTGGTGGTGCTGGTGGTGGTGGTGGTGCTGGGAGTGGTGGTGCTGGTGGTGGTGGTGCTGGTGGTGGTGGTGGTGCTGGGAGTGGTGGTGCTGGTGGTGGTGGTGCTGGTGGTGGTGGTGCTGGTGGTGGTGGTGCTGGGAGTGGTGGTGGTGGTGCTGGGAGTGGTGGTGGTGGTGCTGGGAGTGATGGTGGTGCTGGGAGTGATGGTGGTGCTGGGAGTGGTGGTGGTGGTGCTGGGAGTGATGGTGGTGCTGGGAGTGGTGGTGGTGGTGCTGGGAGTGGTGGTGGTGCTGGGAGTGGTGGTGGTGCTGGGAGTGGTGGTGGTGCTGGGAGTGGTGGTGGTGGTGCTGGTGTTGGTGCTGGAAGTGGTGGTGGTGGTGCTGGGAGTGGTGGTGCTGGTGGTGGTGGTGCTGGTGGTGGTGCTGGGAGTGGTGGTGGTGGTGCTGGGAGTGGTGGTGGTGCTGGGAGTGGTGGTGGTGGTGCTGGTGTTGGTGCTGGAAGTGGTGGTGGTGGTGCTGGGAGTGGTGGTGGTGGTGCTGGTGTTGGTGCTGGAAGTGGTGGTGGTGCTGGGAGTGGTGGTGGTGGTGCTGGGAGTGGTGGTGGTGGTGCTGGGAGTGGTGGTGGTGCTGGGAGTGGTGGTGGTGCTGGTGGTGGTGCTGGTGGTGGTGCTGGAAGTGGTGGTGGTGGTGCTGGGAGTGGTGGTGGTGGTGCTGGTGTTGGTGCTGGTGGTGGTGGTGCTGGGAGTGGGTGTGGTGGTGGTGCTGGTGTTGGTGCTGGTACTGGTGGTGCTGGTGGTGGTGCCGGTGGTGGTGGTGCTGGTGGTGGTGGTGCTGGGAGTGGTGGTGGTGCTGGTGGTGGTGCTGGGAGTGGTGGTGGTGCTGGGAGTGGTGGTGGTGCTGGTGGTGGTGGTGCTGGTGTTGGTACTGGTACTGGTGGTGGTGGTGGTGCCGGTGGTGGTGGTGCTGGTGGTGCTGGTACTGGTGGTGCTGGTGGTGGTGGTGCCGGTGGTGGTGGTGCTGGTGTTGGTGCTGGTACTGGTGGTGGTGGTGCCGGTGGTGGTGGTGCTGGTGGTGGTGCTGGTGGTGGTGGTGCTGGTGGTGGTGCCGGTGGTGGTGGTGGTGCTGGTGGTGGTGGTCCTGGTGGTGGTGGTGATGGTGGTGGTGCTGGTGGTGGTGGTGCCGGTGGTGGTGGTGCCGGTGGTGGTGGTGCTGGTGGTGGTGGTGCCGGTGTTGGTGGTGCTGGTGGTGGTGGTGCTGGTGTTGGTGCTGGTACTGGTGGTGCCGGTGGTGGTGGTGCTGGTGTTGGTGGTGGTGCTGGTGGTGCCGGTGGTGGTGCTGGTGTTGGTGCTGGTACTGGTGGTGCTGGTGGTGGTGGTGCCGGTGGTGGTGGTGCTGGTGGTGGTGGTGCTGGTGGTGGTGGTGCTGGTGGTGGTGGTGCTGGTGTTGGTGCTGGTACTGGTGGTGCTGGTGGTGGTGGTGGTGCCGGTGGTGGTGGTGCTGGTGGTGGTGGTGCTGGTGCTGGGAGTGGTGGTGCTGGGAGTGGTGGTGGTGCTGGTGGTGGTGGTGGTGCTGGGAGTGGTGGTGGTGCTGGGAGTGGTGGTGGTGCTGGGAGTGGTGGTGGTGCTGGGAGTGGTGGTGGTGCTGGGAGTGGTGGTGGTGCTGGGAGTGGTGGTGGTGCTGGTGGTGGTGGTGGTGCCGGTGGTGGTGGTGCTGGTGGTGGTGGTGCTGGTGCTGGGAGTGGTGGTGCTGGGAGTGGTGGTGGTGCTGGTGGTGCTGGGAGTGGTGGTGGTGCTGGGAGTGGTGGTGGTGCTGGGAGTGGAGGTGGTGCTGGGAGTGGTGGTGGTGCTGGGAGTGGTGGTGGTGGTGCTGGTGGTGCTGGGAGTGGTGGTGGTGCTGGTGGTAGTAGTAGAATTTAATGTTCCATTTAATATGCCACTTTTAACCTGCTGGAACAACTGTCCAATAGCAATGATATTTACTTGCTTATTGTGGTGTTAATGTTTGGTTATCACTCATGCAAGGATAGAGAATAATCCTGGCTAATGAATGGAACCCAGGACTTCTGGATTTGAAGGTTAGCATGCCAACCATGAGAGAGTCGATAGCTACATCATTACTGAAATTACCTGCCGTGCAACCTTCACTTTTCTATTTGTAGCAGTTTCTATTGTTGTTTGTTTCTTGTGCATGCAACTGCTAGTGATTGGGCTTATGTCTCACCTTCGTATGTTGTGGCCAACTAATGGCAGACAACACCACAACAATCTGTGTTATTGTTATCTATTGTGGGGAACTTACTTTACTACACTTCACATTTCATATTGTTGTGGAAGGACCTTACCCTTGGTGAATAATGCATGTCCAACAATGCAAACTGCCAATAAAATGGCTCAAAATGACCTCAACAACAGTTCTACGCACAAGTCAAAATGGAGGTGGTTTTTCTTTCTTTTCAAATCTGAGGAGGTAAATACTTGATGCCACATGCTGAAAAGTTTTGAAATTCCTAGCTTTGTCTGAAAGCAGTATTAATAGTTCCCAAACAGGTCTAAGGTCTAAGACACAAAAATTCACCAGCTAGCATAAATATATTTTCCTTCAGAATGGGATAACGATTTCAAAATAAAAAATCGGCAATTCACGTCAACTCGCAAATTTCGTATATCTTATTTCTCCAAAAAGCGCGCGATTTTTATGGTAATTAACTAAAAGCATGAGCAAAATCAAAAAGAAAAAGGTGATCACTCTTTAACCAGTATCGGTGATTTGAGTTGCGTTGTAACAATCAACAGCTGAACGAAAGTGAAATGTTGAGTTTGTGTCGCGTGTGGAAGCCGGACGGTCGGCCGCTTTATTCCGGGACTACGACCAACTTAACGTAACGTAACGAGAGCTAGCGTGACTTAACTTATCCTTCACGTTACGTCACGTGACTAAATGGAACCAATCGGCGAGTACTGCCACGCAGGAAGAAATTGTGCTTCTCTGTCCAACTATTTGAATCAAACTCCTTCCGTTTCCTTGGTTAAAAAAAATTAAAATTATTTTGTTGTTTAACGACGCTGTCAATTGCCAGGATCACATCAGCGTCGCCGGTGTGCCAGAATTTCGTCCCGCAGGAATTCTTTTACATGCCAGTAAATCTACTGACATGGAGCTGTCGTTTTTAAGCACACTTAAAAACCATCGGCCTGGGCCGGGTTTGAACCCGCGACCTTGGGATCAGTAGGCCAGCGTCTAACCAACTAAGCCACCCAGACCGACATTTCCTTGGTTAAGCTCCCCATACTTTATTCGCCGTTTAAAAATGTTTTTACTTCACATTTTCGTATTCTCTTGCTTTTCGTTTTTGGGAAACATAACCTCTAATTAGAAAACGAGAGCTGCTTCCAATACGAATAACCAATGAGAATCATTCCCTTTGCTAATAGACGAAGTTTCTTACTTCACATCACGTCCGGGCCCGTCGCGCTGCGCGGGATCAACTTCTCAGTAGAATCCGCACACAAACGTGGAATAGGAAAAAGTATTTCACTGGAAAACATAAGTGTGAATATTCACGGGGCCGGCACCTGTTTCAACAGTGTGGTAAACAATCAACAGTGTGGTGAAAAAAAAAAACAAAAGCAGCGCATATTTTGTCACGGAGACCGCCACCTGTTTGAACAGTGTGGTAAACAAAAACAAAAGCAGCGATTATTTTGTAACATGAGTACCAGACTTTTATAAAAGATAAGATACCGACTTATAAATTGCAAAATAGTGAGATTCACGAATAAATTCATAGAAGGCGAGGTTGTAGAAGATGCTTTGAGAATTTTGAAGAAACTATGAATCTGGGTGGAAAATTCACATTCTTAACGCAGCATAACCTTTTTTTAAGAGGTTGAATCAGAAACTGAAAAATTCAATGCCATAGCCGGGATATGAACCACGGATCTTGCGCATCGAGCGGCTGCTTTAACCATGGTAACTTAGTGGTTAAAGCAGCCGCTCGATGCGCAAGATCCGTGGTTCATATCCCAGCTATGGCATTGAATTTTTCAGTTTCTGATTCAACCTCTTAAACATTGCCCACACACGGCTTGTGTGTTTAAAAACACCAGCAGTAAGCTTGTTGGTATAAATAACAGTATAACCTGCCTAAAACGGAACGCGATCTTTGCAGCAATGTTTACCCCGTTTTCATACTTTTCTGTTTGTATTACAATAAAACAAAGTACAAAAAATCCGCTGCTCAGCATTTAATAAAAATCGTTAGAAGCCTTTTAGAGAAAATCTAAATTTTCGAAAAATTTTCCATGTAAAGGGTAGTTTGTGTTTGAGGGATTTTCTTAAAAATCGAACTTAAATATGCGGCAGGTTTGGTAATTAACCAACGCTTTGTTGTATAGTTAGGTATGCTGTTCACAGAGATGCGCGCGCACGCACGCACCCACTCTTTTTCGGAGCTTTTTTTTTTTTTTTTTTTTTTTTTTTATTAAGGGAGTCCCAAATCTGTACCTATTAAATGTTTTGAGGAATATAACACTCTACTTTAAGTACGAAGTACACAAAATAATGTATTCGCATAGAATTACAGTGAATAATTTAAAATGAAAGTCCTAAATAAAACAGGTTCAAATGTATACTTTGCTATATATTCAGCGTACATGTTCTAATAAGTGACAGTTTGTCTGTCCCCACATAACTTGTGTTAAGATACGTAAATCTCACAAACGGCACAAGTACAGTCGCCTTCAAAATGTAGCTCGTAGATATGCACTACATAACAACGATGATGATGATGATGATGATGATGATAAGTAATACGTTATGTGTTGCCAGTAAATCTTCTGACATACAGCTGTCGTTTTTAGGCACAATGGGCCGGATTTGAACCCGCGACCTTGAGATCAGGACAGCTGAACCACTGCAGAGCTTAGACAAGTGACAGATGACACTGATATGCTGCACGTTTGAAGCATTTCCAGTATCAGCTATAAGCTAAGATTGTGACGTGGGCCTACGGCAGCGGCAACACAAAGGACGGTCGGGACTAAGCTACTTCACACCTCATACCAGGCCGGCGAGCAAGGTCACGCTGCCTCACGCGACAGTTTGTGCATACATGACTAACAATGAGTAATTAGCGTATGAGAGAGAGACAGAGAAAGTGAAGAAAGACAGTGAAAGGAGTGAGACAAGGTTATGAGAAGTAAACAGTTGTGAGTTGTAATATCATGAAAGACTGTAGGCTGTGTTAACATCAGTAAAAGAGAACTGTGTATTTGTGTAATTAGTGTATGAGAGAGAGACAGAGAAAGTGAAGAAAGACAGTGAAAGGAGTGAGACAAGGTTATGAGAAGTAAACAGTTGTGAGTTGTAATATCATGAAAGACTGTAGACTGTGTTAACATCAGTAAAAGAGAACTGTGTATTTGTGTAATTAGTGTATGAGAGAGAGACAGAGAAAGTGAAGAAAGACAGTGAAAGGAGTGAGTCAAGGTTATGAGAAGTAAACAGTTGTGAGTTGTAATATCATGAAAGACTGTAGACTGTGTTAACATCAGTAAAAGAGAACTGTGTATTTGTGTAATTAGTGTATGAGAGAGAGACAGAGAAAGTGAAGAAAGACAGTGAAAGGAGTGAGTCAAGGTTATGAGAAGTAAACAGTTGTGAGTTGTAATATCATGAAAGACTGTAGACTGTGTTAACATCAGTAAAAGAGAACTGTGTATTTGTGTAATTAGTGTATGAGAGAGAGACAGAGAAAGTGAAGAAAGACAGTGACAGGAGTGAGTCAAGGTTATGAGAAGTAAACAGTTGTGAGTTATAATATCATGAAAGACTGTAGGCTGTGTTAACATCAGTAAAAGAGAACTGTGTATTTGTGTAATTAGTGTATGAGAGAGAGACAGAGAAAGTGAAGAAAGACAGTGAAAGGAGTGAGTCAAGGTTATGAGAAGTAAACAGTTGTGAGTTGTAATATCATGAAAGACTGTAGACTGTGTTAACATCAGTAAAAGAGAACTGTGTATTTGTGTAATTAGTGTATGAGAGAGAGACAGAGAAAGTGAAGAAAGACAGTGAAAGGAGTGAGTCAAGGTTATGAGAAGTAAACAGTTGTGAGTTGTAATATCATGAAAGACTGTAGACTGTGTTAACATCAGTAAAAGAGAACTGTGTATTTGTGTAATTAGTGTATGAGAGAGAGACAGAGAAAGTGAAGAAAGACAGTGAAAGGAGTGAGTCAAGGTTATGAGAAGTAAACAGTTGTGAGTTGTAATATCATGAAAGACTGTAGACTGTGTTAACATCAGTAAAAGAGAACTGTGTATTTGTGTAATTAGTGTATGAGAGAGAGACAGAGAAAGTGAAGAAAGACAGTGAAAGGAGTGAGTCAAGGTTATGAGAAGTAAACAGTTGTGAGTTGTAATATCATGAAAGACTGTAGACTGTGTTAACATCAGTAAAAGAGAACTGTGTATTTGTGTAATTAGTGTATGAGAGAGAGACAGAGAAAGTGAAGAAAGACAGTGACAGGAGTGAGTCAAGGTTATGAGAAGTAAACAGTTGTGAGTTATAATATCATGAAAGACTGTAGGCTGTGTTAACATCAGTAAAAGAGAACTGTGTATTTGTGTAATTAGTGTATGAGAGAGAGACAGAGAAAGTGAAGAAAGACAGTGAAAGGAGTGAGTCAAGGTTATGAGAAGTAAACAGTTGTGAGTTGTAATATCATGAAAGACTGTAGACTGTGTTAACATCAGTAAAAGAGAACTGTGTATTTGTGTAATTAGTGTATGAGAGAGAGACAGAGAAAGTGAAGAAAGACAGTGAAAGGAGTGAGTCAAGGTTATGAGAAGTAAACAGTTGTGAGTTGTAATATCATGAAAGACTGTAGACTGTGTTAACATCAGTAAAAGAGAACTGTGTATTTGTGTAATTAGTGTATGAGAGAGAGACAGAGAAAGTGAAGAAAGACAGTGAAAGGAGTGAGTCAAGGTTATGAGAAGTAAACAGTTGTGAGTTGTAATATCATGAAAGACTGTAGACTGTGTTAACATCAGTAAAAGAGAACTGTGTATTTGTGTAATTAGTGTATGAGAGAGAGACAGAGAAAGTGAAGAAAGACAGTGAAAGGAGTGAGTCAAGGTTATGAGAAGTAAACAGTTGTGAGTTGTAATATCATGAAAGACTGTAGGCTGTGTTAACATCAGTAAAAGAGAACTGTGTATTTGTGTAATTAGTGTATGAGAGAGAGACAGAGAAAGTGAAGAAAGACAGTGACAGGAGTGAGTCAAGGTTATGAGAAGTAAACAGTTGTGAGTTATAATATCATGAAAGACTGTAGACTGTGTTAACATCAGTAAAAGAGAACTGTGTATTTGTGTAATTAGTGTATGAGAGAGAGACAGAGAAAGTGAAGAAAGACAGTGACAGGAGTGAGTCAAGGTTATGAGAAGTAAACAGTTGTGAGTTGTAATATCATGAAAGACTGTAGACTGTGTTAACATCAGTAAAAGAGAACTGCATATTTGTGCAAAACATTTTGGAGGACAATAAAGAGAGAAAAAGGTATTTGGACGGGATTTTATAGTTTTATCATGCAGCATTTTAGTTTGCCTGTGATGATAAACTTTTGCCAGCGACTCGTGCAGTGCTAGAGTGCTAGAACAACCAAGCAGCCTTTAAGCCTGCTTGTTTGTTCTAGAACTAGAGCTAGCCTACTCCGAACAACAGTTCTGCTGCACTATCTTATGTTTCCAGTGTTGCCATTTGGGGGAAAAGTCGCAGCTTGGACTGAATACTCCTTTCTGTGACAATTTTTTTATGAAGGCCATTTGCAAATATTTGGGTTACTAAAATATTTCTGAAAATTATGACTTGTATGGTAATGCTGCTTTGTAGTTTTCTGCAGAGTAGAGAACACTGACACGTGAGGCATTCTTGGGAATATACCATCCGTACTATGAAAGATGCAGTTTTTTCTCCCAGCATTTGTGTAGGCTACATGTCCTAAACTCTCTGAACTTCCTCTAGAATTACTGAGGGACACATCTGCTATTGGAGAACTGGAACATCAGTGACGGATATCTCTGTCTTTGTAGTGGAAAAATATTTTCATTAGCAAGATTCCTGAAGATGGTTCAAATTTCTGTTGTGAAGTCATTAAAACTTAAAAACTCAGCAAGAGACCATGTTTTAAAAGAACTTTCTTTATTTGTATTTGCTTTCTGTGTTCCCATAAGTAATGCCACAGTGGAAGAGTATTTTCGCAAGTAACTTTGATGAAAACAATATTAAGAAATTTTATGGGCCTGAATATTCTAGGATCAATAATTAGAATAACAATGACTTGTCACTGCTGTAACACATTTACCCATTCTCCTGCAATGCCAAATTTCAATTCAGAAATTTATCAATGAGAGGATGACAAAGGCATTCTTCAGACACAACAATTAGCAACTGTTCAACTTGTACAATACAAGAGAGGTAAAGTCGGAACTGATAAATTAAATGCCACCACAGCTGGGATTTGAACCATGGCTTTTCCAGTTCCAATTCTACCTTTCAAACATTGCCTGCACACAGCTTGTGTTTAAAAATACCAACAGTAAGTTTGTTGGCATTAATAAATAACTGTACAACACAATTTAAGTCCAGCAGTAATAATTTATTTTACTTCCACAGAGACAAATTATAAGAATCATTAGAAAATATACATTTTATGTGTAAGATTTGAAGCTTTCACGGCGAACGTTAGTGATCAGTTTCACAGGTGATCACATTTTATGTGATTACATTTTATGTGTTTATAACTATTCCAGGTGCCAGAAAACTTCACAATTTTAAAGTAAGCTGCACATTTTTAATATTTCGGGCAAGTTCAGCTTAAATGTTGCCACTTTTTTTTTTTTTTTAATGAATAGGGCAAAATTTTGTTAAATACTTCTGGCAACATTGGTACAGTTGATTGCGAAGTTTGTGTGGTATGGGTGCATGCCATTGCCAGTGTTGAAACAAGATATAATGAAAATGACAACCATTCAGACAAAAAAGAAAAGAAATGACGAAAACAAGGGAAAAAAAAAGCAAATTAAGTGTAAACAGTTACAGAGGTTGTTATATGCGCTAATGTTTCACAGAAGCCTAAACTATCTAGTAAATAATTAATAATAATAATAATAATAATAATAATAATAATAATAATAATAATAATAATAATAATAACAACAATAACAATAATTTATTTCCATCGACTTATGCACACATTGTACAGTAATCTTCAGTAAATTTGGAGTAGAGTAGTTTTCCTTCAAGCCCTCACTATTTCTGTCAGTTCCATCCGCCTTGTGCCTTCAACGTTCTATTCAAAATTCGTCTATGCAATTGTTTCTTCCATCTGTTAAAAGTGTTCCAAACCACCTCATTTTTCTTTCTTCAATAACTTCAAGAATATTGTTATCAAGTTCCATCATTTTTCTTATTCCTTGGTTTCTAATTTTTTTCCATTCATTTTTTG
This sequence comes from Tenodera sinensis, assembly GCA_030765045.1. Classification (NCBI taxonomy): domain Eukaryota; kingdom Metazoa; phylum Arthropoda; class Insecta; order Mantodea; family Mantidae; genus Tenodera; species Tenodera sinensis. Next base: position 4,374,825 of record CM060968.1, read on the forward strand.
CTGCTCTGTACCAAAAGTCCATTTGCAAACCCAACGGTTTATTTGCATGTCCATATAACATCACACTTTGAACTAATGTTTTATAAACTGTTCTTTTTGTCTTATTTAAAATATTCTTCCTTTGAACAACTGGATTCAACATTCTTATTATTTTCCTTTCTTCACTTATTTGGCCAAATTTCTCATCAACTTCTATAATGGATCCCAAATATTTAAATTGATTGATTTTTTAAAATTTCTTCCCTTTCAATATTCAACATTTTGTCATCTTCCATCTTCTTTGTTAGATATTCAGTTTTCTTAAAATTCATATTCAATCCCCATTTCCAATACTCAACTCATTTTCTTGTCATATATAAAGAATCTTCTATATCTCGGGCTATTAAAACACAACTAGAACAACAATTATAATGATAATAATAGTAATAATAATAATTATAATAATAATAGTAATAATAATAATTATAATGGTAATAGTAGTAATAATAATCATAATTGTAATAGTAATAATGATAATACTAATAATGATGATGATGATGACAACAACAACAACAACAACAACAACAACAATAATAATAATAATAATAATAATAATAATAATAATAATAATAATAATAATAATAATAATAATAATAATAATAATAATGAGTGTTGATTATTTGAAACAACTGGGAACTGGGATGTTTGGATAACTGATCTTGCTAATAAACTGCGATTGAAGGGTTGGAGGAGAAGTCACACTCTAACCTGTGCTACTGTAAACTTACTTAACAATACAAGCGAAACTTACAGTCAACAAGATAGTTGTTATATTTATAGATCAGCTGTTAATAGGTTCAGCTTTTCCATTACTTATTACTTTACACATCTGTACAGTTTCAAAACATGGCAGATGGAACAGTTGGCACATGGCGCCCACATCAATTTCAGTTTAATTGTAGTCGAGGGCTTTATGTTGATCACTGTTAGGAATAACAAGCTTTCAGATAACTGACACTCTCCTGTAATAAATAATACAAATATTTCCCATGGAAGTTATGTTTTTAGAGCTCTATTTATTTGACTTCCATTTGAAATGTTACACTTCTGGTTATCCTTAAACACAAAGTCCATGTTAGGTAAACATTCATATGTTACTACAAAACATTTTAATGGCACAATTTCTGAAACAGAGGACTGTTACAGCTGAGGTGCACACAAAATAAGAAGGCACATGATATCGAGCTGGGCGAGTGCCCCAAAAAGGGGCAATATTGGCCAGTTCAGTAACTACCTGTCAAGCGCAATACTCGCTCATCACTCTTGTTCCTTCGCACTGCGGCGGTGTTACTGTGTGTCAGCGCACATGTCTGGCAAAATGTTATTTTCCAAGTAAGTTTATGTGGGTCATTAGCTCAGAAAACCTGTAATGACTACCTACTGTATGAATGGTAATTTGTCATTAAGCTTTCATATGTTGTTTTATTCTGGCTAGGTTAAGAGCAGTGATATTAGTTATTATCACTATGTTTTGTGGCTATGTGTATTTTGAGGTCACAGAATTTCTTGATATTTTTTCATATTCTGATGCTATAATCTTTGCAAACGTTAAAGGCATATGGAGGTGGGTTGTACTGCAGACTCCAGCAAATCCTAAGCTTGCCCCTCCTACCAGCGCTGCCAAATGTGGTACACTCATCTCGCACGCTCTTATGTACAGAACCTCTGCCACTATACACACTACACTTGGCAACAGCGCTCCGCTTGAGCATTGGCCAGCGTTCACATGCCTTTAACTGTGTTTATGTGCAAAAGCTTTAGAAGAAAATAGTGAGAAAAGGTAACTGGACTGCACTTTTGTCACAATATTAATACTTTGCTACAAGTCCTTAATGAACAATCAAAATTATGAGTGGAAGCATATTTCTGTGGACTGTTATAGGCTAAATTGTAATTCTGATCAGTTTAGCCCAATTTTCACCAATGATCCCCTTAAATACATAAACTTCCTTGAAATATTACTCTGCCAATGAAAACTGTAGCTTATACAACGAATTGAAGCAAATTGCAACATTAGAAAGCATAGTCTTATTTTAAAGAGAGGACTGATTTTAATTGTGTTTGTGGTGTCATAGACCATCGTCACAGGTGTTGGGTGTGTGTATCTCCCATCTCTTTCTTTCAACGGTGCACTATGTACATTCTTGTCTCGTTCACCTTGTATAACAAACTCAATGATCCCAACTCACCTTAAATGCTGCAGTGTTGTAGTGTCCAATATTTATTTCCACGAGGTGTCCTGAGGTCATCCTTGCCACCATAACATGCCTGTTTCTGCCATTTGCTACCTTTGATCTATCTGATTTTGTGTTTCCATTGCCTGTTTTGAATAAACCAACACAGTATAACACTCAGTTACAGCATACTTCATCAAAACTTGAGCACAAAACTAATACAAGGGCAACACTCAAACTTTTTAGAATGCTACGTTTCTAAATATAGAGATCCAAATATATGTGAACCGCTACGCAGTGTTTTTCCACTGCACACACGGAAAGACCATAACAGCAGCTGATACACACGGGATCGTGAGCATCACATGCTTTTCTTTGCTCTGCTCACAATCAGTACTGAGCTCACGTGATGCAGTGCAGCTGCATTATTACCAGTCTGCTTTATTATTTAGTCCTGTACTTAGTCACTAAGTGTATTATGGCTCAACATTTGCTTTCTATTGCACAGCGTGAATTTATTTATGATTTGTATGGGTTAACTCAGTCAGCTCGCCAAGGTAAATACGATTTGCAGAAAGATTTCCAATTAATATTTTTCATGGACGAATGTACACAAAATAATCATTATTGAACCTCTGAGAAACCTAATATTGTTCATGAAATACCTCTTCATGACAAAAAAATTGGTGTATGGTGTGCCATTAGTGGAGAAAGAGTTATACGCCCAATGTTTTTCAAGTTAACAGTTGTTGCCTGTAGATATGTGAATACAATTTTGACCCCCCTTGTTTTTAGAGAATTAACCAGCAGGAAGTGTGATTTTGACTTTTTTCAACAAGACTCTGCAACAGCTCACACACCCAATCTTTCGATGAGAACAACTGTTTCAGGACAGAATTATTAGTAGAAATTTGTGGTCCCCTTGGGCAATCGACCTAACCCGTTGCAATTTCTATCTCTGAGTTAACTGAACAAGACAAACCCACTCACCCTGGAAGGATTAAAACAAAATATTCATCAGGAAATTGGCAGCATTTCTCAATGTGAACTACTGCGAGTGATGGATAATTTCCTAAAGAGGTGCCAAAAAATGCACAGACGACGGTGGCCAGTTTCAGCATCTGCTTTATTATTTTGATAAGTAAAGCCTTTAAAAGTAATTTTAAAAATGCTGTATGGTTTTATTTGCGCCATTCTATGACAGCTGCAGCTGGCAATGAGCGCAGAGGACCTGTACAGACAAAACACAGCGCAGCCGGTTCACGGTCTTTTGGATCACCCATTATATATGCACACACACATAAAAAGTTAAATAAGGAAAATTGAAGCTATTAACAGTGAAGCAATGTGCAAAAAGAACTTGCAGCATTACTAAGATAAGTGAAGTTTTTAGTTTCTAATTTGTTCTTACTTTAGAACACATAAAATATGTTTATATTTGAGAGCTAGTTTACAATATTTTGGGAGTTGATTGTTGTGTTATTTGTCTGATTTGCTCTATTCACCCAAAAATGAATCTGACTAGAGAACATTTCCGGGCTATTATTTTTTACAATTTTAAATCCTAATTAATGCCTAAACAATGTGAACATTGGCTTAGAAATGCTCTTGAGGAAGAAGTCCTATCCAACGCAACAATTTAAAACTGGTACAGTGAATTCAAAAGAGATCAGTCTTTTTCTTAATGATGAATTTCGTGAAGGATGCCCAAGGACTGTTATTGATGAAAATATTGTCACTGTTTGAGCAAGATCAACATACATCTTATGAATTTATTGATATGAGTCAAATATGAAACATTTTATACTCATAGTTAAATCTGAGAAAACTTTGTTGTCAATGTGTTTCACATTAACTGACCCAAAAACAAACATAGTATGGATTGGAAAACTTCCAAGACAACACTTCAAATTTGGTTTGAATCATTACTGATGATGAATCTTGTATTAATGTGTCTTACAAACAGAACCAAAGTATACAAAACTGCAGTGCTGGTAACAATGTGGGTTTGTTGCTTTCATTTTGTAAAATGGAGCACATTGCTACTATAGCATTGGAACATACACATACTTACTGCTATTGTTGATTGATACACAAATGTCTGCTTATTGCAAATGCTTGAAAAATGTGGTGAAAAATACCCAAAAGAAAAAAATACTGTATTCATGCTAAATGGGAATATTTTGAAAAACAATAAAATTAACTGTTTTGAAACTAATCCTTGTTTGATTTTTTGAAAAGCTTCAATGTCACCCTGGTATAACCTAACAATTACTGCTTTAGTATGCAGTATTTACAATGCAAAATGTTTCACTTGTTAAGCATTGTTCCTAGCAACTGTAAAAATGCATTATAAGAGCATTGCACTTACCTTCACCTAATCCTTCAGTTCTCGGTGTATTTTTTTCTGTTTGACCATCTTCTGTCTAAAACATGAAAATAGCTCCATCAGACTCTCAACAGAGCAACATTAAACACCAATAGCATACTTAATAGCTGAGGACTACAGGACAACAATGTGTAGCATATTAAAGCTGAACACCTCTGTAAACTTGCAGTTGTAAAACAGTGAAATTTCATCTATCTATACTAATATGTTGAGTAGCCAAAAGTCATGAGAGGTTTTGTCCCATGTGAGACTTCTGAGTGTTGAGATCAGACCGTGCAAGTGTAGACACGATATCTGAGTTGTTCAGGCAATGTCATGAGTTAACTGACTCTGAACATGCAAGTGTAGACAATATCTGTGTTCACTACAGATACGTGTGTAGTGAATAAGACAATATATCACGAGTTAACTGACTCTGAACATGCATATGTGTGTAGTGAATAAGGCAATATGTCACGAGTTAACTGACTCTGAACATGCATACGTGTGTAGTGAATAAGACAATATATCACGAGTTAACTGACTCTGAACATGCATACGTGTGTAGTGAATAAGACAATATGTCACGAGTTAACAGACTCTGAACATGCATACGTGTGTAGTGAATAAGACAATATATCACGAGTTAACTGACTCTGAACATGCATACGTGTGTAGTGAATAAGACAATATGTCACGAGTTAACAGACTCTGAACATGCATACGTGTGTAGTGAATAAGGCAATATATCACGAGTTAACAGACTCTGAACATGCATATGTGTGTAGTGAATAAGGCAATATATCACGAGTTAACTGACTCTGAACATGCATACGTGTGTAGTGAATAAGGCAATATATCACGAGTTAACAGACCCTGAACATGCATACGTGTGTAGTGAATAAGGCAATATATCACGAGTTAACTGACTCTGAACATGCATATGTGTGTAGTGAATAAGGCAATATATCACGAGTTAACTGACTCTGAACATGCATATGTGTGTAGTGAATAAGGCAATATATCACGAGTTAACAGACTCTGAACATGCATACGTGTGTAGTGAATAAGGCAATATGTCACGAGTTAACTGACTCTGAACATGCATACGTGTGTAGTGAATAAGGCAATATGTCACGAGTTAACTGACTCTGAACATGCATACGTGTGTAGTGAATAAGGCAATATATCACGAGTTAACAGACTCTGAACATGCATACGTGTGTAGTGAATAAGGCAATATGTCACGAGTTAACTGACTTTGAACATGCATACGTGTGTAGTGAATAAGGCAATATGTCACGAGTTAACTGACTCTGAACATGCATATGTGTGTAGTGAATAAGGCAATATATCACGAGTTAACAGACTCTGAACATGCATACGTGTGTAGTGAATAAGGCAATATGTCACGAGTTAACTGACTCTGAACATGCATATGTGTGTAGTGAATAAGGCAATATATCACGAGTTAACAGACTCTGAACATGCATACGTGTGTAGTGAATAAGGCAATATGTCACGAGTTAACTGACTCTGAACATGCATACGTGTGTAGTGAATAAGGCAATATATCACGAGTTAACAGACTCTGAACATGCATACGTGTGTAGTGAATAAGGCAATATATCACGAGTTAACTGACTCTGAACATGCATATGTGTGTAGTGAATAAGGCAATATATCACGAGTTAACAGACTCTGAACATGCATACGTGTGTAGTGAATAAGGCAATATGTCACGAGTCAACTGACTCTGAACATGCATACGTGTGTAGTGAATAAGGCAATATGTCACGAGTTAACAGACTCTGAACATGCATATGTGTGTAGTGAATAAGGCAATATGTCACGAGTTAACTGACTCTGAACATGCATACGTGTGTAGTGAATAAGGTAATATATCACGAGTTAACTGACTCTGAACATGCATACGTGTGTAGTGAATAAGGCAATATGTCACGAGTTAACTGACTCTGAGCATGCATACGTGTGTAGTGAATAAGGCAATATGTCACGAGTTAACTGACTCTGAACATGCATACGTGTGTAGTGAATAAGGCAATATGTCACGAGTTAACTGACTCTGAACATGCATACGTGTGTAGTGAATAAGGCAATATGTCACGAGTTAACTGACTCTGAACATGCATATGTGTGTAGTGAATAAGGCAATATGTCACGAGTTAACCAACTCTGAACATGCATATGTGTGTAGTGAATAAGGCAATATGTCACGAGTTAACTGACTCTGAACATGCATACGTGTGTAGTGAATAAGGCAATATGTCACGAGTCAACTGACTCTGAACATGCATACGTGTGTAGTGAATAAGGCAATATGTCACGAGTTAACTGACTCTGAACATGCATACGTGTGTAGTGAATAAGGCAATATGTCACGAGTTAACAGACTCTGAACATGCATATGTGTGTAGTGAATAAGGCAATATGTCACGAGTTAACTGACTCTGAACATGCATACGTGTGTAGTGAATAAGGTAATATATCACGAGTTAACTGACTCTGAACATGCATACGTGTGTAGTGAATAAGGCAATATGTCACGAGTTAACTGACTCTGAACATGCATACGTGTGTAGTGAATAAGGCAATATGTCACGAGTTAACTGACTCTGAACATGCATACGTGTGTAGTGAATAAGGCAATATGTCACGAGTTAACTGACTCTGAACATGCATACGTGTGTAGTGAATAAGGCAATATGTCACGAGTTAACTGACTCTGAACATGCATATGTGTGTAGTGAATAAGGCAATATGTCACGAGTTAACCAACTCTGAACATGCATATGTGTGTAGTGAATAAGGCAATATGTCACGAGTTAACTGACTCTGAACATGCATACGTGTGTAGTGAATAAGGCAATATGTCACGAGTTAACCAACTCTGAACATGCATACGTGTGTAGTGAATAAGGCAATATGTCACGAGTTAACAGACTCTGAACATGCATACGTGTGTAGTGAATAAGGCAATATATCACGAGTTAACTGACTCTGAACATGCATACGTGTGTAGTGAATAAGGCAATATATCACGAGTTAACTGACTCTGAACATGCATATGTGTGTAGTGAATAAGACAATATGTCACGAGTTAACAGACTCTGAACATGCATATGTGTGTAGTGAATAAGGCAATATGTCACGAGTTAACTGACTCTGAACATGCATATGTGTGTAGTGAATAAGGCAATATGTGACGAGTTAACTGACTCTGAACATGCATATGTGTGTAGTGAATAAGGCAATATGTGACGAGTTAACTGACTCTGAACATGCATACGTGTGTAGTGAATAAGGCAATATATCACGAGTTAACCAACTCTGAACATGCATACGTGTGTAGTGAATAAGGCAATATATCACGAGTCAACAGACTCTGAACATGCATATGTGTGTAGTGAATAAGGCAATATGTCACGAGTTAACTGACTCTGAACATGCATATGTGTGTAGTGAATAAGGCAATATGTGACGAGTTAACTGACTCTGAACATGCATACGTGTGTAGTGAATAAGGCAATATATCACGAGTTAACCAACTCTGAACATGCATACGTGTGTAGTGAATAAGGCAATATATCACGAGTTAACAGACTCTGAACATGCATAAGTGTGTAGTGAATAAGGCAGTATATCACGAGTTAACAGACTCTGAACATGCATATGTGTGTAGTGAATAAGGCAGTATATCACGAGTTAACTGACTCTGAACATGCATATGTGTGTAGTGAATAAGGCAGTATATCACGAGTTAACTGACTCTGAACATGCATATGTGTGTAGTGAATAAGGCAATATGTCACGAGTTAACAGACTCTGAACATGCATACGTGTGTAGTGAATAAGGCAATATGTCACGAGTTAACTGACTCTGAACATGCATACGTGTGTAGTGAATAAGACAATATATCACGAGTTAACTGACTCTGAACATGCATACGTGTGTAGTGAATAAGGCAATATGTCACGAGTTAACTGACTCTGAACATGCATACGTGTGTAGTGAATAAGGCAATATGTCACGAGTTAACTGACTCTGAACATGCATATGTGTGTAGTGAATAAGGCAATATGTCACGAGTTAACAGACTCTGAACATGCATACGTGTGTAGTGAATAAGGCAATATATCATGAGTTAACTGACTCTGAACATGCATACGTGTGTAGTGAATAAGGCAATATATCATGAGTTAACTGACTCTGAACATGCATACGTGTGTAGTGAATAAGGCAATATATCATGAGTTAACTGACTCTGAACATGCATACGTGTGTAGTGAATAAGGCAATATATCACGAGTTAACAGACTCTGAACATGCATATGTGTGTAGTGAATAAGGCAATTTGTCACGAGTTAACTGACTCTGAACATGCATACGTGTGTAGTGAATAAGGCAATATATCATGAGTTAACAGACTCTGAACATGCATATGTGTGTAGTGAATAAGGCAATATGTCACGAGTTAACTGACTCTGAACATGCATACGTGTGTAGTGAATAAGGCAATATATCACGAGTTAACAGACTCTGAACATGCATATGTGTGTAGTGAATAAGGCAATATGTCATGAGTTAACTGACTCTGAACATGCATACGTGTGTAGTGAATAAGGCAATATATCACGAGTTAACAGACTCTGAACATGCATATGTGTGTAGTGAATAAGGCAATATGTCACGAGTTAACTGACTCTGAACATGCATACGTGTGTAGTGAATAAGGCAATATATCACGAGTTAACAGACTCTGAACATGCATACGTGTGTAGTGAATAAGGCAATATATCATGAGTTAACTGACTCTGAACATGCATACGTGTGTAGTGAATAAGGCAATATATCACGAGTTAACAGACTCTGAACATGCATACGTGTGTAGTGAATAAGGCAATATGTCACGAGTTAACTGACTCTGAACATGCATATGTGTGTAGTGAATAAGGCAATATGTCATGAGTTAACTGACTCTGAACATGCATACGTGTGTAGTGAATAAGGCAATATATCATGAGTTAACTGACTCTGAACATGCATACGTGTGTAGTGAATAAGGCAATATATCACGAGTTAACAGACTCTGAACATGCATACGTGTGTAGTGAATAAGGCAATATATCACGAGTTAACTGACTCTGAACATGCATACGTGTGTAGTGAATAAGACAATATGTCACGAGTTAACTGACTCTGAACATGCATACGTGTGTAGTGAATAAGGCAATATATCACGAGTTAACAGACTCTGAACATGCATACGTGTGTAGTGAATAAGGCAATATATCACGAGTTAACTGACTCTGAACATGCATATGTGTGTAGTGAATAAGACAATATGTCACGAGTTAACAGACTCTGAACATGCATACGTGTGTAGTGAATAAGGCAATATATCACGAGTTAACTGACTCTGAACATGCATACGTGTGTAGTGAATAAGGCAATATGTCACGAGTTAACAGACTCTGAACATGCATACGTGTGTAGTGAATAAGGCAATATGTCACGAGTTAACAGACTCTGAACATGCATATGTGTGTAGTGAATAAGGCAATATGTCACGAGTTAACTGACTCTGAACATGCATACGTGTGTAGTGAATAAGGCAATATATCACGAGTTAACTGACTCTGCATGTGCAAGGTGCATATCAACCATGTCCAGGGGGAATGTTTCCACTGATGACATACAGTCATATCACTGTTCAGCTGAGCAACCCTACTGACCACCCATTCAAGCACTTCTCACGTTTCACTCAACATCACAGACACGCTAGACAACTTTAAATAATAATAATAATAATAATAATAATAATAATAATAATAATAATAATAATAATAATAATAATAATAATAATAATAATAATAATAATAATAATAAATACACGGCTTGTGTGTTTAAAAACACCAACAATAAGTTTGTTGGCATAAATAAATAAATAAATAATAATAATAATAATACTAATAATAATAATAATAATAATAATAATAATAATAATAATAATAATAATAATAATAATAATAATAATAATAACAATAATAATAATAATAATAATAATAATAATAATAATAATAATAATAATAATAATAATAATAATAATAATAATAGCAATAATGATGACGACCACAACAACAATAATAATATTTATTGTCAATAGATTTACTTACTGATTTATATAAAATTAATACATTGAAAAGTTATTCATAGTTCCTCTAGATTGATCAGATACCTTTTCTGATGTTTTAAATTTGGGTCTTGTTAGCTGATGACATTTGGGAGTTTATTGTATAAAGTTAAGCCGTGAATAATTACATTTTTATGTGATATTTTTTACTAAAGCCTCTTCTGAAATAATTAGTATTATGTCTAGTATAATGATGGTAGATATCATTTGAATTAAGTTAAAAAATCTGATGTGTTGCACTCACATGACTTTCTCTGCTCTTGTGCCATTCTTACAAACCCTTATTCCTATATCTTCATGTTAGTCAAGATAAACATTTGTACAAATTATCTTATTGCATATTTCCTTGTAGGTGCAAGGGGAATATTAGAATACAATAGGCTTTGTGCGATAGTCAAATCTTTTAAATTTTAGAAAAAAAAAAAAAAAAAAAAAAAAGGAGAGAATGATGACCCATTTCATGAAAGAAGTTTTCTGAAACTCACACACATAACAAGGAATATCTCCGAAATGGTTCACCCTACAAAAAAATTTATTGAGACATAAATTGTGTATTTTAGCAAGATCTACATTTTTAGTGTAGTATGATTTGGTCTATCTCTAACGGTTTACCAGTTATTGAAAAGTCGTCCAGGGTAAATACGACTACAGGGGCTATAGCCAGAAAATTCAAGATATATATTCCACTTGGCATAAAAATATCTCAAACATGTCATTTTAATCAAAATCATTAGAGCCATTTTGAAGAAAATCAAAATTTACGAAAAATTTTCCATGTAAAGGATAGGTTAGGGTGAGGCTATTTTCTTCGAAATCTACATGTCGCATCCTTGAAAGACATTAAACTTAAATACCAAGTTTGGTTTTTAAACTACTTTTCGTTTTTGAGTTATGCTGTCTACAGACTGACACACACATGCACACACGCACACACACGCGCACGCGCACACGCACACGCACACACACACACACACACACACACACAGTGTCGGTCTGGGTAGTTGGTTAGATGCTGGCCTACTGATCCTAAGGTCGCGGGTTCAAGCCTGGCCCAGACCGATGCCTTTTAAGTGTGCTTAACGACAGTTCCATGTCAGTAGATTTACTGGCATGTTAAAGAACTCCTGCGGGACAAACTCCCAGCACACTGGCGACACTGATGTGATCCTAGCAATTGACACCATCGTTAAACAACAAACACACACACTGACCTTTTTCTAAAAATGCTTTTTTTGGGTTCAGGGGGTCTCAAAGCATATATTTCTGGTGAAATCTTGACATCCAATTTATGGGTGAAATACAATACTTCCTCTACTTATCAGCAGAGAAAGTAAAAATTAGAGGGGTGTCTCAAAAGTAAGTTATACTATTTTTTAAAAAAAATAACAAAATGTTTAAATACTTTAAAAATCGTATATTTTGAAAGCTACATTCAGTAACTTTACTCAGGGGTCTCCAACTAGGTGATATGTGAATAGCGACCACAAGGTACCCAAGCTGAGCAGAACATTACTTCCACTTACTGGTGTCTAGGGGATATGTGGATAATGACCACAAGGTACCCAAGCTGAGCAGAACATTACTTCCACTTACTGGTGTCTAGGGGATATGTCAATAGTGACCACAAGGTACCCAAGCTGAGCAGAACATTACTTCCACTTACTGGTGTCTAGGGGATATGTGGATAGTGACCACAAGGTACCCAAGCTGAGCAGAACATTACTTCCACTTACTGGTGTCTAGGGGATATGTGGATAGTGACCACAAGGTACCCAAGCTGAGCAGAACATTACTTCCACTTACTGGTGTCTAGGGGATATGTGAATAGCGACCACAAGGTACCCAAGCTAAGCAGAACATTACTTCCACTTACTGGTGTCTAGGGAATATGTGGATAGTGACCACAAGGTACCCAAGCTGAGCAGAACATTACTTCCACTTACTGGTGTCTAGGGGATATGTGAATAGCGACCACAAGGTACCCAAGCTGAGCAGAACATTACTTCCACTTACTGGTGTCTAGGGGATATGTGGATAGTGACCACAAGGTACCCAAGCTGAGCAGAACATTACTTCCACTTACTGGTGTCTAGGGGATATGTGAATAGCGACCACAAGGTACCCAAGCTGAGCAGAACATTACTTCCACTTGCTGGTGTCTAGGGGATATGTGGATAGTGACCACAAGGTACCCAAGCTGAACAGAACATTACTTCCACTTACTGGTGTCTAGGGGTTATGTGAATAGCGACCACAAGGTACCCAAGCTGAGCAGAACATTACTTCCACTTACTGGTGTCTAGGGGTTATGTGAATAGCGGCCACAAGGTACCCAAGCTGAGCAGAACATTACTTCCACTTACTGGTGTCTAGGGGATATGTGAATGGCGACCACAAGGTACCCAAGCTGAGCAGAACATTACTTCCACTTACTCTGGTGTCTAGGGGATATGTGAATTGCGACCACAAGGTACCCAAGCTGAACAGAACATTACTTCCACTTACTGGTGTTTTGCTCCTCACTGTAACTTTTCTATCTGACTTTACCTTGGTCATCTCTTGTTCTCTTCCGACCCCGATGCTATTAGGGTTCCTGAGGGCTAGGGAGTCTTTATTTTTCCAACCTCTCTATTTTTCTATAAAATCTTAACCCCTAACATGCTGACCTGTCATGGCATGTAATACATACTCTGACTGGTAATCAGAGGATCAGAGGTCTGTGAATTTATTTTTATAATTCCCCCGGTCAGGTCGGTGAGACCCGTAAACCAATGACAGGTGTGGTCCTCCAGACATTCTGGGTGTTGTGAGAGAGCGATGTGACCGCCAAAACATAAAAATATGGTGCTTTCTAAAAAGCGGTTACTATTACTGCTATTGCTCCCTTCAATATCATTGTGAAAAATATTGGAGAGCAAGAGGATTAATGACTTCATTGTCAGAAATCCAGCATTAGCTAACAACAACAACATTCAGTAACTATTTTTCTACATAATCTACTTGAATCCCAATACATTCTAGGTACAATGATAACAGTTTTTTTAATCTAGTGTCAAACCACAATCCCGCCAAATCGGCTAGCCATCTTTCCACTTCTTGTTTTAAATGATCGTCATTTATGAAGCAAACACCTTCCCTCGAGATGTTGCTGCAGCTCTGGAAGAAGATGGTAATCACTTGGTGCAGGGTTAGGTGAGTAAGGTGCATCAAGATTGCTCACACAAGGCTTGAGTTTCATGAGCACTGTGTGGGCGAGCGTTATCATGGAACAGAACTGTTTCGCTCAACTTTCCTCTCCTTTTGTTTTGAATCACCCTTCTGAGTTTTCTCTGCACCTCACAATAATGAGCACCTGTCATCGTGGTCCCACGGGGCAGGTAATCGATCGGCAGTACTCCCTTCAAATCCCATCAATTTTGTCTTTTTTGGTGTTGGTTCATCCTTTCGTTTCCACCTTTAATGAATGATTGATGACGAGAAACAATTGCTCTTGACATAACTTCCTTACTGTACACAGTGAACATCTTGCAATGAATTTCAGTTGCACATTTATTTTTTGTCATCAAGAAACAGATTACAGTGCAAACTTCGTAATCAGCAGCAGGAATGAGTGGAGTCTTCATTGTTATTGCCATCTTACTGTCCAAGCGGTAAAGATTGACACCTTGGAATTTTACAGTGCTGCCACTACACCCATACCTAAAATTCCTGTGACTCCCACACTTTTCCCACCAAGATTCCTGTGACTACCAAACTTTTTCCACCAAAGATTCCTGTAACTCCCAGAATTTTCCCACCAAAATTCCTACAACTCCCGGAATTTTTCCACCAAGATTCCTGTAACTCCCGGAATTTTCCCACCAAGATTCCTGCAACTCCCGGAATTTTTCCACCAACATTCCTGCAACTCCCAGACTTTTCCCACCAAGATTCCTGTGACTCCTGGAATTTTCCCACCAAGATTCCTGCGACTCCCAGACTTTTCTCACCAACATTCCTGTGACTCTCGGAATTTTCCCATCAAGATTCCTGCAACTCCCAGGCTTTTCCCACCAAGATTCCTGTGACTCCCGGAATTTTCCCTCTAAGATTCCTACAACTCCCAGAATTTTCCCACCAAGATTCCTGCAACTCCCAGACTTTTCCCACCAAGATTCCTGCGACTTCCGGACTTTTCCCACCAAGATTCCTGCAACTTCTGGACTTTTCCCACCAAGATTCCTGCAACTCCCAGACTTTTCTCACCTACCACACAGATTTAAAAAAAGAGTGTAACTTGTGAGACACCCCTCGAATTACAGGATGGCTTGCACAATGCTTGCCCAACAGTTAGTGTAATAATAAACCATTTGTAAAGAAGCTAGATGCTTAAAAATCTGACACAGTTTATTCTCCAGAATCCTAGGCACTTTCTTTAAATTGCATTATTTTGCAGGTTAATACATAACCTGCATAACCACTGTCTATGTAGACTTCAGCTATTAAATGGGACACTAAACATTATAATAATTTTTTGATTCTTAGAAAAGTTAAAAACAGTTTAAATTCTTACCTCAGTACCAGTACCACCAGGTGTTTTCAGTGCTGACAATCTTCTTGACATGCGATGCGCAGACTGTTTTCCATCACCACCTTCCTTTGTTGCTGCAAATTACAAACAAATTGCAGACAAACTAAAACTATTACTTCTTATATTTAAATCAAACTTTTGCAACAAAAGTAGTACAAATTGTGTACAATGACAGCCAAGGAAAATCTCTGCACATCCGGTCAATGCACACTTGCAGCGTGGCCATGAAATGGCCATGGCTCAATGACGTAGACTGCAGGTGCACAGAGATTATCTTTGCCGCTGTCTGTACATGTATCCATTGCTTGTTCGCTGCCTAAATATTTTTATCTTGCCATTACAAAAGTTAGTCATTTTCCTTGCTAAATGCTGTTTTCAGCCAATTTGGTTCAACATTTATTAGCAATTTTGTGTTACACAGACATTACATGGTTTTAAACCTAAGTGTGGTATCTCTTTTGGTTTCAAACTTATATTTTAAAGCTGAATTTTACAATTGTATGCCAAATACTCCACACAATGCAATTTTAAAAATAACTTTTTTTTTCTAATTTTGTCATTTGCCTCATTATTATACACAAATTTGTCATATAAGTTTGCTTTAGTAGCTTAGGTCAAAAGAAAATATTTAAATCTCATTCAATTTTTTTTAAGTTTCATATAGCTTCAAAGATTAATAAAAAGGTCAAAAGAAAAAAAAAAAAAAAAAAATTGACATTTAATTGTGTTCTGAAGATCTAAATGATAAATTTCAGAAGAACTGGGAGAAAAGTCCACCATGTGACAGTGAATGTGCTGAAAAAGATAATTTCCAAAAACTTCATATTTCAAAATGAAAAACTTTTTATTCTGGATCTTTAACCTACTTTATACAAATATAGGTATTTATAATACAAAATGTCAAAATGCATTTAGAGTTTATGCTGCCTAAGTATTTTTAAACTCATTAATTTTGGCAAGATTTAATTTTATTTCTGCATTCTCTGCATATTTATGGAAGTGAAGTATAACTAAAGGGCTTTCTAATAAGAATGTTAAGCAATACTCAAATTCAATGAAAAGTCATATTTAATGACAGGAAAGTACAACTAACATTTCTGGGAGATAAGTTAATCCAGAAGTATAAATTTGAAAATGTTTAATTTTAAAAATCCAACGATAATAAAAAGAGAAAAGATAAAACTGAGTGAGGAATGGAAAAATCTGTGTTGCAGTCATTAGACTTTCTCTACTCTTGTACTAACAATTCTTACAAACTCTTTATTCTTCTATCTTCTTTGAGTTAGTTGAGATAAACAGTGTTTTCTTGCACATGCAACGGGAATATGGGGAATACAGTAGGCTTTGAGTGATAGTCAAACCTTTTAAAGCTTTCAAATTCCACTCTCTTTGCATGGTTAACATAAAAAAATAAATAGCGATGTTCCATTTGACAGAAATATAAGTTCTCCAAAACTTACACAAATGAGGAATATCTCCGAAATGGTTCACTGTACAAAAAAATTTATTTGGACATAAATTGTGTGTTTTAGCAAGATCTACATTTTTTGTATAGTAAGATTTGGTCTATCTCTTACAGTTTACCAGTTATGCAAAAGTCATCCTGAGTACAGCTTGATTATTTCGACCTGACCCTGCTTGGCTGTATGTGCAGTAGTCGGACAAGTCCATTATCTTCTTGGAGGGGTTTTGAGTCACTAGTAGCTGGGCAGCGAGTGTGTGAACAATGCAGGTAACAAAAGCAGGTAAGGAGAATATTGCCAGCCTTTCTCCCCCTCCCTAGACTACTTTCTCTTCCTCTGCATTTCTGCAGGGTCAGGTCTAAATAATCAAGCTGTAAATAGGACTACATGGGCTATAGACATAAAATTCAAGATAATTTCATTTGTAATAAAAATGTCTCAAACAGATGGCATTTTAACCAAAATCTTACGCCATTTTCAAGAAAATAAAAATTTTCCATGTAAAGAGTAATTTAGGGTGGAGCAATTTTCTTCAAAATCTTTGTGTCGCATCCTTGAAAGAGATTAAACTTAATTATCAACTTTGGTTTTTAACAAATTTTGTGTGTTTGAGTTATGCTGTGCACAGACAGACACACACATGAAACTTTTTCTAAAAATGCTTTTTTTGGATTCAGGGGCCTCAAAACATATATTTCTGGAGAAATCTTGACATAAAGTTTTGGGTGGAATACAATACGTGTTCTACTTTACTAGACATAGTAGTGAAAGTAAAAATGAGGAAATGCTATACTAACAATCATAAAACAATACTATTCCAGTTTAGATACTTTAAACATTAGGTTAATGTTGAACTGTTTTACATGCTGTATTAAACAGCAAATAAATGGAGATATCACAAGTAATATGATAAAACGTGTGATCTAGCTGATAAATTCTCAAGTAGAGTGAGAGTGAGTCAGACTGTCGATTGATATCTGGACAATTTTGTAAATAAAACATGAGTTTAAATACTATATCTGACCAGAAAATGTTAAATTATAGAAAAAAATAACAAAATATATTAATTTTGATTAGTGTAGTTCAGTACTGGCAACTGAGAAAAGTGAAACACAAGAGGTACATGTAATCAATCTTTTCTTGTTATAACACAAAACCATTATATAATTTCACTTTATTTTTAACATTAACAAACAACCTTTCTTCTGGAAAATGCATTGATTATTAAAAGAACAATTGCTAAAAACACAGTTGTCAAATTGAAATAGGAGTGATATTTTGACAATAACGTGTAATAAATTGTTTTTCATTGATTTGTGGGATACAATTGGCGACACTAACTAAACAAAAGAATGAACTAGTGATAATTTGTCCAAAACAAAAGAATGAGCATGTAATATTCAATAAGAAACTGGACCTGTTAAAAGAGAAGCAACACAAATCTTAAATATAACAATTATTCAGAGACTAAAAGCTTTGCTTATGTTACTATTTGCTGCATGTTGACATGTCTGTTGATGCTTCTATTTCAACAACTTGCAGCAAATACTAACATAAGCAAAGTTTTTAGTCTAAATAATTGTTATATTAGGGACCAGGTAATTTACTGCCTCTATGTATGAAATGGAGTGTGCAAATTTTCCAGGAGTAATACTTCTAAATGGCATATTATACAATACAGATATGTGTTCATGTATTCAGAGTTGAATTTGCTTCACTTACTCTGCAATTTATACCACAAATGTTTCAGAAGCTTTCGCTTCCATCATCAGCTGTAAATCGTCTTCATTCTGATCTCTGGTAGATGCATGATCAATTTGGTATAGATGCCCCAGGTAGGATTTCAAAGTTCATAACTGTGTTTTTAGCTGAAAATATTCTCCTACACACAGAGTTATATGGAATCATTTCTTTCTTTCAATAATTCAGAGTTTTCAGCCTTTAAGAAAAGCCGGCATGTTCTAGAAAAAGCAGTACTTCTGGAAAAATCTGGCTCCATCACCGGTATAAAAGCTTGCAGGCTGTGTGAGTAAATTTTTAGTTTCAGTGTGTGTTTGTATCACCTGCATATGTACGGTAATGTTGAAAGGAAGATAGTGCAGCAGTTAATGAGTGTCGAGTGATTGTAGAGAGTCAGCTGTTTGAGCCACAGAGAAAGTGAAAAAAGACAAAGAAGTGAGTCAAGGTTACAAGAAGAAAACAGTTATGAGTTGTAATATTATTGAAGACTGTAGACTCTGTCAACGTCAGTAGAAGAGAACTGTTTTTGTGCAAAAGTTTTAGAAGAAAATAAAGTGAGAAAAAGCAAATGGACTGGATTTTTGCAGATTTTGTCACATTGGTGTCGGAAGTGCAATGTGAATACCACCATGTAGATGAAGAAAGAATTACTAACCAAAATCAATAAAATTAAACATGAATTCAAGAATGTGAATACCAGCATGGACAAGATGGGAACTGGAGTAACAACAGCAAATCAACAATAGAGAAGATCGAGGCAAAAATGAAGGGTTAAAGGAGGAAGTGATGACACAAATGAATTCTGGAATGGAAAAGATGAACATGGAGCTATTGGCAAAGATTGCCAGGGAACTGGTTGGTGTGAAGGAAAACACGGAAGAACTAAGTGGAAAGATGGGAGACCCTGCCAGCACATGGACATCGTGAAGGACATCCAGAAACGTCTTAGTACCCTGGAAGGAAGAGTACATGGCAGTGTCAAAAGAACTGGATGCCAGGGGCAGACCCAGGAAGGGAGCACCCAGTGGCCAACGTGACATTTACACCAGTTTCAGAGAACTGAGGGGTACAACACGACAAAAACAAAGAGCAAGCTCAGGGACGTTGTTAAGGATCACCTAACAGAGTGTGTCGGCGATGTAGTCAACCAGGACTAGCAGTAGGGAAGCCTACAAGCAAGCGAAGAACAGACTTGGCGAGGGACATGGAGGAACCGTTGAAGCCATCCAATCATGAGGTGCTGAGTGTCGTGGGTAGAAGAATGGACGATGATATGAATGTGGATGGCAGGATACAGGGGAAGCCATGCCCGATACTATTGGATACAAATGCAGCCATGACTGTGATTAGACCAGATGTGGCGGAGGACATGCCAGCAAGAAAACTAAATTGACCATAAAATAGTGGCAACATTGGGTGACAACTTGCCTGTGACCTTGGGGCAGAGCATTGTGGGCCTGTGGGTGTTGGTCGCAAGGGTGCCTAAGGAGGTGATACTTGGAGAAACAGGCGACGATCAACATTGGCAGGAGGTTCCTGCGGAGCCCCAGCGAGCATCTGGAGGTCAGCAGGGTGACCATGGAGGAGGCTGTTGTTGGGTCCACCAAGAACAAGGCGGCTGAGAAGGTGCAATCGTGGAATACCAGAGGTTATGCACAGGATGGTACATCAGTGCATCTGGGGAAAGGTAGCCAGAGGAAGACCCATTGCAACCAGTGAGGTTGCCTCACAGGTTTCGGCAGAAGTGGATAGAGGCTGCCCCAAGAGAGAATGGTGGTGGTACATCAGGGTCATCTGGCCAACTACAAAGGTGCTGGTTAGGACAACCAGCAGCGGACAACAAAGAATGATCGGGACCAAGCTACTTCATGCCACATACCAGGCATGGCATTTATCAAAGGTGCCCAAGGTCAACACCACTCACACGAGCAAACATGTGACAATAAAGTGTGTGGGATGTCAAGAGGGTTTTACAGATATTTGAGAAGTGCCCAGCACCTGGTGTGTTTGTAGAAGTTCTGCAAAATGAAGCTCGAGAAAGGTCTATGTTATGTCATCCTCGCTCTATAAGGAGGCGTGTGTGTATTGTGTGTTATGAAAGAACCATCGCTTCCAAAGGAAGATAGGAAGCAGTTAATGAGGTTGAGTGATTAGTGTTTGAGAGACAAAGTGAAGAAAGACAGAAGAGTGAGTCAGGTTTCAAGAAGAAAACAGTTGTGAACTGTAATATCACAAAAGATTGCAGACCGTGTTAACGTAAGTAAACAAGAGAACTGTATTGCTAACTGATTTCAATATTCTAGTGATTTCTCTCTACAGGGTACCATATCAGTATACATTGGAAACATTTCTACACAAACTAGAGGGTCTAATGAATAAACTAAATAAGGAAAGAAATAAAAAAATTATAATAGCTACTGACTGGAATATAAACATACTCAGGGAAAATAACTGTGAAACAAAAGATGCACTTTCGATACTTAAGCAACATGGTTTTATCTGTCACATAAGAGAACCTACACGAGAAACCAGTACATCTTCCACCTGTATAGATAATTTAATCACAAATATACTCTTTAGTAACATTGATTGTTTTACCATAGACACAGGTTTATCTGACCATAAAGCCTTACTTGTAAATCTTACAGGAATCAAGAACACTAGGAGCAAAAACAAGTATAAAACTAAACGAATTTACAGCGAACAAAACATCTCTGACTTCAAGGGAAAGTTAGCCACTATAAATTGGCCCCTAAGTAATGCAAAAAGTGTAGATGATAACTATAATGATTTCCCTAGAGAATTTCTTTTGGTATATAACGAATCTTTTCCAAAAGTCACGTGTAAGCAAATATTAAAAACCTTTAACTTAAGTTGGTGTACACGTGGAATCCGAATTTCAAGTAAACGAAAGAGAATGTTACACAGAAAACTAAAATCCTCAAACAGTGCAGAATTGCGTCAATGTTATAATAAGTACAGTAAAATATACAAAAGCATAATACGGAAAGCCAAATACATGGCAATAGAAAGTTATATTAAAAATTCTGACAACAAAACAAAAGCAACCTGGAAAGTAATAAAAAACGAACTAGGTACAGGAAAAAAACCAAATAAATTCAAGTAAACACTTAACAAATATAAATAGTAAGAATAGATTAGAGGAATTAAATAACTATTTTGCGGAAGTAGCAGATATGATTCTGGATACTCCCCCCTCAGTCCCCAAAGCATTACAAAAAATGGGCATAAGTAACCAGCATGCATCACCTGAATTCAACTTAGGGACAGTCTCGCCGTCTGAAGTTAAAAAAACAATATCAGGATCCAAACCAAAAACGTCAAAAGGATGGGATGAAATCCCACCCATACTAATAAAAAAAGTGCAAGAAGAATTGTGTGTACCTCTTGCTTACATATACAACCAGTCACTTACAATGGGAGTTTTTCCGGAAAGAATGAAATATGCAATAATCCATCCAATTCACAAAGGAGGTGGTGATGAATTAAAAAATTACCGGCCAATCTCGGTGCTCCCATATTTCTCTATAATTCTAGAAAAAATAGTGCATTCCAGATTAATAGCTTACCTAGAAAAAGCAAACGTTCTCAATAGCTCTCAGCACGGATTTAGGAAAAATCTTTCCACTAGCACAGCACTCATGGATTTTGTAAACACAATTGCAAAAAATCTGGATGAAAAAAGACAAACTGCTGCCCTAATTTGCGATATATCCAAAGCGTTTGACTGTGTAAACCACAACATACTAATAAGTAAATTACAACAGTATGGCATAAGACACGCAAACTTAGAATGGTTCAAATCCTATCTAATAGATCGTAAACAAAAAATTATATTAGAGGGAAATGCTGGCCCTATACTTACAAAATGGAAGCCCGTCAAAAATGGAGTCCCGCAGGGTTCAGTTCTGGGTCCACTCCTTTACATAGTATATACGAACGATCTTCCAGTCACTGTTAGCGGACAACAGATACTTTATGCTGATGACACCTCCATTATTTTGAATGGTACAGATATTCAAAATTTAAAGACAAACCTTAACCAGGCTGTAAAACAATTGGAAGCATGGTTTACTTGCAACAGATTAAAACTCAATAAAACAAAAACAGAAATCCTGCAATTCAAAACCACGGCAGTGAATAATACACAAACAAATTAGTTAACTTCAGCCTCCTCAAAAGAAGTAAAACTATTAGGATTATTTATAGACGAGTGGCTAAAATGGACCAATCACTTAAACTACGTAGAAAAAAAGTTGAATATTGCTTGTTTCCACATGTCCTGCTTGGCCCAAGTTACAAACCTAAATACTAGAAAAACCATATATTTCAGTTTCTTTCACTCAATTCTCTCATATGGAATAACTATATGGCGTAATGCTACAGGTTGGGAGAGAATCTTTAAAATCCAAAAAAGAGTTATAAGCATACTGACCCACTCAAGTTAGAGAGTTTCTTGCAGGCCACTATTCAAAACATTAGAAATCCTGACACAACCCAGCCTATATATGTACAATCTAATTATACACGTGCACAATAACCATGACAGATATATAGCAAATCAGCACCAGCATGAACACAACACAAGGCGAAAAGGAGAAATGAAATAACCAGCGCATAGGCTTGCACTCTATGAAAAAAGTCCACAATATATGGGGTGTAAAATATACAATAAATTGCCACAAAGGATTAGGAAAATCCCAAATCCAAACCTCTTTAAAAAAACAGTCAAGAGTTTGTTTGCCAGCAAGGCATACTACTCTGTTACAGAATACATGGAAGATGTACTGTGACCTCAATTTTAGGTGTCTTAACAAATCATTACTGTACATTTTTTCTCTTTTATCTTTCTTTTATATTTCTATACTCGTGTTTGTAAATATTGTAGACTTATTTTAATCCTTAAAGTTGTAACTATAGTGTATCGACGAGTCACCAATTTACAAGCACCTGCTCACCCATGTAAGTGTAATGTGACGAATAAAGTATAAGTATTGTGCATTCAGTTAGAAAAAAATAAAGTGAGGAAAAAAATATATAATTGGACTGGACTATTGTCATTTTTGTCCTAATAATATACCATGTTTTCCATTTTTAAATAGCACATTTTAACATACACCCAATGTCATTTTATTTTTCTATCTTCTAAAATACTTTTGTTGTGTGCTATATTAAAACCTAATTATAAAAAGGTTATAAAATACTGATTTGACCCAGGATTTCAAAGCAACTTTGCAATAAATGGAAATATTTTTCCTTAATTTAAAATTTTTGAAACCCTGCAAGAAGCCGATTGTAGGAAAACAGTGCAAGCTTGGATCTTCTCTGTATACATATATGTACTTTCATTTGTCTTCACAGTTTGCTTTGTCATTTCAATTAATTAGTGCTTATGATAACGGCAAGCTCATTTATCATGCATGGTCTTCTGCTGCTATATAGTGATGCGTTAGGAAGGTTTCAAAAGAAATATACAACATTCTCCTTTTTAAAAATAAGCAATTTAATATACCAATTCTAAGTTATACATAAAATATTCTGTTGTACATGTTTTGGGCTGTTCCAAATTACGTATTACATAACTCTTCCTTTTATGAACAGTATAAACTAATATGAGAACTATAATGACTATTTAGACTTCACATTAAACCTAATGACTATTTCAAGTTCATTCAGGAGTACACTCTCGCACAATACACATTTGTTTTATGAACGCTTTGTTCTGCAACACATTTCAAATCTTCTTTAACCACTCTTTCTAATTTATACCTGACTAGAATTTAACATGTGAGTTTGGTGATCTGCAATTTACTTTCACACTTACTGGTATCTGTTCATTTATTAAAATGCGCTCGACAGAAACATCAGTCCCTTAATCATGACAACACTGTTCACAAGACACAAGAAGCTACTAGAAATTTAAAAAGTTACACTACTTTTAATCAAATATTGCAGATTTTCAAATACATAATAGTCTGTATCCTTGAAATTTCAATTTTCTTTTTCCAGTATTAAACAACAAAGTTTTGAAATACACCACATATTATTATTACAAATGGCTGGAATTATGAAAAAAATTATCGACCCCAATTAGGATCAAACTTTTATTTACAATAAGGTTTAATGGCAGTGACACTGCTGACAACTTTTGAAATATTTATAGTATGCTTATGCATGCTGATTGAAATTAAAGTTATTTGCTTAGATTGCAGTCTTTGTTTCTACATCTACATAGGTATTCCTTTATCTAAAGCACTGTTCAAACATGGTTTGCATTATAGGAGAAACAGTTCAACATGGCCCAGATTACACTGAATCCAAGTACTGCCAGCCTTACAATGGGATTTACTATACTGGTTTCATCCGAGGATTAGTTCTAATGTAAACAATGCCTAACAATGTACCTCTCTGACTGGAGCAGTAACGGCACTGCTTTCCTAACCACATGGTACCTGAAACTATCATTCGACCCACCAGCCTCTTTGCGCAGTAGTTTTAAACACATGCTACTCATTAGATAACAACTGCATATAGCTCTTTGAAGAAAACGTAACTAAGAAATATATCCTCACAGTCAACAATGATGTTCTTAACATTTCTTTTTTGGAACTTGAAACTAATGTAAGTAACAGCTTGTAAAAGGAAGTTTAGAAGGTCAGAGTCGTTCTTGACAAACTCAAGCACTTTCTTGATTGTAGGTGGCTTGTTTATGAGGAAGATATGATGACACACTGCACTCCTAACAAATTCGTCACAATGAACATTTAGCTCTGGCTTTTTATGTTTCCTTGATTTTCCAGGCGTGGTTAACTTGCCTGTTTTTAACCTTTCACTGCACCCAAAATTTATACGTAATGCAAACACACCTGGAAACTCTGCTGTCAGGTTAACAACATCCTTGATAGCCAAAGTAGGACATTCCTCACATACTTTGTGATACATTCAGAATTATAACTTTCTCGCCACTCATTGCAATGTTTTATAAACTGCATTTGTTTGGCCATGACAGGTCACCTTCCTGCTTCCACAGCTCACCAGCAGAAGGCAGTGTGCACATGCTTTTCACGCATTTTCTAATTAAGTGAAATGAATCAATTTAAGTTCATTTTGCTGCAGTACTACATATCTAATATAATAACATGTTAAACATACCATTTTTATGTAATACAGAGAAGATCCAGTAGTGTTTGTTAGTATTGAGCAAACTACCTTGTAATATGCGGCATTAGCCAATCAACATACACTTGATTTGCATTTGTACATGTGTTTCAGTTTACATAAGGACCAGTGTTTTCGATGAAATCAGCACAGTATCAAACTCACTAACTCCATGTACTGCCAATCTTACAATGGGATTTACTAGTATCAAACTCACTAACGTATCAAATACAAACTGATAAATCTGCAGTTGCACACCATTTTTGGACATCCACTCACAACACACCAACTTTTAAGACACAAAACAGACTACAGAGTTGGATACTTGGGAGAAGATTCTAATCACAAAAACAAACTCTGCTTAATGAATTTTGATTTGCTGCCACCAAACCCATCGCCAGATGTCAACTCAACCAACCACATACCAAACAGCATCCACAAGAACTAGTTGGGCACTGCTGATGATGGAGCCAAGTTAAGCTCTTGAAACCGGTCAACACTAATATATGTAAGTGATGCTAAGTGTTTCAACCCGACTCAATTTTAGTGCATCACTGTTACTAGCTTATTCAAATACACGCAAATTGAAATAGGATTTGCTAGTGCCAAGCTGGTCTATAAACCCTACTTTGCACATCTTGTTTTGAAATAACTTACAAGGTTACATATATTGTGATGAGTGCAGCACACAACAAAGGATGATTGGGGCTAAATTACTTTACACCACATACCAGGCTGGCAAGTAAACAAAGATACTCAAGATCACATTGCCTCGTGCGACTGTTTGTGTACATGTGACTAACAAGAACGAGTGTGGTGCACAACAAAGGATTACTGGAACCTTCAAGAGGTATCTGGCAGCTGGCGTGTTTGTGTAAGTCGAGAAAGGTCTGTATGACATCCTTGCTACATAAGGTGGTGAGGAAACCACAGAGGAGTCAGTCAGTGTGTCAGTGAGTGTGAGACAGCTGTGTGGTACAGTTGTAGTGAAAGGCACATTTTGACAAAGTGAAAAAGCTTTAATAAGCGTTGGAATTAGTGTACAAGAGATATAGAAAGAGAAGTAAGACAGTGAAAGGAGTGAGTCAAGGTTATGAGAAGTAAATAGTTGTGAGTTGTAATATCATGAAAGACTGTAGACTGTGTTAACATCAGTAAAAGAGAACTGTGTATTTGTGTAATTAGTGTATGAGAGAAAGGCAGTGAAAGGAGTGAGTCAAGGTTATGAGAAGTAAACAGTTGTGAGTTGTAATATCATGAAAGACTGTAGACTGCGTTAACATCAGTAAAAGAGAACTGTGTATTTGTGTAATTAGTGTATGAGAGAGAGAGAGACAGAGAAAGTGAAGAAAGACAGTGAAAGGAGTGAGTCAAGGTTATGAGAAGTAAACAGTTGTGAGTTGTAATATCATGAAAGACTGTAGACTGCGTTAACATCAGTAAAAGAGAACTGTGTATTTGTGTAATTAGTATATGAGAGAAAGGCAGTGAAAGGAGTGAGTCAAGGTTATGAGAAGTAAACAGTTGTGAGTTGTAATATCATGAAAGACCGTAGACTGCGTTAACATCAGTAAAAGAGAACTGTGTATTTGTGTAATTAGTGTATGAGAGAGAGAGAGAGACAGAGAAAGTGAAGAAAGACAGTGAAAGGAGTGAGTCAAGGTTATGAGAAGTAAACAGTTGTGAGCTGTAATATCATGAAAGACTGTAGACTGCGTTAACATCAGTAAAAGAGAACTGTGTATTTGTGCAAACATTTGGGAAGAAAATAAGGCAATAGAAAAGTAACCAGACTGATTTTGTCATTCTGCCACTTTGTATTGCAACTATTAATATGAATTGCGTTGTAAGAATGTCTTATATGCACATATGAGACACAAGCGTTTAAACTAAGAGTTTACCTAATTGCAGGATAAGCTATCGCCATTACTTGGGATATCTTCTAGGAAGGGTTGCTGGTACTGACGTCAACTGAATGTCACCAAAAGTAACCAGACAGCATTATATGTAATGGGGTAAATGTGTCACAGTTGGCTACTGGTCAATTCCAATAGTTCGCTCCATATCATTGCCTGCTCTTTATGTAAAAATCCAAATATCATAAAAATATAAAAATCTGGTTTGAATTTGTAACAAAGTTTAATTTGATATTAATACAGTGACAGACTAAAATGGTCATCAGATTGTATTTATCTTCTTTTTGTTATGCTAGCATCTTTTTATATTACTGGTGCTCAGTACTACTCCAATTGGACCTGGTGTCTGAGAATTCAATTTTCATGATACGGAAATTAATTTCAGAATATGCGAAAAGTAGTCTTGTTGGTAATGTTTAGTTTCATCCACTAAATTTTCAACATTTAATTTTCCAAC
Organism: Tenodera sinensis; assembly: GCA_030765045.1. Lineage (NCBI taxonomy): Eukaryota > Metazoa > Arthropoda > Insecta > Mantodea > Mantidae > Tenodera > Tenodera sinensis. The sequence continues at coordinate 4,402,946 of CM060968.1, forward strand.
TGTTTTTGTTCTCTACAGTTTAATATCCAAATCAAAGTGCAGAAGATTTGTGGAATGGGTTAGTCTACCACCGCTGTGGACATCCACGCTACAGTAGTTAATGTGAGTTGTAATGATAACGAGTGTGTAACAGCTTATTCCACCATCTATGTTTGTTCCAATTCATTAATTCTTTTGTTCTTATGAGCTATGTACAGTTACAGTTGTAACTGAACCTTCACCGAGAAGACTCAGACTACGCCACCGATGATATCCACCGCAGGTGTGAACGAAACGTCTGGACCTCAAAACTCCAGCAGACCATGGCTTTTAAGCCTGGAAGAAATCTCTAGCCTTAATTAGTATTATTATTATTAGGTAATTCAGTTTATTATTATTTATTTATGCCAACAAACTTACTGTTGGTGTTTTTAAACACACAAGCCGTGTGTGGGCAAAGTTTGAGAATTTAATGCCATTCTGGCAGTTTGTCACAATAGCTCAGTGGTAGAACAGCCACCCAGTAAGCGGAAGGTCTGTGGTTCAAATCCCAGTTGTGGCACTGAATTTTTAAGTTCCACTTCTACCTCTCAAAAATTCAGTTTATTCCTGTATATCTTCAATAAGCTATAAATGAACATGCAGTATTCTTATTCTTGCTGTAGAAGAACATTATATGTGTAAACTCAAAGCTATTAACAGTGAAGCAACAAAATCTAAATTAAAAACAAATTAGAAACTAAAAGCTTCACTTATCTTTTTAATATTGCAAGGCGGTATACTGCTGACTAGTTTCAAGTTGCATCCAACTTATTCTCAAAGCTATCCACACAAGTTACCATAGTTACTGACGCAGAACTTAAAATATCTATTTGTTGCCAACCTCTGAAAACAAAAACTTAAAACACAATCTATTGGTGGTATTTCAAAATTCATAACATGGTTCTTGTTTTTAAAATGAATATTTTTTTCCCAAACCATTAAATCTATAGGTCCATTTAATTGTCTTAATAATTTAACTTCTGGATTTATTTCATGATTAAATGAACAAAAATGATCTTCCACAGCTGATTTATCAATTTGTTTATATTTAATGTTTCTAAAATTCTCTTTTATTCTGGTTTCTAAATGACGTTTAGTTTTACTAATAGAAATCCTATTACAATCCAAAAAGCTAAATTGATAAATGCCAGATTTTTTATTTGGAATTTTATCCTTTTTAGAAACATTTAGTAAATTTTGTATATTAAATTTATTTTGAGGGACTAAAGTCATTCCATAAACTTTAAAATTTTTTGTAAATTTTCTATTAGCCCACAAATGGTTAGTTAGCTTTTTAAAAATACAATTATCTTTTATTTTCTTGAGGGTAGAAACCTCTTTAACAGCCTTGTGATATTTAAATTTTTCTATCTTTTTATGTATAAAATCTGTATTAAAAACATTAATTACTGCAGTGTTAATGTGTTTATATTCTGTGTCAAATTCTTCCTTATTAAGGGATATATGTATTAATCCACAAATTAAACTATTGAAAACAATAAATTTGTATGAAAAAGAATTACAGCTTTTATTGAATTTTTCAGTTTCAGTTCCAGTTCTACCTTTGAAACATTGCCCACACACGGCTTGTGTGTTTAAAAACACCAACAGTAAGTTTTTTTTTTGAATTAACGTCCTCCAACATTGTGTCATATCGGACGAATGAATGAAATGAAATGGGTGAAATGATGCTCAAATGAGCCCAAGGTCCATGGAGCTTTAAGTTACCCAACATTCGTCTCTCAGGGTAGGGAAAACCTCGGAAAAAAACCTTACCCGGATAACTTACCCTAAGCGAGATTCAAACTCGCAACCTCTTGAACGTGAGGCAGACACGCTAACCATCACGCTACAGAGGCGGGCAACACACAACAGTAAGTTTGTTGGTATAAATAAAAAATATGGAATAACTTTAGTCCCTCAAAATAAATTTAACATACAAAATTTACTAAATTTTTCTAAAAAGGATAAAATTCCAAATTATAAAAAATCTGGCATTTATTTATATTGCTGTTTGGATTGTGACAGGATTTATACTGGTAAAACTAAACGTCATTTAGAAACCAGAATAAAAGAGCATTTTAGAAATATTAAATATAAGCAAATTAATAAATCAGCTGTGGCAGATCATTTTTGGCCAATTAATCATGAAATAAATCCAGAAGTTAAATTATTACAATTAAATGGACCTATAGATTTAATCGTTTGGTAAAAAAATATTCATTTTAAAAACAAGAACCATGTTATGAATTTTGAAATACCACCAATAGATTGTGTTTTAAGTTTTTGTTTTCAGAGGCTGGTGACAAATAGATCTAAGTTGAGCATTGGTAACTATGGCAACTTGAAACTAGTCAGCAGTATACCACCTTGCAATACTAATAAGGTAAGTGAAGCTTATAGTTTCTAATTAGTTCTTAATTCAGATGTAAAATCAATTCATATTAGGTAATTAAATAACGTCACTTGCTTTTTAAGTGTCGTCCAGGAAACCTTTACACCTTGCCATGTTTGCTTAGTTCGGCACTAGCAGCTTACTACCAGACTGGGCATGAAAACGCCAGAATGCGTCAAGTATGGGTCAAACACTTTGTTACACCAACAAGAATGATAATTCTCCCCATGATAGACTGAAGAGGACTGGAGATTGAAAACTGAAATTCAGTTTTATTTATGTATACTCTTTCCTTACTGTAGTTCTCAGTATTATGTTCTATTGGATGTAAAATATCACTTAATTTTGTTCAGAGACCCTTTATCAGACTTGAGGTTCTTTAATGTGCCTTAAATCTACAACACGGGTCTACCAGCTTTACTTCCCTTACTAAGGAATCCATGCTAAGGATTTTTATGCCCAAAAAATTGTATCACCTACCACTGGGTTTGAACCTGTGACCTTGTGAGCTGGAGTATACCTCTAGACTGTGGAAAATGACAGACCGGACACTTTCAACACTAAGCAAGTTGCATGCAAAAATAACTGTGTGATACAAAAGTGAAAGTTACTTCCGATATTTTCTGTCCAGAGCAAAGAGAAAGCAAAATAGGTATAACTGTCAACATAGGAAAATATGAAATTTCTGCCCAGCTTTTAAACAGACAGTACCCAAGAATTTTGCTTTTTCATGCTTATTTTAGCAAGAAATCTCTTTGAGAGGTAGAACTGGAACTTAAAAATTCAATGCCACAGCTGGGATTTGAACCACAGACCCTCCGCTTACCAGGCAGGTGCTCTAACCATTAAGCTATTGTGACAATCTACCAGAATGACATTGAATTCTCAAACCAGTTCGTATTTTTCGTGGTAAACAACAAAGGCAGTCTCACATCAGAGACAATTACCCCAATGGTGACTTACTATTGCAAGTACTGTATGTCCCGGGATTAAATACCCTTCAGATGGTAATTATTATTTATTTATGCCAACAAGCTTACTGTTGGTGTTTTTAAACACACAAGCCGTGTGTGGGCAATGTTTGAGAGGTAGAACTGGAACTTTAAAATTCAATGCCACAGCTGGGATTTGAGCTACAGACCCTCCGCTATCAGGCAAGTGTTCGAACCATTAAGCTACTGTGACAACCTGTCAGGTAAAAATACAAACTGGTCTGAGAATTCAGTGTCATCCTGGCAGGTTGTCACAGTAGCTTAATTGTTCGAGCACTCGCTTGGTAAGCAGAGGGTGTGTGGTTCAAATCCAAACTGTGGCATTGAATTTTTAAGTTCCAGTTCTACCTCTTAAACTTTGCCCACACACTTACCAACAGTAAGTTTGTTGGCATAAATAAATAATAATCACCAACAATAAGTTTGTTGGCATAAATAAATAATAAGAAATCTCTTGTTTAAGAAATCTATTACAAGTTATTAGTCATGAATACTTTCACAAACTTATGTAAATAATAATCATATTCCTGTAAAGTGTGTGCAGTTTGGCTGCCTCCTTTGAAGGACCTTTATAATAGTTTTACAACACAGGTCCTTTATGCAGAGTTCATCTTAGTATGAACCTTTACATCTAACAAAGTGAAAAGAACTGGAATTCACAATTTTGTCAACTGAGGCTGCACATGGAGTTGAGATGTAACAAGGACTGTTACTGTCAACTGAGACTGCACATGGAGTCGACATGTTGCCAGGACTGCTATTAGTGTTCAAGGACGCAAGTTTCCCTTTTCTGATGGTTAGTTGTGGGTAGTGCACATTTCAACTGCATACAAAAAAAAAATTTGTTATTTAACAACGCTGTCAATTGCCAGGATCACATCAGCGTCGCCGGTGTGCCGGAATTTTGTCCCGCAGGAGTTCTTTTACATGTCAGTAAATCTACTGACATGGAGCTGTCGTTTTTAAGCACACTTAAAAACCATCGGCCTGGGCTGGATTTGAACCCACGACCTTGGGAACAGTAGGCCAGCGTCTAACCAACTGAGCCACCCAGACCGACACAACTCAACAACTGCATACACATTCACTAAATACACTATACCACAATGTATTGTTTTCCTGCATTATTTGTCAAAAAGTTAGTAGCAAACGAATTCTATTGGTGAATGATCATTTTTAGGCTGGAATATAACTCAAGCGGGGCAGCCTGTACCAGCCAGTTAGGTGCCCAGGTGCTATGTGAATGTTGGCACAAGTGTATGTGATGATGCATTACACACAGCAACATTTTTTTTATGTTAGTATTACATTAATTTAATTTTCATAGTAATGTTGATAACATTATTTACTATTCAAGATGCTCTCGGGCTTTGAGCCAGGTGTAGTGATGAAAAGACATCAACGTTTCGGGAGTGTACATCTCTCCCATCTTCAGGATTCATCACTATCATCACGTTGATGTCTTTTCATCACTACACCTGGCTCGAAGCCCGAGAGCATCTTGAATATGTTCGTCGCCAGGAAAGCTTCAAGTCATATTTTAACATTATTTACTGTGGAGAGCTTCAATTTTCTTTCAGTGCTACAGACTTTACATTAAGCTGGAAGGAAAATGGCAGCAGTCAGTACCTAACTTTTGTAATTACCACATGAAAATATTTAGACAGCTTTCATTGTTGAAATATTATTGCTTATTGATACATTCAAATAATGAACAGGTACATGAGCACAAAGCATTTAAATAAGAGTAGAATATTTTAGTTGCAGTTATTGTCACATGGTAGTGTGCTAGGCAACGTCCTCTAAGTAATGTGGGTGTATGTATGGCAGATTCTTCACATTCTTATACAAGTGTGAAAACACAATTGTATTAAATGTGTTTAACTTTTTCTTTCCATATTATAACAGTTGGCTGTGAAACATGTAATCAAGTTGATGTCACAAGCATCTAGTGTATTTGTAAACAGTGTTGCCAATGTACCTACAGAAATGAAACAAACAGCAGCTGTAAAATCCCCCAAAAAGAAAAGGGAAAAAACATTAGGTTTTAGGGCAAGTGGATGTGCACCTGGATGACCCTTCAAGTGATGATAGTACATCTGAACCTGAGCCAGGTGCCGTGCTGTGCCTTGATTAACGCAAGTTCTTACTAACAAATTATATCTTATAAATGTTCTCCACCCATTTCCTGAATTACTTAATTTAGTATGAGCCAACTGCTGAGACTGGGCAATAACAAGCCCATGGTACAAGCAGCAAGCCATTCTAAGCCCAGAGGATAGTCAACATATATAAAAGAGTTATGTAAACAAAGGAATACCTATGCCATTGTTACATATCAAAGAAGACCTGCACATACATTAAATGAGCTTGTAAAAATCAGTCAAAAGCACCTATTCATCATGTTATTGCTGATTTGTGACATACATATACCTACAAATTCACACACTATTATTTACCATTTGACTGTGGAGCACCAGCAACAGACTCTCCTTCACTCACTTCCTCATCTGCAAACTTTTTAGGTTTGATTTTTCGACCAGAGCGACTAACGAGCTCTGGCTTGGGTGGGGAGTTGGCGTTGGCTGTTCCAGTGGGGGCTGGAGCTGGAGAACCTGCGGCTGCAGCTGCAGCAGGTGTACTAGGAGCTGTATCACTTGCTTTTGGTGTTTCTGCTGATTTCTTTGGGGCAGGTAACGATGCTCTCTTGCTTTTCTTTGCCTCACTCTCCTATGGAAGACAAAAACAAACTTCATGACAACTGTTCTCAACTAATAAATAGGTTCCACTTAACATATATGAAGTGATATAAACAGTGAAACTTTTCAAATGATTTGTAGAACTATTTAAGTTGACCTGTTAATATAGGTTAATAAACAGACCACTGACAGATGAATTTCAAAAAGAACACCAACACATCAAGACAGTAACAACATAAGAGAACATGAAAGACAAAAACAGATATATTTTTTTTATTTTATTAACGATGTCAATTGCTGGGATAAAACCAGTGTCGCCGGTGTGCCAGAATTTTGTACAGCAGTTCCTTTACATACCAGTAAATCTACTGACATGAAGCTGTCGTTTTTAAGCACACTTAAAAACCATTGGTCTAGGATTTGAACCCATGACCTTGGGATCCGTAGGCCAGCATCTAACCCACTGAGCCACCCAGACTGACAAAAAGAGAGAGAGAGATAAGAAACAACCACCTGATAAAAGCCATCACAACAAATCCAACCATAAAATTGGATTGCTATCATCTCCATAATGTTTGTTATGCAACAAGAACGAAGGAAGGAATATAGAATATCTGTCAACTTAAAGTGTATACAGAGTTCTCAAAATATTGGGAAGCAAGAGGAGGAAAAAACGACACACACAATGGATCCAACCCACATACAGTGCATTCCTGCCAAACATGCACAGCAAATTCCAGTAGCATTACCTTAAGCTAGCCCCTTACAAGTTCAGCCTGAGAAACTTGCTAAACCATCCAAAATATGGTATGTATCAAATAAAATACAAGGATTGCCAGGCCCAAAGGAACATGGGAACACATTGGGAACATAAATAGAATGTCAAATTATGTTGTTGTTAGCTATTGGTGGATTTCTGACAATGAAGTCATTAATCCTCTTGCTCTCTGACGCATGGAAAGGGCGCTAGAAGTGGCCGGGCATATTTGAAGATGGTCTTGGTCTTGGTCCAAAATATACATAAAGAACAATGTTCACCTGGCCATGAATTTTGAAATACCATAAGCAGACGACATCCTGAAATTTACATTCAGCTACCCAGATAGCAGCACAATCACAACTACAACAGTTTCTTCCTCTTCAAGTGCAGTCCAGGAACTGTTGATAATGAAAATGATGGTCTTTGAAACATGTCCAGATAAAAAGTTAAGTGAAACTAAAAGAGTTTATAGGCCAACTCAAATACTTCAGCAAATCATAATAAATAGGAGCTCCAACAATTCATTTTAGTAAAACAGTGCAGCTGTGCTGCATTCGTTTACCTTTCTCTACTCACTCTTCTACAAATTATTCCAACAGACTTATTGTTCTATTTAATCCTTGTTAATAAAAGTAAAAATTCACTCATTTCATTGCAGGTACAATGTGACAGCATTTATAAACCGCAAATATTGATCTAATTTGTGTGACAATAACATATGTTGATTTATATAATGTTTATTGTTTGTATGTCTTAGATATCTATTAGTATTGTTTTATTTATGTAGATTTTGTTTAATGTCCAAGACTACTAGCCTAAATACAGTGTGTAAATGAATAGCACCACACAAATTTTTCTGGTAATAGAGACTTCATAGACAATTTGAGATAGGAAACCAATGGTCTATGACATCAAGTTAATAAGTTATAGGTATTCAAAGTAATTCAAGATTGTGACAATAAATCATAACCAGAAAGAAACATATCAATACTAGCTGTACCCTGCTGATGCACGCTTCGCTGTGGCACATTATGGTTGCATCGATGAGAAATGAGGAACAAAACAAAGCATACGTTTCGAAAAAAGTTTAATTTTGCAATACTTGTGGGTATACAATATTTTTTGTTTTTCCATTGTTTGTGTAGGCTATCTGGTTTGCAGACACAGGAACATTCAACATACAATTGTCTGTATGAGAAGAAATCTGCAGCTAAATCTAAACCACACAGTTCTAAAGATTGACCTTGAGCTTTATGGATTGTGATTGCAAATGCCAATCAAATTGGGAATTGTAATATTTTAAATTTAAATGGTGTATCGGCTGGGATCATGGAATTCGAGGAATGAGGACATCTTCACCTTTGAAAGGCCCAGTTAATATCGTTGCTTCTACTACGTTGTTTTTAACTGTGAGCCTTGTGCCGTTACACAGTTTTGGCTGATTAACATTACGCAACAATTGACACACCTATGCTCAATTTTAATGTGTGTGGTGGCATTCCTGGCATTCAAAAACTCAGATGGGTAATTAACTACTTCACCTGCTTCCACAACGGTGTCTATCAATTTATATATAATTTCCTCACTTGGAAAGCTGGATTGTATCAAATTATTAAGTTGATAGACATCTTTATTCTTTGCAGCAAGGACAGCTTGTTCACTGACCTAGTCGTGATTCCTACAATCAATTTGAATATTAGGAAATACTTTTACGATAAGTTCTTCTTTCGATGTTACTAAATAAATAAAAAAAGATCATTACTGTTAACGCCATCTATTAGCAAGTAGCAGTAATGACCATTGAAAAAGCTATTTTCTTTTTGAGTTTTTGAAGCGTACACAAACCAACATAACATTTTTATGTATATATAGATGCTACTGACGCAAGAAATAGATAAAAACAATCTTTGAAGTGGGTTGTATATCGTGTAAAAATTTGAGATTTGAGATGCAGAACTTGAGTTTTTGAAGTGTAGACAAACCAACATAACATTTTTATATACATATATAGATTATCCACTGGAATCAAAATAGTGCTTATTAGGAACTTAGTGAAGCCTGTCTGCTGTCTCTCTGAGGAAGCACTTTTAAATTGTAGCGCTACAAAAAGTGCTTAAATTGGACACTTGACATGTGTCTGCATGCTACTGCAATGGATAATCGGTTGTGGCAAATGGCTACAGAAATATAGGGCACTTCTCACAAAGCTGAGAAATGGAGTTCAAACCCGAAGAGGTTATAAGTATTTTTTTCTCCTTATTTTGAGAGAAATGTTATACGTTTGGTGTAAAATAGCAAAATACGAGCATGATATGCAATGTACCGAGTATTATTTAGTTTTACTTCCTCTCACATCTGATGACTTAGGCTGGAGGATTATGTATTGCCATTTGAAGCTGACTGTAGGCTATTTGTCCATGTCAATAACAGAAATATTCCTTCCAACAGTTGACCTGCTACAAACAGATCACAAAAGGTTGAACCAGTAATAGCACAAAGTACTACAACTGCCCAAAGAGACGCTGAATACTTATGTGTCAGCATGACAAATGTCTAATACTGCCAATAGATGACCTTAATAACCCTGGAAGACACTAGCACCGCCATGTGGTGACTTTCCTACTTGAGTCACCCAGGTGTCATTTCCTATTTCCTTCGGCACACAATAACATTGCGTTAGGCTTGAACCATCTCATTTAAGTGAAAACGAAATTCTCAGTGTGTACCTACTATTTAGGTCATGCAAGTGTAAATAATAGTTAAACTTGAAACAAAAAGTTTAAAGGTTAGTTAAACGAAAAATTACAGCGACACAAATGTTTTGTGTAAATCAAACTAGATTAAGCATACGCTTATGAGGAACGAAAGAAAAAAGAGCATAAAAATATGGGGTTATGAGTATTTGAATCTACGCTTTTATAGGTTGCGCGTTCGTTCTTGACGAATGACCTTGAGCAGAAATCCAATGAGTGAGCCTACCCTTAATAAACAGGTCAGCAAATGTTTATGCTACGATAACAGACACCTCTGTTTTCCTGTTGTTGTTGTTGTAGTGTTTAACGCCCGCTTTTACTACTACGGCACCGCAGGCGGTGACACTGATGATACATGAAGATGGAGCACCGGTGGAATGAAATGGCGGGGGAAACCGGAGTACCCGGAGAAAACCCGCCCTGACGCCGCTTCGTCCACCACGAATACCACATGCGGGTCCCTGGGATCGAACCCGGGCCGCCTAGGTGGTAGGCGAGCGCGCTAACCGCTCGGCCACGGCGCCGCCACCTCTGTTTTCCTCTGTCACGCTTATGTATACAGTCGACTGCAAAAGTTTTGTGCGGTACGGATGTATGCATACAACGAAAATAACAGCAATTCAGACAAGGAAGACGAGGGAGAAATGTCGGGAATAGAAGAAATGCAATAAAGTTAAGTGGAAACAGTTATAGAGGTATAGTGCATAATACGTGTGGCTGATATTACTGGAAGTGTGATAAATTTATTTGTAGTGTTGTACTGGTTCAGCTCAGAAGCATGTGCGTCATCTCACTGCAGACTGTACCTCCGCTCTCTTTCAATGCTAACGTTCCCGCAAAAGCTGAGTAGTGACTCGCATTCAACCTTACATATAAAATTTTCATTCGTCAAGAAGTAACGCGCGACCTATAATACGTGTGTGCCTTCGCGTCCGAGCACCATAACCATTGTGCTAAACAGACAGGCTACGAAATTCGTCTGCTTGTTTCCTCATCACACATTATAGCTGCAGAGGTCATGCTCAATGGCGTGCATACCCTCAAACAATTTTAAGGCACAGTTGTGTAATTTGTAATCCTAGACCATAGGTTTCCTATTTCAAATCGACTGCCTATGAACCGTCTATCACCAGTGGAATTTGTGCAGTGTTATTCATTTACACCCTGTATATGGAAACATTAGTGCATACATGGTTAAACAGAGAAGCATATAAAGAGAACCATCTGTAGAAAAGCTAAGTAAATGAAAATCAATCTTTAAGTGAATGCCATACAAGTGATAGTTTTTATGAAAGACAATCCATAAATGATTTGCATGGATAAAATTCACAAACAGTTTTGGACATTTATTATAGAATCAGTTGCAAACCGATTACCATGTTATCAAAGTCTTATTAACAGATATTGTTAAAACCTTTGCTTACACCATGTTACTGAACTGGATATAAAAACCCATTATTCGCGACAGATATAACAATACAATACTCAAATCTTTTCATAGACGGTCTTTACGTGGTATCTTAGATATTGTGTTGGAAGTGTTGAAAACTGTTATTGTAATCAATGAAATTTGAAGGTAAGTCGATTAATAGTACTAAACAACACTTACTTTAGAATTTTCTGGAACATGTTACGGAGGTCCATTTTCCTCCATTATCAACCAGACATGACTGATTCTCTGTGATGTGGTTGGTGATGTTTTTTCTGCGGTCTCCTCTGGTGATGGTTTAAGGAACTTACTGAACAGATCTTTCTCGAGATGTCGAAATTGAATACTCTGTTTCTATGTTTCAAAACAAAAATTTGTTTCCATGTGGGCAGCTCTTGTTTTCCCATTATGTGTTTGAGAAGTTTTGGTTCTAGATCTATGTTGTGATTTTTGTGGCAACTGTTGATTTGTCTGTTTTTTATGTTTTTGAAGTGTACGTCGGCTCTTGTTTCCAAATTTCTTTTGGTTTTTTCTATATAATCTTGATTACAGTCACTACATTCAATTTGGTATATAACAGTTTTTTTTTATTAGGTAGGAGGGCATCTTTGATGTTGCAGTTTAGATTTTTTTATGGAGTAATGGTTCACTTGTGAAACATTGCCAGCCACACCACAGAGAATCAACCAATACCTGCTTGATAATCCAGGAAATTCTAAAGTATTGTTTAGTGCTATTAATCGACTTACCTGTGAATTTAATGTTATAATTCACTATGATTAATAAATAGTTATTAGTTATAATATAATTAAACCAAGTGATGGTCTTCACTACTATTGAGAGCGTTACTTATACCACATTTCTTCGTCATCACCTGCTCTAGACCATCACTGTTTTATCCACTGATACACTTGTTGGACTTAAGTCATTTTAAAACACCCTATGGCATCAATTCATGATCGATTTCATCAATCTTTCATTTGTTCCATTCCTCTCTCATATGTACTTTAAGGCAATGTATCAGTGAAATTTGGTAAAAATTGCCGAAAATTTTGACTTTTACTTTTTGCATTTTTTATTATGCTTATACTTTAATGGCACACTTTAGTTTTCTCAATATCAGCCATTTTTAAAGCTCCAGGAGGGTATTCAAATGTGCTAGTGCAGGTGAGCGTTCCTCACTAAACCTTGCTGCTACAACTTTGAAACAAATTTTCGTTTTCACTGGCCATGATTTTGGTCTCTTGCAGGGAATTTTGCTTCAGAAAGGTTGTAAGATGGCTGAGCTGAAAATAATTCAATATTCAAGCTGAAATGCCGCGAATCTGGCATATTTTGCTTCCAAATAGGCAAATGCAGTCAGTGTTCAGTAATTCTGTAATCTTGCCAGGTTATTTCAGTGTTCCAGTTATGTATTAAACATTGTTTAGGTAGTTAATAGGTTTTAAATTATTTATTAGCCTACATATAGTAAAGCCGCAACAAGTAGATATTTTATGAATTTTGTGTATAAATTTGCGGAAGTGCATAGTGTAGAGCTTAGCTAAGAACAACAAATGTCTAAATTTTGTGAACAATGTGAAGGTGAAAGGAAAGTTTTCATATTAAGAAACAACCAAGCAAACTTAAAATTCTCAAAAAATGCTACTGAGGTCAAGAAGAAAGCAAGAGTCCCACATATGGTGCTGGGGAACTAAGTGGATTGGATTTAGGTAAAGAACAAACTTTAAAATTGAATTTTTAAGTTCCAGTTCTACCTCTTAAACTTTGCCCACACACGGCTTGTGTGTTTAAAAACACCAACAGTAAGTTTGTTGGCATAAATAAATAATAATTAATTTAAAATTCATTTTTCTCAGTTTTTCCCCCAGCATTTTTCACTATTCAAAATGCTCCTTGGACCCTAGTTTATAACTTATTAGCTTGAAATTTTCAGGAGAGCTTTAGAGATTAAGGTATTAAAATTTGTCGTGCACTAGTTAAAAAATATTAAATAATTGAGTTGAAATTAAATATTTTTCATAAATGATACTGAAAAAATTGAAAATATTGATAAATAATATTTATTTTCTCTTAAACTAATTAAATATAAGCAATTTTGGTACAACTTCTTTATATTTGTATACTGAACTCAAATTAAAAATTTAGGAGGGATACAATAAACTGTGGGGTTCAAGGGTAAGTTCAAGAAGTGATTTATTATTCATAAATATATTAATAATTTAAAAATGGTTTGACATATTACATTGAAATTTTGTGTGCACCATTTATTTCATGTTCTGAGTGAGTGGAAAAAAAATCAAAGCAATCAGAAGAAAACTGGAGTTTTTAATTTTCACAGATACATTGCCTTAAAGGGTTTATTTGTCAAGATATCAAGTGAATGAATGAGTGAGGCTTAAAGGACTGTTGACAACTAGATCATTTGGGCTTGAAGTCTAAAACACTCGCAAACACATGTGCTTAAAAGGCAAAGGCTAAAACACAAAATGAAAAAGGTGAAAAGCTAAAATGTTAAAAAATGAATAAATGGTAAAAAAGTTAAAACGTTAAAAAGTGAATGTCAAGAGTTAAAACATTAAAATGCTAAAATCAAATGGTAAAACAATACTAATGGGCAGTCATACTCTAAAACAGTAAAATTAAAAGCCCAAAATAAAACATAAGTTAAACTTATTTCACAAAGCCTATGTTGGAGACGAACTGCAGTGTAACACCCAGTCAAGACATCAACATATTGCAAGTCTTGTACTTCCCTGCCTCCTCAATTTCTCTTTCACAACTCTTCTTCAATAAAGCACCTTTCCTTCTCTGCCACTCACGTGCACTTGAACACCATCACCGGATTAAATCTACTTATATTCTTGTGACATTTACTGCGATATGCTAAGCCCATAAACCTGCAGCACCAACCTTGAAGTCTGTTAAGTAATACTGTAGTGCTAGCTTGCAAGTGTGTATTTCAATCATTTTTGTATTAATTCCAATTCCATTTTCATGGTGTCCTTGAATCTATTCTAGTATTGTGTCAGATAATTGCCTATCCCTTCCCTCATTGCCTTGTCTGACCAGTTGTAAGAAGCTGCCTGTCATTAGTGTTTCAAAGTTAATTACTTAATTCATATTCTTAATGATCAGGGCGCGGATTCTGATGAAATGTCATCTTTTTTCCTTTTTGGTCATTTTTCTCTATTTTAATGTTTTAGGTAATTTTTAAATATTTTAAGGCATTTTCTGGTAATTTTTAAAACATATTGGGACATTAATAATTTTTAAATTGCGTCATCTCTTGCAATGACCTGAGTCTTGATCGCATGGGCTCCGATTAGGTAAAATCCGTCGTAGGGGACTTGCCCTTCTCATTGCCTCTCACTGCTTGGAGTTAAAACCAATATTATGTTTCAATTTCGTAATCTATTGCAGTGACAACTCTTGACCGTGAGGGCTCCATTTGTCGTAGGGGATTTCCCTTTTTCATTGCCTCGCACTTCTTGGAGTTGCAACTGTGCACATGGGTCAGTGAACTAGCCGATTTGTAACAGTGTAGTTGTGCATCTAGGTGTGCCATACAATTATGCTCAAAGTGAAGCCTAGTGTTGCAACAAGATTAAAGAATATTGTAAACAAGTTTGGGGAGGAAGTATTTTCTACAGATGGTTCCATATTGTTTTGTAAGCCTTGTGGAATTAAGGTAGCAGCTGAGAAACGATTTACATTGCAGCAGCATATCGGACGTGATAAACATAAGCGGGCTGTGGAAAACTCTAAGAAGCCCAATAATGTGCAAATGCTGATTTCTGAGAGTGTAGGATCAAATGTTGACACAGGTTCCGAGTTTTTTAAGGAGTTATGTGCTAATAGTTACAATCCAAGAAGCCACAAACAAGCAATTTTCAATAGTTTAACACATAGATTGGTGAACATCCCTCTTTCAGCAGAAGAATATAAAACAGAATATTACAAAATAATTGAAATAGCACAAAAAAACGGCTTTCCCAAAGAATTAGTAGATAAAAAGGTAAAACAAGCAGAAAAGAAAAAATTATTAAAAGAAACTACAACTCTCACAGCAGCAAAAACAAAAATGATATTCAAAAAAATTCACATATCATCCATGGGCTTTTGATAAATTTAAAAAGGTGTTCAAGGAATACAATATTGACCTAGCAGCAGTAAACCATTACTCCATAAAAAACCTACTACTTTCAAACATCAAAGATGCTATTCCACCTAACAAAAAATCTGGCATATACCAAATTGAATGCAGTGATTGTAATGGAATATACATAGGAAAAACCAAAAGAAATTTAGAAATTAGATCCAAGGAACACGTTAGAAACATTAAGAGTAAACAATTAGAAAAATCAGCGGTTGCATTTCACTTTTGGACAAAAAATCATGACATAAAGCTAGAACCGAAACTTCTTAAATACATAACCGGAAAACAAGAACTGTCCACATGGGAACAAATCCTTATTTTAATAAATAGAAACCGAGTATTTAATTTTGACATTCCTCAGAGAGACATTTTCAGTAAGTTCATCGAACCGCCACCAGAAGAAACACCAGAAGAAGCATCACCATCTGCACCATCAAGCACCATGGAAACCCAGTTATTGTCCGGTTGATAATGGAGGAAAGTTACCTTCGAAACGCGTCCCGGAGAACAACTGTGTTGTTCAGTGTTATTAATTAACTCACCTTTTAAATTAAATTAAGTTATGTGACGTGTTTGTATCTGCAAATATTCCTCTAAAAAAGCTAAATAATGCTAAGCTGAAAAACTTTCTGGAACATCACATGGGGCGCTGTTTATCGGACGAGTCAACATTAAGAAAGAATTACATTCCATTGTGCTACGAAGAAACTATGCAAAATGTAAGAGAGTACGTCACAGGAAAGAAAACATATGCCTCCATTGATGAAAGCACGGACAGTGAAGGTCGGTTCGTAGCCAATGTAATAGTAGGGACGCTAGAGCTGAATGGACCAGGTAACTAACTTCTGAAGTGTTAAAGAAAGTAAATCATTCAAGCATATGTATTCTGTTCGCTAATTCTATGTCATTGCTTTGGTCGAATGGGATCCGGTATGAGGACGTACTGCTTTTTATTACTGATGCCGCCCCTTATATGGTTAAAATGGCAAAATCAATCAAGGACTTTTATCACGAATGATACATGCAACCTGTTTGGCACATGCCTTACACAGAGTGGCGGAAGAAGTGAGGTCACACTTTCTGCAAGCAGATGCGCTTATTTCAAATACTAAAAAGATATTTGTCAAATCCTCTGCACGCAGAGAAAATTTCAAATCTCATTTCCCTGGTGTTCCGTTACCTCCACAACCAGTAATAACACGATGGGGCTCATGACTAGAAGCTTGTTTTTATTTTTGTGAACATTTTCAAACAGCGAAGTCCTTTGTAAATTTCCCTTGACTCAGAAGATGCTACAGCGATTGAGGTAGTCCAACAGCTGTTTAGTGATAGTGAATTAGAGGGGCAGTTAGCTTATATCAAGTTAAACTTTGGCTGTTTACCATCTATAATTCAAAATCTTTAAGAAAGGGGCATTGCACTAGACAAGGCTATAGCTTTGGTTAAAAAAGTTGAAGATACATTGAACATCGTGGCTGGTGAAATTGGCAAGAAGATTCTAAAGAAATTTACAAATGTGTTAGAAAAAAATCCAGGGTACAAAACTCTTTGCACAATAGTTAAAGTACTTCTAGGGGAAAGTTTTAAATCTGTGGAAATACAAGAGGAATTGACACCCAGTGACTTGTCACTATTCAAATATGCTCCTGTAGTAAGTACGGAAGTGGAAAGAAGTTTCTCGATGTACAACAATGTCCTTGCCGACAACTGTCGTTCCTTCACATTCGAGAATCTTCGAATGTACACTGTTATTTACTGCAATGGAGTGGACAGCTGTTAATTTAAGGTATGATTTTAATTTTTCATAATAAATTTATTTTAGGTATACTCAATTGCTAGTTAATTCGTGAATTTTGTTCTTATTTTATACTTTTTAAGTTGAAAATTAATTATGTATGCATATTAATTCAATACTCTTTAATTTATAACTTTTGATTAGCAACTGTTAGGAAAGCCAATTTTTAGGTCATTTTTTAAGATGATTAGGTCATTTTCACTGAATTTTTAAGTAATTTTATCGGTCATTTTTCAAGCATTTTTAGGTCATCAAAATCCGCCCCCTGTTAATGATGTACATATTTCCCCACTCTGTTAATTCCCAATGGGTTTTTGCAGATTTTAATAGTTGTTTTCTTGATTAATACAGGGTAGTTAAATTATTATTACTTATTTATGCCAACAAACTTCCTGTTAGAGCACCTGGTTGGTAAGCGGAGAGTATTGAATTTTTCAGTTCCAATTGTACCTCTCTAGTTAAATTATACTTGAAGCCACTCTTGCAGCCTCTCTCTACTGTGTGAGACAGCCGAGTCTGCAGAGGCAGACTAAAACACTTATAATAGATGCTGGAAATGTTGACAGGCAGCATATCTCATGTAAACATTCTTCCTCACTCTCCAAAGCTCAGCAGGAGGAACTCCAACTCATTAGGTCAGGAGAACGAGGGGGCCACAAACCAACACTAATTATTCTGTCATTAAACACCTCTCTTACTGTATTTAATGATACGGCAGCTGAATGTGCAGTTGCAGAATCTTCCTGGAACCAACCATATGATTTCTCTTCTTCTGTCAAGCGACTGAAAAATGTCCTCAGAGTTAATCTCTGATATTACTCTGCATTTATTGTTTCATCAAAGAATATGTTGTTAGCTAATGCTGGATTTCTGACAATGAAGTCATTAAGCCTCTTGTTCTCACTGATGGATGGGGAGGGAGGGGGTGGGGGGGGGGGGGGTGCTAGAAGTGGCTGGGCATATTACACTTCTAGCACTTATCGCACACCATTGATCATCCAGTAGCACAAGTTTCTCTGAAGCCGAGTGGCAACTGTTGTGAGCATTTGCACATCCAGTTAGATGAAACCAACATTCATCAGTGAAAATCGAAAGCTGTGGGTCAATGAAACTCTTTTCTACACATTGAAAAGCCACTTACAATAATTCACAGGTTTAGCGGGATCATTTGTCTTTAACGCTCGCACTCATGTATAGCAATAGGGCTTCAGTTTCAACAGACGTGTAGCATTTCCTGGAGAAGATCCAGATACACCTGTTTGCTGTGCTAGTGTTTTCAGCGATTTTCGAGGCAAACGCTCCAAAGCAGCACCAATGTCATCCAGTTTATTTTCAGTTCACATTGACTTCTTCCTCAAATGTTTCTTATCCAACACTGAACCTGAAGCTTCAGTCTATTTATAACCCACATGTACAGTTGTCCTTACAGGTGATAGAGTTCGGAAACTTTTCAATGAACTCTCTGCACACATGGCAAGCAGATGCATGCTTGAAGTAAACTTTACAAATAAACATGTGTTCTTCCACAGATAAGTGATGCACCACATTTACACCTGACTCACACTGAATGACTGCACCTGGTGCAGCAATACCAATGAAGGTTGGTGCCGGCACACTTTCTCGAGTGGAAATTGCCAGTCCAAAATCCTGGCAGTCGGCGTGGAAGTAGTGAAGGAGAGAGAAGCTGTGAATGGGTTTGAACATAATTTAACTACCCTATATTTTGGTTGCATAATCAAAAATGATGAGCTATGGCTGATTTACCTGTCTGTTCGTATTTTATATTTCTGAGGTGTTCCTTCAATCTAGTTTTTTAAGTCCTTCTATTTTACCAATATACATTTCATAACAATCTTCACAATTGTCTTAGACACTTGCAAGGTCCAAGCTTTATGTCTACGTGTTTTTGTGAATTGTCCTGAAAGTGGGCAGCTGGATTTTGTTCATTTTCACACATACACATAACCTCTACTTTCAGTGGTTTCCTCACAGCCTGCTATATTAGCTAAGCTGTACCATGCTCTCTTGCGATTGCCTGCTGTTTATCTCTCCATTTGTAGTTGGAAATTACATGTCCTATTTATGCTAAATTATGCTTAATTTTCATTGTGAATGGCCACTTACATTGCTTATATATATTTTGTATTATATTAAATGCTGGATTTGCAAAGTGGAACATTAAATTGTAAAATAAAATGTATTCTCAAAATAAACAGAACTTGTAATTCTGCAAATTTGACACAATATACAGGAATATATGGAAGTTAGCAAAATGGGGTACTATTGTAATCAAAGAAAAGCAATTAAGAGATTTGAAATATTTAAAATTGCATACAAACTGCTTACCTCCATACCAGATTCACTTTCACGTTTACGTTTTACTGCAGGCTTTCTTTTGTTCTCCTCTGTAGATGCAGTGCGGGCTTGTTTGTTGGCAGGTGTTCCCCGCTGAGGTGCCTCGTCAATAACAAGCTTGTTGTCATGGTCGCTATCTGCATCATCGTTTGCACCTTTATCATTTGCAGCCTGCAACACGAACAGCACAAGCTCATTTCTAACACCATATTATAAAACATCACTGAATCAAAAGGCATAATATGTTTCTGTGGATTGATGAAGTCTTTTAAACTTGCTGATGCACTTTAAAACTCAATGTTTAACTGTGGTGTAAAACTGTTGCAAGTATTATTACTACAAAAATAATCTTTATTGTAATGCTAATGCTGCCATGGCATGAAACTATTTGAAGCATGGATGCGGGATTATATCTACATATAGTGTTCACTTTTGTTTGTGCCTTTGATGGCTGCATATGATATCACCACTGTCTGGAGAGCTGAAGAATGACAACATAGAGAGCACTTACAGGAGTGCTATGTTAAGAGCTACACTTAGCATTCACATAGAGTGCATAAAACTTTCTGACAACGAGTTTGAGAGGTAAAGAACATGTGCATACATGCGTGGCTTAGTCGCCAGTAAAGTTTTAAAAACATTTAGTGTGGTAATGTCTGGAGAGATTTCAATGAATATGACTTACATCAAAAATTTATTGGATTGGATTTCCTTAGGTAAAACAGAACCATGCATGAAAAAATTATTTAAAACTTCAGCATTATTTAAAAACGGATGCTTTTAGTTAAGGATTTGATCTTCATCCACACAGAGACAGGTTTTGAAGTAAGGACTGAACTTATTTTTGGTTAGGCATCAGGCATGTACGCCATGCTATAATGAAGTACCGTAAAATAATCATGGTAGCTGTTCAACATTTATCTTAGAATTGTGTAAGCTGTCTCTTGGAATTCCAGTGGTTCACATCGTACTGATATTCCCCTTCATATTGTCCACTAGTAGCGATGGTGTGCTACATCCTACTCAAGGTTCAAACAATACCATCATGGTATACTCAGCTACAAGTGAGAAATACTCTAAAAAGCCACTGATTCAGCTGCCAACACTGATACAAATATCACACATGGTGTAAAGCAGAAGTGCATTTCTAGGTAACCATAAACACAGAATGAAAGGAAAGGC
The DNA here is from genome assembly GCA_030765045.1 of Tenodera sinensis. Taxonomy (NCBI): domain Eukaryota; kingdom Metazoa; phylum Arthropoda; class Insecta; order Mantodea; family Mantidae; genus Tenodera; species Tenodera sinensis. The sequence goes on from CM060968.1 coordinate 4,423,486, forward strand.
ACAAATAAAAATGAATGCCATAAAACAAATCAAACAAAAACAAAAAAGATAAAATTAAAACTAATCTAACTTCATTAATGACTTGAAGCTTTCCCGGCGTTGATTATTGATGATAGTTTCTCGGGCTAACAGCCAGGTCAGATTAGGGTAACTACCCAAGCTTTCAGCGACTAACTCTGCTGCCATCCTCAGGGGAACTGAATCTAGGCTACTGATGTTGCGATATTTATACCTAGAGCACGGCCGATAAGAACCGCCCATCGGCCGCAGGTGCCTCCATCGGCCGGAGCTCGGCCAATGGTAAAAAAGTGGGCGGTTCTTATCGGCCGCGCTCTAGGTATAAATATCGCAACATCAGTAGCCTAGGTTCAGTTCCCCTGAGGATGGCGGCAGAGTTAGTCGCTGAAAGCTTGGGTAGTTACCCTAATCTGACCTGGCTGTTAGCCCGAGAAACTATCATCAATAATCTAACTTCATAAGAAATTGTCTGTAGCAATTAGGAGATATGCTTGAACTCAGTTTATTTAAGAACCTACAACTTTCTCAATTGCTGCATGAACCACAGTCCTTGTGGAATAAAAATTTAATACCCAATAAGTTTAAAAAATGTGTTCAACATTTTAACTTTGATTGAAAACTGTACAAAATTAAGGGTAATAGGAGTGTTTCAATCAAGGATGCAGCTAAATATTTCCAAAGTAAAACTAAAGGCTTAGGTAAAACAAACATTGTAACTTTAGACTGCCTAATACAGTGATTACAGCTGCGATTTCTATGCAATTGCAAATTTTTTCCTTGCTATTTAGATGATGGGAAAAGTGACGTTTACAATGCACTATATTAGGGTTAATATAACTGAATTTCATTTTATGTTTTTTACATATTTGTAAACTACCAAACATTCACACAGTAATTGCTGAGTATCCTCGAAAAACAGCAGTTGCAACCTTCAGGTTGATTACAGGACATGATTGTCTGGCAAAACATTTAAACAGAATTGGGATATATTCTTCATCACTCTGTCCTCTATGTGATCTGCAAGAGGAAATGGACCGAGACCACCTTCAAATATGTCTGGCCACTTCTAGTGCCCTTCCCATCCATCAGTGAAAAATATTGGAGAGCAAGAGGATTAATGACTTCATTGTCAGAAATCCAGCGTTAGCTAACAACAACATATTTGTAAGTATATTACATATTTTAGCATTTTCTTAGTCGTATGTATATAGGCAAGTCTGCTATGACGAGATAATGAACATCATACAAGAGAACATATGAAATGCTTTCACATGAATTGCTGTTGATGAAACAATGGAAGCCAAAGGTCGATTTATTGCAAATCTCATGGTGGGAAAGCTAGAAACTGACAGTGCCTTGAAACCATGTTTGATCTACTGTAAAGAGCTGGACTTAACAAATCACTCAACTATAGCAAGATGAGAAGATATTCACATGCTGCTTAAAGCTGCAACTGCTCTGCTATGCTTGGCTCATGGACTGCAACGTGTTGCTCAGGATATTAGAGCTAAGTTTCCACAAACAGCAATTACCAGAGATACCACTGCCTTTGGAACCACTATTAACAGAAGCAGTTTCTTCTAGATGTATTCGTTTTATGATTATGTTACGTACATGTTCTTTTGGCATAGCAAGCACAGACACAGTTCTAATAGTGGAGGGTGTGGCCTGATAGCCGAGTGGGCCAGGTTAAAGCTACAATGTAGGGGAAATGACATTGTGTCAGTGTGAGGTATCGGCAGCAAGCACAGACACAGTTCTAATAGTGGAGGGTGTGGCCTGATAGCCGATTGGGCCAGGTTAAAGCTACAATGTAGGGGAAATGACATTGTGTCAGTGTGAGGTATCGGCAGCAAGCACAGACACAGTTCTAATAGTGGAGGGTGTGGCCTGATAGCCGAGTGGGCCGGGTTAAAGCTACAATGTAGGGGAAATGACATTGTGTCAGTGTGCGTATCAGCAGCAAACACTGACAGAACAACACTCTGTGGACTTACAGCAGCGGTAAGCACAGTGGCAGCTTCTTGTTTTAGAGTAACCAAATTCTAGATGATTCACAGTCCAATATGAAATGTTAGTTTAAGATGAGTTAGAATTTATATTACTTTTGTTAATAATAAACACATTAACTGGGGGTTGATTCATGGGCACAACTGTGCCTAAGATATATTTAAAATGCATAAATATGCAATAAAACTGCCTGAAGTATGTAAAAATGCACAATAATACACTAAAAATCCTAAAATATGCCCTGCCACAAAATTAGCAAGAAATGCCCTAACAAATATGGTTAGTTTAACTTCTTTTACTCAAACAGATTTACATACAACTCATTAATGAATTAAGACTTATCAAAATAAAGATGCAATGTCAATAACATTTTAGCCCTACATATTATACATATATTGTTATAATACTGGCATGTTTTTCATGTTTAGATGAAGAGAGGACCCCCTTAGCATAAATAAATAAATGTTAAGTTTTCCAACAAAGGTAGCAAATCCTGGTTGTACTATTGGTTTCTAAATTCACACAATTACAAAGTACAAACGCCGCTGCTGTTCACCTTCTCTTGCAAGCAGCTATGCTGAGAAAAGAGAAATCCTACTCTGCAGAATGTCACAGAATGACTAAGCTGTTGAACCCTGATCTAAATGATTTAGATCCTTTTGATCGTGAAAGTGTTGCTTTTGGCGACTGCCTACATCAGGAGCAACATCAAATGTTTACAAACATCAGGACTGTCTATGCAAGACTCTACTGCTGTCATAGAGGATGTTATTGAAAAACTAAGTGCTGTGCATGGACAAACTGGTGCAAGTGTATTAAGTAAATTGCAGAACATGTTCAAGAGAAATCCTGGCTATTCAACATTTCATAGTGTAAGCCAATTCTAAATGGAGATTATGTTGATCCACCCAAGGACATTTCTCCAGAAAAAATTCCTTTCCTAAAATTTGCCTCAGTGTCAGTTCCATCCTATGACTTGGAAAGATCTTTCATTATCTATTAAGAACATTCTCAGTGACCTCAGAAAGCATTCAAAAATATATCATTCATCACTGTGCTAAAAGACTATGTATAAATATGATTTGGGTGTTGTAACTAAGAAAATGATAAGCTGAAATTAAACATTTGATATTACATATATTCCCCAATCTACATATTTTGATAAGTGACTATATAGCTCTAGTGATTATCATGGGGACAAACCTGACTTGAGTTACTCAATAGCCACAGGGATTGAAAATAAGGGTAAGAGTGCAAGTACAACTTGAATGGTAGGATTACAGGCGACAAGATGTGGTGTGACAGTTAGGGTACTCACCAGAGCAGCAACAGGTTTGTCAGGAGCTTCGCCACTCAGAATCTTCTCAACTTCTGCTAAAGCTTCATTAAAACCTTTCCTTTTCAGTGGCTTACCATACTTTTCTTTATTTTCAACATACGCAAAGAGGTCTTCAACCTTGCATATTGCTCTAGAGAAAGGAAACAAGCTATCGTTAGGAAAGTCACATGCTACAGTGTAATACATCCTGCTGGGGGCTTTACCATATACTTACAGCATAAAACATACAGTGGATGGAAACAAAGCTACGAGGCATGTTTTTACAGTAAGTACCACAATGTTTAAAAAATAACACACATTTTATTTTCCAAGTACTTTATTATCATTATTACCTAACACGACATCTCCATACATCATGCACTGGCAACAGGAAACCAGTTTTCTACCCTGCACCAAAGAATCATCCGAGATGTCTGCACTTCTTGTTTCACAACAACAATGTTTTCCACCAGGGAATTTGTTCACATGATAATCACTTGGTGCCAAAACTGGACAGTATGGAGTATGGTGGAATAGTTACCAATGAACGAAAGTACTCCAAGCCGTTTGTTATGTAACTGAGATTCAGGAGAGCACCGCCTTCCTCTACGTATCAAGTGCAGCGGCAGATTGCATCTTCCTGTACTCAGCAGCATTCATGTTGATAAACAGCTGTCCTTGCTAATGTTTTCTTCCACAGAGGGTCAGCTGCCCTGCACATTTTCACTAACCCAATTGCTGATGGATGTTTGTATTTCTCACTGATCTGAGTCATTGAGATACAAAGTCATGATTGCTCATAGCTGTGGCTGGCTTCCTAATGAATGGAGCATGCACAAATTCACAACTGTAGTGGCAACATATTTAAATACTAAATAAGAAATAATTAGTTTCTAATTTGTTTTTACTTTAAATATTTAAATGCTACTCACTTTAAAAACATGCCTGGTATGTTACACCTTCCTTAACATACTACTGTGTTATTCACAATACAGTGGAGTCCCGGTAACTGGACCTAATGTGGACTGAGGTGCTGTCCAGTTTTACAGAAATTGGAATCTGTTATTCACAGCCCATAAAATAACACTGCAAATTACACAACTACATATTCCAGCACAATGTAGGAAACAAAAGTATAACATATTCTAAAATTAATTACATACTAATTGTTCCCTTTGTCCAGTATCTTAACACATCCAATTTCATTTCCATTGTCATGGTAACTTGATTTTATTCCCTTTCAATATTTTCACTGGCACAAACACAACCTGAAATGTTGCAAGCTGCACTGCAACCAGAAATATGCAACTCAAAGTTTAGCTTACCACGTACAGGGGTATTTTTAGACGTGGCAAATGATCTTGTTCTAATATGTGGAAGTGACATCATGCAAATGATGAGAGTAATGTGTCTGGTTACTTCTCTGAAATAAACTAGACATTGCTGATAACGTGAGCAGCCACTGTACTTAGGTCTGTGGAAGTCAGAAAGATAACCTGACACTCTTATTGTCTTATAAATACACAAATTAACTTCATCATAAACCATTGTGCAGTTGTCATATCTAAAAAATACCTTTGTACTCAATAAAGTAATAAATCTACAAAGCTCCCTAACAAGTGTTTGTGCTATGTATCCACATTATTAACGGCAAGCTTTGGTTTCATGACACTATTCTGCCAGCTGCACAAGTTCTGACTAGATAACGAAGGTCAATACACGGTCAGCCCTTTCGTTACTGTGAGGGAGATTGCCATAGGTACACTAATTAAAATTTACCTAGAGTACGTAATACAAGTCATTACAGTCAAATTTAATAACAAAATAAAAAATGATTCTACTGTACTTGATTACATTTTGATACTGTAATATGAAATGCTCCTTGGACCCTACAGTTTATCATTTCAGCTCTAATATTTAATTTCAGCCTTGTGTATTTTAACAATGTCATTTTTTATATAGTGATATTTTGTGTATCTCTTATGGTTTATCAGTTATACAAAAGTTATTCACAATGATGAGAATATTCACAGAAAACTCAACATACTTATTTCATTTGCTGTAAAAATATCTTAAAAATAAGATTATTTTAATAAAAATCATTAGCCATTTTGAGAAAATGATTTTTTTTCAAAATATTCTATGTAAGGGGTAGTTTGGAGCGGGGGGGGGGGGGGATTTTCTTGAAAATCTTTGTCGTATCCTGAACTTAAATATCAAGTTTGTTTTCAATCGCAATTAAAGAATTACTTAAATTAAAATTCCCCAACACTCCATAACTGACCACAGTAGTCACAGAACATGGACAAGGGAAAACTAAATCATGTAGTGGAGGATCCTTCATTCACTTGATAGTAACAGAGAGTCAATCATGAATATAGCAACAAACAGCAATGACAAAATGTAACACAATTAGTACAGCTAATCCTAACGCATATGAGGCAATTCCATAAATTTATACAATCCTATAAGTTGTAAAATCTCTGATAGGGAAAAGAACAAAGTAAACAGGACAAGGAAAGGCTTCCCTAATTAAATATGTCATTTCTGTAAATTAAGTAATGCAACATATGTATAATAATAATAATAATAATAATAATAATAATAATAATAATAATAATAATAATAATAATAATAATAATAATAATAATAATAATAATAATGATAATAATAATAATAATAATAATAATAATAATAATAATAATAATAATAATAATAATTAAGTAAAAATTGAAGCTATTAACAGTGAAGCAACAAGATTCTAAAATAAGAATGAGAATGAGCTGGATATAGCTTGAAACCCCTGGGTCAGTAAAATAGAAAAAGGATATCAACATACTAAGATAAGTGAAGTTTTTAGTTTCTAATTTGTTCTTATTTTAGAATAATAATAATAATAATAATAATAATAATAATAATAATAATAATAATAATAATAATAATAATAATAATAATAATAATAATAATAATAAATAATAAAAATAGTAATAATAACAGTAATAATACTAATAATACTAATACTAATAATAATAATAATAATAATAATAATAATAATAATAATAATAATAATAATAATAATAATAACAACAACAACCTCTGCACTCCATCACCCTGGTACCTGGAACCTAATGCATGTACTTTTTTATTAATTTGTCACAAAATACATAACATATCTTTCAACAATTTTGCAGAGAAAACTTAACTAAAAACATAGGTTTAAAAACATGTCACTGTAAAATGAAACAAGTAAAGATTTATTTTTCGAATTCTGATCCTGGAATTATTTTATCTGAGCTCTTGTAGTTCATCATATCCGGTCTTTAATTCTCCTTCGTAATTCCGTTCAGGATTCATTTGGGTTCTTAGCTGGTCTGAAGTTATGGGGCATGCTGATGTACAGGTGTGTACAAATTATTGGATGACTTCATATGGTTATTACTTTCTCTACTGGTAAATCGGGGAAGTATTATATTCCACCCAAAAATTTGATGTCGAGATTTCACCAGAAATATATGTTTTGAGACCCCTGACTCCAAAAGAAGCATTTAGAGAAAAAGGTCTGTCTGTGAGTGTGTGTGTGTGTGTGCATGTGTGTCTGGACAGCATAACTCATAGGTTAAAAACCAAAGTTGGTATTTATGTTTAATGTCTTTCAAGGATGCGACCTGAAGATTTCGAAGAAAATAACCCCACCCTAAACTACCCTTTAGATGGAAAATTTTGATTTTCTTGAAAATGGCTCTAACGATTTTGATTAAAATGTCATATGTTTAAGATATTTTTATGACAAATGAAATGTATATTTTGAATTTTCCGGCTATAGCTCTTGTAGTCGCATTTACTCTGGACAACTTTTGCATAACTGGTAAACTGTTAGAGATAGACCAAATCATACTATACAAAAAATGTTTTCTAGTGCCTTGCATCTGGCAATGAAGCCATTAGCATTCGTGCTTTCCAATACTTTTGAACTGTAGTTTCTTCTCATCTTAATGCTTGACAGGTCTTCAAGTGGTCTTTGTTCATTTCTGCTGGATCGTTACACAGGACACATATTGGTGAGGCTTCGATACCTATTCTGTAGAGATGACTTGCTAAGCAGTCGTGATTTGTCAGTAGTCGGAAGGCTGCAACCGCTGCTTTCCTTGGTCTCTGGAGGATTATATCTGGGTTGGAAAGTAGTGTAATCCATTTTTTATCTTTGGCATTTGTTTCTATTTCTTGTAGGTATGAATGAGAAAATTTTTTAATGATCAAGCGTTTTATTGAGGAATATGAGAAATTGAATTTAGACTTTTGTTTTATTGTTGTGCCTTTCTTTGCAAGTGAGTCTGCAGCTTCGTTCCCCATGACTCCACAGTGTGCTAGAATCCATTGGAGATGAACAGTTTTATTAACTTTTTGGAGTTGTGTTAACATTTTGTAGCATTCTCTAATTTTTGTTGACTTCTTTGTAGTATTTGAACATACTCCCTGAATTGCAGCTTTAGAATCTGAAAGAATTACTACCTTGTTAAATTTATTTAAGGTAAGATTTAATAATTGTCGGAGAGTAATGTGTATAGCCTCTATTTCTCCATCATAATTTGTTGTGTCTCTGCCAACAGAATTATAGAAAGAAAAATGTGAATATGTAACTCCAGCTCCAGTAAGGTTTTTCGTGCAGAATCCATCAGTATATATGTGTAGCCATTCTTCTGTGGAATATCTAGTATTGTTTCCAGTGCTAGAAGTTTTTGTATTTCTTTTGGTGTGTCTGATTTACTTATTTCCTGTATTAATTCCAAACTGAAGGTAGGTTGCAATAATTCCAATGGATTTTCTATTATAAGTAGATTTTCTCTGGAGTTAGAAATTTTCAATTTGGATTTAATCCTGTACTAAAAATGTAGATCTTGCTAAAATACACAATTTATGCCCAAATAAATTTTGTTGTAGGTTAAACCATTTCGGAGATATTCCTTGTTGTGTGTGCGAGTTTTGAAAAACATAACTTTGTTGTTCATTTTTTATATTAAGCGTGCAAAGAGAACGGAATCTCAAAGCTTTAAAAGATTTGACTATCGCACAAGGCCTACTGTATTGTAATACTCCCCTTGCACCTACAAGGAAATAAGCAATAAGATAATTATGTACAAATATTTATCTTAACATGAAGAACATATAGGAATATGAGTTTGTAAGAATGGTTAGTACAAGAGCAGAGAAAGTCATGTGAGTGCAACACATCAGATTTTATTTTTACTAGTACTGGACATAAATAAACCACCATACCTAACACTTGAAAGGAGGAAGTTCAAAGTTTTGTTTTCACCTCACATGCACTTGATATGTAATACGTCACAAAACATGTTTACCTTTCGACTCATGTTCTATCTGAATTACAGTGTGTGCGTTCTCAGATCCCCTACATCTAGACATTATGCTGACTGACTCTTCCAGATACATCAAATGTCGCTCAATTGCTTATTCGATTTATTCCGGCAAACCCACATCCTCTTCGATCGTGGCCATAAAACCCCCACAAAACACTAGCCTCTTTGCTGCAGTTTGTATGGAAATACCTTCATTCCCTTCTGTGTAATCTTCCACATTGTTGATGTTGGCATCTGCAACTCTTGACTGGCTCTCTGTATTCAATTTCTAGAGTTCTGTCAATCATTTCTTCATTTACACTTGGCCTACCTTCCTTCTTCCTTTCCCTTCACGGCAAATACATCCTCTGTTGCCAAATTGTTTGTACCACCTTTGGTTTGACGACATGGTAGTGGAGGATGTTGAAATGCCTGGCAAACTGCTACAACACTGTCTAGCACACAAGCTACAATCGGTTGGTAAAGCAGCCATTTTCCCCAAAACAATGTACAGCTTCCTCACTAGATGACAAATGAAAATCACATGCACAGCACAAAACTTCAAACTTTCCACCTTCAAATGTTGGTATAACAATTTAAGTTACGTATTGATGAAAATACAGATTTAAGAAATCATCCAATAATTTGTATACACTCTGTATTTATTCAATAAATAAATACCTTTTTCTAAAAGTGCTTTTTTTGGGTTTAGAGAGCCTCAAAACATACATTTCCAGTGAAATCTTGATATTGAACATTTGGATGGAATACAACACTACTATACACAGGGACAATATTGGTGATATGAAAGACTCCCTATTAACATGGCAATATACCTGCCTGCTTGTGCTACAATGTTGTTAAACAAGCTCAACGTTTGTAAACGCTGTGTGTCTACGAACAGACCTGTAAATGGGCTTGTCCTGCCTGTAAGATTGCCTCAATTGTTAACATTACATTTCAATAAATATTTTAGTAACAAAAGTAAACTGGTTCACTTGAGTTACACATTAGCTATAAATTACAAGCTTGCAAGAAAAAGTTAGTTTGTTTGCAAAGAAAATCAATAAGTTATCTTGTTCCATGCTGAAGTGTACAGGAAAATCGCACAGTACCATTTCACTTCACATGGTTCTGTCGGCCTTTCCCAATATTTCTATAGGGACAGGCTCAATCTCCAAGCAACAGTGTGCAGGGAGCTAATACCTAGAGCAACGTCCCAACTCACACTTTAACAGCTTAAGCATGCTTTTCAAGTGATAAACTGTACAGAACTGTGCTTTAAGCTAAGGAGTTGCCATGTTATCTCAACAAGACAAAATAATTAGCGACAAAGAAATACATATTATTTTAACCCATATACACAACAGAATGTATCGGAACCATTCTCATACATGAAATGACTGACAACTCTTCAAGAGTAAGTTCACCGGTCTATGACAGGAGCAACACGCCAGGCTACTTACTGCACTATGGAGGCATCTTCCATTCAACCTTCTTCAATGTAAACAAAAATGACGGGCTATATGCACAAAGTTGAAGATTTGAACTATATGTTTTCAAACATAATTTTTAAGATTACACTTACAGCTTGTTTAAGCGATGCATAAAATGAGACTTAATTTAGCAGTTTTTCACAGAATGTAAAGACAGGGATGTATTAAGCTATATTTTTGAGTCGGTTTGGATAGCTCAGTTGCTTAGATGCTGGCCTACTGATCCCAAGGTTGCGGCTTCAAATCTGGCCCAGACTAATGATTTTTAAGTGTGCTTAAAAACGACAGCACCATGTCAGTATATTTACTGGCATGTAAAAGAACTGCGGGATGAAATTCTGGCACACTGGCAACACTGATATTATCCTGGCAATTTACAGTGTCGTTAAAACAACAAAATAATTTTTTTAATTATATGTTTTAGAGCCATAGCACAGCAAGAATACTACTATGAGAGGTGCCTCAAAGGTAAGTTACACTATTTTTTTTAAATCTGTGCGGTAGGTGGGAAAAGTCCACAAGTACACTAATCTGAGCACTCCATGTTACTAATAGGATGAGTGTCAGAACATTGCTTAACAGCAGTAAACAATGCAATCGGAGAAGTAGAGTACCGCATCATAATAAATGGAACTAAAATATTTATGCTCATGTTTAAATGTTTTGCAAGTTGTACTATAGTATTTATTCATGCCATTCGTTACTTGAATGTATCAGATAGGCGTTAGAATGAATACGCAATGAAGCAAACTATTTCTAATCACACTTCACTTGCTCTAAAAGTTGTGCTGCGGCATAGTGTTGACATCCGTACACACTTTAAGGCTGGATCGAGTATAAATTGCTACAAGATTTGTTACTGCAAATATTTTTTGTTGTGAATGTTCAATTAATTTAACGCTAAATTGTTATTTTTATTTGTCATAGTAAACGACATTACCTTTTTTCTGGTAGATCTACCACGAGCACCAAACATTATTATTTTTAACTGTGAATGGCAACATATATTAATTTAATCGTGGCTAATGGGAAAGACAGGCTGGAGTTACATAGTTACATAGTCATGGTAGTCTGATACATGGCTAACATTGTATGGATTCAACAAGCAAGTTTTCTCTTTCTTTACTATATACATGTATTAGGCAATTGTGGTTTTACTGGATTAGGAGAATCAAGTCACTGCAGTTCATGCCGTAGTCTGTCTTTTTCGTTAGTCGCAAATTTAATGCTAAACTGTTATGCTTATTTTTCATCACAAAAGACCATTATTTCACATTACCCATTTTGTAATCTAGCATGTGTACCAACAGAATGTAATTGCAGTGAAGAAGATTAGTGATTGTCTTCAGTTATACTAACACCATTACGTTATGGTTTAACTAACCAGGCACCTGCAGTTGGTTTGGTGTAACTAAACCTCCAGTCAAATTGTTTATAATACCAGGCCTTAGTCATTCAAATTAAAAAGCATCTCATAGCCTATATTCATCTGGAAAGAAGGTCTCTAATACTTACGTTTCACCTGTGCCGTAGAACGAAACATTGTACTTCACTTTATTGACAGTTGCATCTGCTAGTGCCTCGACCTGTCAACACATATACCAACAATATTCAGCATACATTCACAACAATGAAATAAAATTGGTGAACTCTTGAATGGAGTGGCTTGTATACCTGTGTCCATTAACACTGGAATGTGAAAAACCTTAAATTGGGTCAGGGATACAAGCCACTGAACGTACAAAGGCATATTCTCAACAAGACTCCACTCTCATAGGGTCATCAGTAAACGACTACAGTCGCCACAATCCCCACACCTTACACCATGCCACATGCACTGGAACATCTCAAAGACAACATCACAAGACAAATTACTGCAATTTCACAAGAATTAATAAATGGTCTGAGAGTATCTTTTTGTGCAAAGTAAATATAGAGAGGTATCAAAATAAAGCTCACAGCCAAATCTTTTAGCAGACTCAGGAAGAGAGCAAATTTTACCCAGGGATATATTAGGTTTCATTTTTTTTCCAGCAAACATCACTTGGAAACCAAAATGAAGGAACATTTTAAAAATATTAAGTACTAGTTGAAATACCCAGCGTTGCTTGCACTTTGATGATTCTATCCCTACAACTTTTAGGCTTATGTTGGATACTGCAAACAATCCAAAATAAATAAATAAAAACACTGGGAAAACACTATGCAAAAGCACTGTTGAACAACCCATAATATCACAAGAAGAAAACCAAGTAGAGAAAGCTATGTGAATGCAAGACATTGCATTTCTATGTCAATCGTATAGAAATTGTATGAACTCTTTGCAGAAGAGGGAGTAGAGAAAGAAGTGTGATTGTGTTTCATAAAAGAAAAGCAAGTGAATGTAATGTGTTGCAGCCCTATTTCAATCATAGAAAATTGTATGAACTGTATGTTGAAGGGCAAGTAGGAAGGACACATGGCTCTACTAGGTAAAAGAAAAGTGAGCAGAGAAAACCAGTAAATGTTAAGTTCTATAGTAAAATGGGTAGCATACAATTCCTTCTCCATGAAGAAATACATACATGTGCAGAATTTCGAGATCATTGCTACAAATGCCATAAATTGAAAGTAATCTGAAGCGGCAATTCCCATACAAAATTTCAAATTTTGATTTTTTTAATTATTCGGCTGTTCTTTGGGTTTTTCCTAATATTCTTTTTTCCAAATCATCCCAGGATTGAGGTGAACAAAACAAAAATGAAATTATTCAATAGATCAGCTGTGACAGATCATTTAATTATGAAATAAACCCAGAGGTTAAATTAAAATAATTGAATGAAGCTATAGATTTGATGGTTTGGGAAGATACTTATTTTGCAAAATAGGGACTGCATTATGAATTTTGAAATACTGTTGATTGATTCTGTTAACAAATTTGTTTTGTTTTCAGTGGTTGGTAACACACAGAAATATTAAGTGATTTAGTGTTTGTTACAATAGTGACCAGTATAAACAAGAGATAAAATATATTGCGAAACTAGTTTGCTTTTAATTTCAAGAACTTGCAGCAAATACTAAGACAAGTGAAGCATATAGTGTCTGAGATATTTGTACCATTGCATTGCTTTACTGTTAATAGCTTCATAATATAACCACACTTTCAATTTTCTGGCAATAACTTGTTAATACTCTTAATTCTGAATGAACTTTATTATCATCATCTTATAAAACTGCTGAATATTCCGCAAGACAAAATATACTACACAAAAAATATACATCTTCCAAATAAAGTTCTACTATAGTAGAGAAAACAAAGTATCATGAATAACCTACCAAAAATGAAAAATCTCGTTCTATATGAGTATGCACTACCCACAATTCTAACAGAGTGAGTGGAGTTTAAGGGCCCATCAACAGCGAGGTCATTTGGGCTCTGTAATATAGATATAGTTCACATAAACATTTGTACAAATTTTTACTTTCTCTACTGGTAAGTAGGGGAGGTATTGTATTCCACCCAAAAATTTGATGTCGAGATTTCACCGGAAATATATGTTATGAGGTCCCCTGAATCCAAAAAAGCATTTTTAGAAAAAGGTCCATGTGTGTGCGTCTGTCAGTCTGTGGACAGCATAACTCAAAAACCAAAAGTCGGTTAAAAGCCAAAGTTGGTATTTAAGTTTAATGTCTTTCAAGGATGTGACACAAAGATTTTGAAGAAAATAGCCCAACCTACACTACCCTTTACATGGAAGATTTTTCGAAAATTTTGATTTTCTTGAAAATAGCTCTAACGATTTTGATTAAAATGTCATATGTTTGAGATATTTTGATGACAAATGAAATGTATATCTTGAATTTTCAGGCTATAGCCCCTGTAGTCATATTTACTCTGGACGACTTTTGCATAACTGGTAAACCGTTAGAGATAGACCAAATTATACTATACAAAAAATGTAGATCTTGCTAAAATACACAATTTATGTCTCAATAAATTTTCTTGTAGGGTGAACCATTTCGGAGATATTCCTTGTTATGTGTGTGAGTTTCGGAAAACTTAGAACTTTAGCGAAATGCAACAACGTTGTTCATTATTTTATATGTTAATCGTGCAAAGAGAACGGAATCTCAAAGGTCAAAAAGATTTGACTGTCGCACAAAGCCTTCTGTATTCCCATATTCCCCTTGTACCTACAAGGACATAAGCAATAGGATAAGTTGTACAAATGTTTATCTTAATTAACATGGAGATATAGGAATAAGAGTTTGTTAGAATGGTTAGTACAAGAGTAGAGAAAGTCATGTGAGTGCAACACATCAGATTTTTTTATTACATATTTGCTTATAGCTACAATGAGAACATGAGAATAACTTAAGTGATAGTCAAATGTTCTAAGAGATATTCACTATGTGATGACTAACACTCGTTCTGTGTGATGAGAGAGAAAGAAACTTCCGATACAAGTCATTCATAATAAAGAGAGCTTGAGAGACTATTCCCAGAAAATTCAACATGTTTCATTTGTTATGAAAATGTCTATAATATATGGTATTTTAATAAAAAACATTAAGAGAGATTTTGAGAAAATCAATATTTTCAAAATGTTCTATGTAAAGGGTAGTTTGGGTTGGAGCAATTTTATTCAAAATCTTTGAGTCCAATTCTTGAAAGATGCTCAACTTAAATACATAGTTTGGTATTGAACTGACTTTTCATTTGACACACACACACACACACACACATCCATACCTTTTTCTAGGAATACTCTTTTTTTAATTCAGGTCTCAAAACATGTATTTCTAATGAAATCTCAACAATGCAATTGTAGCACTTGTCTGTGAATTTTGGATATTTCCAAGAATATCAATAATGAACAAATGAATGGTTTATTAAACACACTGTGGTCTACTCCTGAGCTGGGCCCTTGCCCTTCTGCTACTAGGGCAACCCTTCAGTATAATTACATTTTACATGTAACGCTTGCTTCCTACAATATTCCACTCCCAACTCCCCTTTAACTTCTATTTCCTGCTTCATTTCATCTTCCATCTTATTGATTTTCCTGGTTTCTCAACTTTTCTTATCAGCTCCACTCTTGTTAATTGATTTACGTCACACACTTTGCTTCCATTGCATATACAAACCCTCTGCTTCCTCATTTACATATTGCCTATGTTCTTAACCTTATTACTCTTTGTTCCTTTCTTTGTTTCTCTGCTGCTTTATTCTCTCTTCTGCCCTCATCCCTTTTCATCTATTAATATCAACCAGAACATTTTCTGTAACTATTCTTCAGTACACACATTTCTTAGCCTCCTCCGAATTATCCATATACCATATCCCCACCTTGCTTTTTGCTTCCACTTGATGTCACACTAGTTACTACGTCCACATGTGTTGAATAATCATCTTCTCACTTCCAGCTCAACGAGGCTCTGAGTATCATCCTGTACAATACAGTGAACCATGGCTAGTTTATCAACTGTGCAATCACTATAGAAAATGATTATCCAGGCCTGTAGACCATGGTCCAGATGTTTCGTCCCAAGCTATATTGAACATCTTCATTGGCATAGCCGAGTTGGCAATGGATATGGAGCCTTTTGTTTTATGGGCTTTATACTCTGGCATGGGTGGGCAAAGCTGCCTCCAGGTTGATCTGTTCTTTTTTGATTGCTTCAGCTATTTTGTGGGCTGGGCTAAAGTGGGAGGGTTGCTGCTTTCATTGGCTGTGTTGTTATGCCAGCATTTACCGTGGCTGAAGCCAGTGATGGCATATGACTTTGGATTTGTCTGTGGTTGGATTTCATGTGTGCTCTGTGCCAAGCTTTATTGAGGCACTTTGTTTCTTTCATGTTTGTAACTCTCTCTGGAAGGAGTTTTTTAAACGAGACTGCAGCCCACAAGCCGTGGTAATCATGGCTAATTTAGGACTGAAAGTAGGAACAGCTACAGCTTACCGTATTTCTTGCTTCATTTCTCATAATGTGAGATGCTTACAATGTGCTTCTACTACTGTACTCAGGTTGCCATCGTTCCAGTCCACACATTCTGCTTCAGCTTTGCTGGAACATTGTTCTCTAATGCAGCTCTCAGTTTGCTATCAATGATATGGTTGAATTTTGCACATCTACTTAACCAGTAATTTACTGTTACAACTCTACACAATATGACGTCAAAGTATTGGTGTATGTAGAAAAGCTGCTATTGCTTTATGGAAACAATTACAGATATATCTCATAATACCTGCAGTTGCAAACATTATGAGGTTTTTTGTTAATTGGCATATAACATGCTGAGGACATAATGTAGCAAATTTGCTTTTACCAATTATTTTGGTATACTTGGAGCAAATGGGATTGAAGAAGTCAAAAAGTGAGTTTCTTTGTTGCATTATTTCTCAGTGTCTTTAACTCCTGCTGCACATATTTGATTAAAAGCAAGAAACTTACTTATTGTCTCATCTCTCAGCGCATATTAGTTGTTGAATTCATTAACTTCCTCACAGTAGCTTTCGTTTTGCATGGAGATTTTGGCAATTGTTTATTTACTCTGCCCAAACAAGACGTTTTCAATGCAGAGCTTTTATTTATCAACACATTTTGCTCTTTATTCTGTTTTCTGTATTTTTTTCTCTGATCATTTTCAATTTAAACTCTGTTTCATGTGTTGGAAGTTTTTTAATGCTTTTTTTCCCTTCTCACCATTTCATTTTTCTGGCTGTCTGTGGGCTGCTTTATATTCACCGTCTCTGCTGCTATAATGGCGTTTTAAATGGACTATAAAGGACAACCTCAATTACAGTGAGCCTAGCATCGACAGATATTTACAATCAACAAATAGGTACAGTTGAATAATGCTACAGTTCAACTTTCATCATATATGAATGACGCTTGTCTACCACCACAAATTACAGCTACCTCAGGTTACACATTTCAACTGCAAAATTTACATGACAAATATTTATTTAAAGGCTTGTTTTATGTACAATTGATTAAAGTTAGTCCCACTGTTAAAAAAATAAGTTATCATGACTCATTAATATTTACTAACTTCTTTTTCTCTTTTGTTATTTTCTTTTATATTAACATCCTCCTCCAATGTAATGCCATATCGACGATGAATGGATGGCATTAGTGAAATGATACTCAAATGAGCCCGAGATCCATAGATCTGACATTCGGATAAGGGAAAACCTTGGAAAAAACTCTGTGAATACTTGCTCTAACCAGGGTTCAAACTTGGGACCTCTTGAATGTGAGGCAGACACATTACCCCCACACTATGGAGGGCAGCAACATTGACAAACAAAACTTCATGTTTTGATAACTCAAGTTACAACTACAACAATCCTTCAAAAGCATTAATATTGTGCAAATATAAAACGTTTTTTTAAACATTACTCATAGCTAATTAAACTAGAGAAAATATTGAGCAAAACTGCACCAAAGAAATAATATATTTAAACATACGTGTTACAAATATTTAACAAATATTTACCACACGCTTAACTTCTTTAACAAAAGCTTGGATATTAGAACATAAAATGTAGACAAAATCAAATCTGTGTGTCAAAATCAGGTGAGAAAATCTTGTGTATCCAACCATATAAAGATATCACTAAAACATGTACTTATGTGTCACCATTTTCATGGAATGACCCCTAAAAGCAGCAGATCAAATATACACACACACACACACAGACAGACCATGTGACTGGACCCACAACTCTTTTCTCTCAGATCACATGCCTGCCCCAAACACTCATGTTCAAGTTATAACTTCACAGGGACAAACCCCTCCTCCAACATATTTTATTTTCCATATTCAAATGGAACAGTGCTACTTTTTTTCATTTCTCACAAAGTTCAACAAATTAGTATCAAATTTTATGTTAACTGAAATATTTTGCAATCTTCACGTTCTTCTGTGATCTTTACGTCCTAACTCTTCAATCTTTTTATGAGTTAAATAATTTATATGATTTCCACAATATTTTTCATTCATGCAGATATTACATAAAGTTGCTTAAGTGTTTAATTTATATTAATATGAATGTCTTAATGTCCCTTAATATGGGCATATTGATGTGCCATGGTCTAGGGGTAAGATGCAAGTCTCTGGTTACCAAAGTCCCAGGTTCCAACCTGGCATGGATTTTTTCGCGTGTAAAAATCTTAGCTACGACTGCATGTCAGGGCAATATGCAATCTTAACTGAAGTATATTAGCAAATTCTGGGTAAGTGCAAAGTTAACCTAAGTTAATAAGTAGTGTCTTAATTAAGGAAATTGAAGCTATTAACAGTGAAGCAACAAGATTCCAAAGTAAAAACAAATTAGAAACTTAAAAAAAAAAAAAAACTTCACTTATCTTAGTAATGTTGCAAGTTATTTTTTCAAACACAGTGTTTGAAAAAATAACTTGCAACATTACTAAGATAAGTGAAGTTTTTAGTTTCTAATTTGTTCTTACTTTAGAAGTAGTGTGTTGTTAAAGTTGTTGGGACCACACATCCTGGTAATCCTGTATAACAGTGGCCAGCATCAGCTCCGTCTGTTATGTGCTACTCCATAAGGACCAGCTAACAAACACTTTCTTTAGCATTTTAATCATTTCTTTGTGCATCACTGGTGCAAATTTCATTTCTGATCAATTTAGGACCCCAGATATTGTCAGTGCCAGTGTGTGGCAATATTATTCAGTTGAAGTGACTTAAGATGTTGGCGAAGTCAGCTGTATTTATTATTTTCTGTTAGTTATATATTATTTCCAGCAGCAGGTCTAGAGCTGCAAGTTTCATATTCCATATTCCTTTATGGAGAATGTATAGTATTGACCAAAACACTTCAAATACATTTTCCCGCACTATATTGCACTCATTTATTGCACAAGTATTAAGAATGCACTTTCAGGAATAAAAATTGACACACATAACATGTAATTCATTTATATGTAAATGCGTATGTGTAACTGTGTAAATTTATATGGGTAAACTGCGCTTTAAAGAGGCAAGGTGTAGAAAGTGACAAAATTATCTACATGCACTTCACCCAAGGTATCATGGGAGCTTTCCTCTGTGGCATTCCTTCGCTCTCCTGTCCAGATGTTGCTAACATCGACACACAACACAGAGCAAGCGCACCATTTCCTGCATATGTTGCTGATATGGTTCCTGTGTTTCATATGTTGGTAATATCACTTTCCCCTACCTAGCTTATGTCCCTTCTACATGCTGTCATCTGCTTTCTAATGAGGTTTGAAAAAAGGATATTTGAGTGCTTTTAAGAATTTCAGGAGGCAATATCATAAGTATTTGTGACGGAAATTGGGCTTTGGTCAATACTATAATTCTTCTTTGAAGAGATAAAAACAAACCTTTTACAGGCTGCTATTATACAGGATAACCAGCGATTTCACTTATATAGCTTTATTTCAAACATATAGATGTACCACTACATATATAGAACTACTATATACTGGACAAAATTAAGTGATCGTTTACATCGAATATAGAATGCGACACAGAACTATACCAGTTAAACATCATTCATATATATAGAAACTACATTGATGTCCATATTACAGAAGCTTTTAATGCATAAGTGCATTATTGAAGCATAAAATTCCTGTGCTTAGTAATTAGTAAGAGCAAGTAAATAAAAAAAAAAAAAATAAATAAAAAATAAAAAAAACGGAAAATGCAAGGGAATCAGATCATAAAAAATGCATTTCTATCCCACTCTTCATTTCCCCCCCCCCCCCCCTTTTTGTTTTGTTTTGGCAATATTGGAATTCTGGACCCCGTAGAGTTTACCCTCAATCTGCAATCTCCCACCACACCTCTGTGCAGTAACACATGACCACACACACACCCTCCTTGCATGCTCCCACCGTGACCACCCTCTGCAATGATGCACTTACCCTGCTCTTGCATATACAATTCATACACTATTGCTCGGGGACAAGAATTGTATTTATTTATGCCAACAAACTTACTGCTGGTGTTTTCAAATACGCAAGCCGTGTGTGGGCAATGTTTAATAAATAATAATTACCATGAAAAGGTTACTTAAACTCGGGACATATAGTAATTACAATTTGTAAGTCGATCTTGGGGTATTTATCTCTGATGTGAGATTATCTTATGGCCAACTGGGAACGTGTGAACCAGGAAATTTAATGTCTTACTGGCAAGTTGGCCATGGTACCTTAGTGGTTAAAGCAGCCACTCGATAAGCGGAAGATCCATGGCTCAAATCCCGGCTATGGCATTGAAATTTTCAGTCCTGATTCCACCTCTTAAGAATTACATACTTTAAACTTTTTATTTCGCTCTTCAACATACAATTCATATAATTTCACATGTTATATTATTAAATATGATGTTTCATCTCTCTTGGCTCTTGAATGTATGATTCATATAATACCACGTAAAATCGCACAGAATATGGCATAAATTGACTTTAATGCCTCCAATTATCTTGAAATGTTTTACTTGCTTTGGAATAAAATACATTTTGATGATGATAATAATAATGATTTTTGGGATGTTTAAAAAATTAATATCTGCCAAAATAGTTTTCTTTTTTAAAAAAAGGAAACAGAAGTCAAATGTATTTTGTTTCAAAACACGTAAAAACCATTTCAAGAAAATTGGAGACTTTAAGGTCAATTTGTATAATATTTTGTGCAGTTTTACATGGTATTAGAGTAATCTCTGTTCAACGGACTAAATTTGGCGTTGGTTATTAAATCAATTTAAATGAAATTTAGCTCTGCAATGATTAAATTGTGGCAATTTGCTGCTTGATCGAGAAGGCTAGTTCACACGTCTTCGGCTACATTCGTGAAAGTTTGTGTACGTGTCACGCGCTCAAGAGCTCACATGACTCAGCTTCAGTCTGAATTGGGCATTCTCTGGTAAATGTAATACTCGTGTTCATTTCATCATTGTTGCTTGTAAAAGATTTTACAGGAAGAAGTTTCTTGAAGAAGTTATGCTTGTCTTGCAGCAAGAAAACGACACTGAAAATGACACTGAGAAGCTAGGACATTGGGAAATTTACAGGCTTATAATATCAAATCCGCCATCTTTAACTTTGCTGCAGCTTGGAAAGAGATGAAGACAGCATTAGCTAATGGGTGGACACAGTTATTGAAAGGAATTGAAGCCAAATATGATTTCAGTGGCTTCGAAACATCCGATTTTTGTAATACACTGATGAAGGTACAGAATAATTTCAGTAAACAGGACTTGAAGAGTGGCTGGACATGGATGAGGGTGACCCAGGTTACCAGATTCTGAGTCATGAAGAAATCGCTGCAAGTGCTCTACAAGAGGATGAAGATGAATCTTTGAAGTGTGCACCTAAATTATCCGTAATAAGAGACCACATGGATGATGTGATTTCTTACGTGGAAATATCTTCAGACCCCCACGTGCTAACCTATTATGAACATTTGAGACAGTTTCGCTCCTTAATCATAAAGAAGCAATATTCAAGTGGGGAGCAAAGCGTATTGACACATTTTTCAAACCCACAACTTCACAGGGAACGACTTCTAATCAAGAGTAAATCATGTAAAGTAAATGGTATGCACCAATAAAACAGTTTCAATTGTTTTTGCTTAATTTTCATTTATTTTGCAATTTAACAGACAACTCCTGGCCCCTTTAGGTCTGCTAAACCGAGAATTTACTGTATATGAATTGTGTATTAAAGAGCCAAGGGAGATGAAATATCATAACTAGTAATATATAACTTATATGAAATTATATGAATTGTAGTTGAAGAGTGAAATAAAAAGTTTAAAACATGTAATTCTAGTCTGCAAGCAATAGTATATGCAAGAGCGGGGTAAGTGCATCACGTGGGGGGAGTGACGTGTTACTGTGTGGTGGGAGCTTGCAGATTGAGGGGAAATTCCATGGACCCCAGAATTCCAACACTGCCCCCTTTTCCACACATTCTCATGTTTTTAACCCAAAATGGCCATTTCTCGTAGATTCACAACAGTGGAAGAATGGTTTATAAGCTGTGGCACTATAGTGAAACTTAGCCTTCAAATCACATCTCATTCCCTGTCTAAACTCAAGAAACTTCAACAAATACAAAGACAATAATTGCAGAACGAAAATGCAGCAAAACTTACAGATGTAGGAGTGCAGAGGTAAAATACAAATTATCAACAGGCAAAATTTAGTGTTTCAAAATAATTTTTGATTAATATTACATTTCCTTAAGTTACTCTGGTCGTTTTTGCACAAAATTGCATGCATCTAGGTCATTTTATGAATATATTAGCAAGCATTCACTTTGCTTAACTCTTATTGGGCTGCAACATATAAACAGTTTTCTTAAAACTGCTTGTATACACTTAACCTCAGATTTAATTCCTTTTATGAATATATTAATAAGAAACGGTGCGCTGCAACATATGAACCTATTTTCTTAAAACCCCTTACATAGAGCTTATCCCAATTTCTTTTTCATGAAAATTAGTTTCATTCACTGAAAAATATGCTCTTCAAATTCATTTTTAATTATGTAGCACCAGTACACATATACATGGAATACCTAAAGAAAATAATCACTAGACCAAGAAACCATCACCCTGATCGTTTCTGCAAACTTGGCTAGGACATAAACTGAAATTTGATTCTTACCCTTGCTGGCCAAGGCGGGTACCCTCGAACTTTAGCAAACACTTTGTCTCCTGGGCTGAACTTCTTCGCCATTCTCTCAGATCTGCTATGGATAGAAAACACCAAAAGTTTATCACTTTCACAATGAACCACTTTAAACCATATAACCAAATATCATAAAGCGTTTCAAAATAGCCTCATCCTTACGTGCTCTGATCCTAATATTTTAAAAACCGTATTTCTCTCTAGAATAACATATTAATCTATTTAGAAGTAATTCATTTTCTGCATATCAAGTTTTACATTGTAATTAAGGTAAATGAAACTTATTTTTAAATTTCCTTTCATACGTACCTAGTAAATATGGCAGGCTTCAAACAACATTGACTCTTCCTCCACTGCCTCTTTGACGATCGCACTGCTGAACCCGCTCAGAAAGCCGCCTCCGCAACAGACACCTTCTATCATCTGTGATAGCAGTTTCTAACAAATAGTGTTCTGTGATTATTAGGTTATGTGCCTTTAGTCGCATTTTGATCCTCGAGGTCGGCTTTCCTAACAATGTATGACAATCTTCCACAAAAAGAAACAAAAGATTATATTAAACGATAGAGACAATAAACGCAACCTTTGTTATAAGGCTTATTTTCAACACCCATAGCACACGTTCATGTAAAAATCCTTTTAGAAGACTGAAGATATTAACCTCACCCTACATGTATATATTCTCGACCTTATATATATATATTCGAACTCGCGACCTCTTGAACGTGAGGCAGACACGCTAACCATCACGCTACCGAGGCGGGCTAGTCGAGGTACTAAGTCCCTTTCTGTAAGTTGTCATTGAGTCATATATACTTATGATACATTCACCTCATCCATCCTCCTGTCAGGAACATAGACACAAAAGATCACCTTTCAGTCGAGGTACTAAGTCCCTCTCCGTAAGTTGTCATTGAGTCATATATACTTATGATACATTCACCTCATCCATCTTCCTGTCAGGAACATAGACACAAAAGATCACCTTTCAGT
This sequence comes from Tenodera sinensis, assembly GCA_030765045.1. Lineage (NCBI taxonomy): Eukaryota > Metazoa > Arthropoda > Insecta > Mantodea > Mantidae > Tenodera > Tenodera sinensis. The sequence continues at coordinate 4,447,351 of CM060968.1, forward strand.
CGAGGTACTAAGTCCCTCTCTGTAAGTTGTCATTGAGTCATATATACTTATGATACATTCACCTCATCCATCCTTCTGTCAGGAACATAGACACAAAAGATCACCTTTCAGTCGGGGTACTAAGTCCCTCTCTGTAAGTTGTCATTGAGTCATATATACTTATGATACATTCACCTCATCCATCCTTCTGTCAGGAACATAGACACAAAAGATCACCTTTCAGTCGAGGTACTAAGTCCCTCTCTGTAAGTTGTCATTGAGTCATATATACTTATGATACATTCACCTCATCCATCCTTCTGTCAGGAACATAGACACAAAAGATCACCTTTCAGTCGGGGTACTAAGTCCCTCTCCGCACGTTGTCATCGAGTCATAGAATCAATGGACCTATGAAAGAGGGGAAGTTCGTCCACGGGAATGGAACCCTAAACACCCCGGCTCGAGGAAGGAAGCGTGGGAAGACTCCGATGCAGGAAGTTAACTATGCATGGCATAATTGACACAAAGTATGTTATTTGAATGGCCAATGTATATCATCACTTACGGGTAGTTGTGCCAGTAAACCGGTTTAAGGTTATGTCATCCGGCCCGGTCCGGTCCGGTCCGGCCCAGATGGCCAAGGTCTATGCGTTTCACTCCCGTTCACACTAAGATTAGGAAATCAAATCTGCTTTCCAATATCTGTAGATTTTAGTGGTTATGGCCATCTACAGCTATAATTTTATCAGCTCTTCAAAAATTGGCCTCTATGTCTAAACAGGCATTTTTAGAAACAACTGTGTCTATGTCTGTGTGTGAAGGAAAAGTCGGCTATAATAACAAACGTCACCAACTTCCAGCGACGTGACAAAATCCCCCCACCGCACCCCAAACTATCTTTTAGATAAAACATTTGTCGAAAATTTTTATTTTCTCAAAATGGCTAGTAACGATTTTGATTAAAATATCAGATGATTAAAACATTTTAATGACAAATAAAATAGTTATATCTTCAATTTTGTGTGAATATTCTCTGAAATTCTACTTATTCTGAATGACTTTTGTATAACTGATAAACTGTAAGAAATATATAAAATATTATGACACAAAAATGTACTTTTGCTACAATACCTACACAAATTAAGTGAAATTCATTTTTGTGGATCGAGTCACTTCCGAGGTATTCCTTGTTATGTGTCTGAATTTTCCAGGACTTAAAGTTTTCATAAATAGGAAGTCGTTATTCATTTTTTATCTCTTGGGCATGAAAAGAGAATGGAATTTCACAGCGACTATTTTTAAAAGAGTTGACTATCACTTAAATATACTGCATTCCCCTTGTACCCACAAGAAAATTAGTAATAATATAATTTGTAGAAATGTTTATCTGTATTAACATGAAGTAGATACAAGGATACAAAAGTGAGTAAGTAGGGAAAGTGATGTGAGTGAGACAAATGCACGTGACGAATCAAATGCTCAAAAACTCAGGGACAATAATCTGTGGCGTCTAATCGACTTTGATTTTACTTACACTTTTAGGCTTTAATACGGAGTGGTTCAAATGTTTGGCATATTAACACAGAGACGAAGTTAAAAACTCTGAAATGTTGCACTCACATGACTTTCTCCACTCACTCTTGTGTAGTTATAAAGACAAACATTTGCACAACTTATCTTAAGGGGAATATGGTAATACAGGAAGGCCGTACAGTCGCCGAGTCCATTCGCCTACCAGTAAAGCGGCCCGGCTTCGATCCCAGGAGACTGCACGTGGTGGACAAGGCGGCATATTCATTCTATGTATCATCAGTGTGCTGTATATAGTGAAAGTGGGTGTTAAATACTACAAGAGAGAGAGAGAGACAGAGAGACAGAGAGACAGAGAGACTGCAATAGACTTAAACGACAGTAAAATTTTTAAGAACTCATCGCCATATGATGTCTTTAAAATTCCATTCTCTTTACATGTCCAAGAGGCAATGGCCTCTCATCTGCAAATGTACGTATTGGAAAATTGAAACTAATAGACAGGAAATAGTGACATAAACTGTGTGCTTTAAGGAGATATGCATTTTCTGCATCTCTTACCCTATAAAACTTGTTCAGAATGAAGACAACGCCAGAGAATATTCACAGAACATTCAATATGTACCATACATTTCATTAGTCATGAAAATATCTTACATACATGCATGATGTGAACGAGTTACCCACAAGTGAGTTGAGAGAGATGTGAACGAGTTACCCACAAGTGAGTTGAGAGAGATGTGAACGAGTTACCCACAAGTGAGTTGAGAGAGATGTGAACGAGTTACCCACAAGTGAGTTGAGAGAGATGTGAACGAGTTACCCACAAGTGAGTAGAGAGAGATGAGAATGTGTTAAACATTCCAACAAAATCTGATTACTGCTACATCTCCATGGTAACCACGCGAAATATCTACGTGTTGCTCGAGTAGTAGAGCCGACTTTTCCGGAGTGGATTAATTTGCAAAGGACGGGAGATGGAGCGACGGCCGGCCGAGATGACCAAAGTTGCTGCGCGCGCGCGTCGAGGAGAGTCGGGCAGAGTCGAGAAATGCACGATTTGGAGCTTTTTGGAAAAGTCGCTATAGCTAGCGAGTTTTGGCGGATTTAGCGACTTTTGAAGAAGACGTGTGACAACGGAAGAGAGAGCAAATGCCTCTTTCAAACTGCGCGCCAGCCAGCCAGCCAGCCAGCCAGTCAGTCAGCCATCCATCAGAAGCTGCTCCACCCATGCGGCCAGCCAGCCAGCAAGTAGGTCGCTCGCTCGGTTGGCTGAGTGTGTGTGTGTGAGGGAGGCGGGCGGGCGGGCGGGCGGGCGGAGTGTGGCACTGGTTGTGCTACGTACGTAGGTCCGACAGATGGGGACACTGTTCGAAACGCACCTGTGTGACAGTGTTTTCGCTGTTAATTAAGCGAATTTGGGCAGGACGGTACATTTGCACACGTGTCGAGTCGGAGAAACGGCGGTGAAAGGTAGACAGAGTCGCGGCAATGCCCAGAGAGACGCAGGATTGCTGGAAAAAGAGCTAGGGCGAGGGAACCTGCAGGAACTGAATCCTGTGTCTCGCGAATTAGGCAGGTGCAGTGTTCCGGTCGCGGAGCGATCGACGCGAGAGGATCGACGTGAGAGCATCCTTAGCCATCCTTTGCCAGACTTTGACAGAGAAGTGCCACTTCTTTTTGGTCGTGAACAGCTTTGGAGCTTGAACAAAGTTCTTTGGCTGGTTCTCCCCTCCCTCCCTCCCTCCCTCCCTGGTTCCACTTGCACTTGGTGAAGCAGTCAGTCTGGCTGGGTCCTTGGCCAGGCGTGCATCGCCCCATGGCCATCTCGGGCACCCGTGGGCCCCACCGGGTGTTCGCACGTTTTCGGCATTTCGGCCATATCTCGGGAACGGGGCGGACGCCAGGCAAACGCGAGGGGGCGCTGCACCGCTGCCGGCCTCCTACACCCTCCCCCGCACTCCGTTACAAAAGTGCCGATATCTCGGAACCTGTGGGCCGCAGACCCCCCGAGTGGGTACTCGATTAGGGCTTATCGGGGGTGCCCCACCCGACGGTCCGGGTCCCGTTGGCCCATCTCCCATAGGGACGGAGATACGTAAAAGTGAACCTTATTTATTAAGATAGGGGGTCGGCGAGGGGTGCGTTGGAAAGGGCTCGCCTTGCCCCTCCCGATGCAAAAAACCCCGACTCTCTAGGCCCACGCGTTCAAAAGTTGCTCTGTGGAGGCGCATTACCTCGAGCGACCCCTTTTTCTCAAAATTGAGCTAGAGAGCTCCGCGACAGCTCAAAAGACGCGTCTCGGCGAGACGAGCAAGAATGCTTATGTGCACTTTGGCGCCATCTGCAGCCGTTGGCCCGCAGGAGTCAAAAAAGTGTTAAAAATCGGTAACTCCGCCCCTAATTGAGCTGCAGGCCCCAAATTCGGGGTGCTGCATCGGAAGGCGAGGTGCAAGCGTATGCCGGTGCAAAATCCGCCCCGGCGCACCACCAGCGCCCTCTAGGGACAAAAAACCGATTTACTCCCCAACGGTGCGCGGGATTCGAACCGGGACACCACAGCTGGGTAGTACTTCTCGAGGGCTATCCAGAGACACCTTCGGATCCCAAATCGCGCCCACGGGGGCCAGCCCAAACCTCTCGTAAGATGGCCAAAATTTTCTAAAATCTGAACGGCGCAAAATCCGCCAATTCGGACCACTAACTGTTGTAGTCCTCGTCGACCGCTTTCCACACATGTGCTCAGATTCCTTAAACCGGTACGCCCTGCCCGGATCGAAGCTTCCAAAGTCGGGCAAAACTGCGGGACGCTCTCGTCGGCGCCCTAATTGCGCTAGAGCCACCAAACTTTAGGTGAAGCTTCGGCCCCAGGGGCACGACCCACCCACCACGGGACATCCCCCCGCGCCTGCGGTAGCGCACGCTATAAACATAAAACGCTTTTACTCTTGACTCGCTGCCGGAGGTCGAACTCGGACCACATATTCCGGTAGTCCTCCCCGAGGGCTACACGACCCAACAGTCAGATTCCTTAAACCTCCCCTGGCTTCTTCGCAAGAAGCGATCAAAGATGGCCAAAAATTTCCAAAACTCGAACCGAGGACCGCAGCGACTCGGGACCGGTCCAGGCGTGTTCCCCGTGTTAAGAAACGTACCAATTGTGAAATTCATCGAGTTGCGTGCAGCCGTTCGCATTTTGGAAAAACTTGTAAAACGTAAGGCTACAAGTCCAGGTGCCGCACTGTACGACAGACCCGTCTTGAACCGCTTGTACTGACAACTTACTGAAAAGTGGGAACGGCTGCACGGAGAGCGACCAAACTCTGGAATTACACGTTTTGGACCACGGCCGACACTCCTAGACCGTCGGCGACCCTCTCCGAGGAGTCCCCGTTCAAAAAGTGGGGTTATGTGTTAGGTACGACTTAGACAAAGGTAGGACCCAGTAGTCTGGGCGGGGAACTTGTCTAGCAGGGGGACCTTAGTCTAGGGGGGGACCTTAGTCTAGGGGGGGACCTTAGTCTAGGGGGACCTTAGTCTAGGGGGGGACCTTAGTCTAGGGGGACCTTAGTCTAGGGGGGGACCTTAGTCTAGGGGGACCTTAGTCTAGGGGGGACCTTAGTCTAGGGGGGACCTTAGTCTAGGGGGGGACCTTAGTCTAGGGGGGACCTTAGTCTAGGGGGACCTTAGTCTTGGGGGGGACCTTAGTCTAGGGGGGGACCTTAGTCTAGGGGGGGACCTTAGTCTAGGGGGGGACCTTAGTCTTGGGGGACCTTAGTCTAGGGTCACCTTAGTCTTGGGGGGGACCTTAGTCTAGGGGGGGACCTTAGTCTAGGGGGGGACCTTAGTCTAGGGGGGGACCTTAGTCTAGGGGGGGACCTTAGTCTAGGGGGACCTTAGTCTAGGGGGGACCTTAGTCTAGGGGGGACCTTAGTCTAGGGGGGGACCTTAGTCTAGGGGGGACCTTAGTCTAGGGGGACCTTAGTCTTGGGGGGGACCTTAGTCTAGGGGGGACCTTAGTCTAGGGGGGGACCTTAGTCTAGGGGGGGACCTTAGTCTTGGGGGACCTTAGTCTAGGGTCACCTTAGTCTTGGGGGGACCTTAGTCTAGGGGGGACCTTAGTCTAGGGGGGGACCTTAGTCTAGGGGGGGGACCTTAGTCTAGGGGGGAACCTTAGTCTAGGGGGGGCCCTTAGCCTAGGGGGGACCTTAGTCTGGGGGGACCTTAGTCTTGGGGGGGACCTTAGTCTAGGGGGGGACCTTAGTCTAGGGGGGGACCTTAGTCTAGGGGGGGATCTTAGTCTAGGGGGGGACCTTAGTCTAGGGGGGGGACCTTAGTCTAGGGGGGGCCCTTATCTAGGAAGGACCCTTGTCTAGGAAGGGCCCTTATCTAGGAAGGTCCTTGTCTAGGAAGGACCCTTGTCTAAGAAGGACCCTTATCTAGGAAGGACCCTTATCTAGGAAGGACCCTTGTCTAGGAAGGGCACTTATCTAGGAAGGGCCCTTGTCTAGGAAGGACCCTTATCTAGGAAGGACCCTTGTCTAGGAAGGGCCCTTGTCTAGGAAGGACCCTTGTCTAGGAAATGCCCTTATCTAGGAAGAACCCTTGTCTAGGAAGGGCCCTTATCTAGGAAGGGCCCTTGTCTAGGAAGGGTCCTTATCAAGGGGCCCTTATCTAGGAAGGACCCTTATCTAGGAAGGACCCTTGTCTAGGAAGGGCCCTTATCTAGGAAGGGCCCTTATCTAGGAAGGACCCTTGTCTAGGAAGGGCCCTTATCTAGGAAGGACCCTTGTCTAGGAAGGACCCTTATCTAGTAAGGACCCTTATCTAGGAAGGGCCCTTATCTAGGAAGGACCCTTATCTAGGAAGGGCCCTTGTCTAGGAAGGACCCTTGTCTAGGAAGGGCCCTTATCTAGGAAGGACCCTTGTCTAGGAAGGGCCCTTAACTAGGAAGGGCCCTTGTGTAGGAAGGGCCCTTATCTAGGAAGGGCCCTTATCTAGGAAGGACCCTTATCTAGGAAGGGCCCTTATCAAGGAAGGGCCGTTATCTAGGAAGGACCCTTGTCTAGGAAGGGCCCTTATCTAGGAAGTACCCTTGTCTAGGAAGGGCCCTGATCTAGGAAGGGCCCTTATCTCGGAAGGACCCTTGTCTAGGAAGGACCCTAACCTAGGAAGGGCCCTTGTCCAGGAAGGACCCTTGTCTAGGAAGGGTGCTTGTCTAGGAAGGGCCCTTATCTAGGAAGGACCCTTGTCTAGGAAGGGTCCTTATCTAGGAAGGGCCCTTGTCTAGGAAGGGTCCTTATCTAGGAAGGACCCTTATCTAGGAAGGGCCCTTATCTAGGAAGGACCCTTATCTAGGAAGGGCCGTTGTCTAGGAAGGACCCTTATCTAGGAAGGGCCCTTGTCTAGGTAGGACCCTTGTCTAGGAAGGGCCCTTATCTAGGAAGGACCCTTATCTAGGAAGTACCCTTGTCTAGGAAGGGCCCTGATCTAGGAAGGGCCCTTATCTCGGAAGGACCCTTGTCTAGGAAGGACCCTAACCTAGGAAGGGCCCTTGTGTAGGAAGGGCCCTTATCTAGGAAGGACCCTTATCTAGGAAGGGCCCTTATCTAGGAAGGACCCTTATCTAGGAAGGACCCTTATCTAGGAAGGACCCTTGTCTAGGAAGGACCCTTATCTAGGAAGGACCCTTATCTAGGAAGGGCCTTTATCTAGGAAGGACCCTTATCAAGGAAGGGCCCTTGTCTAGGAAGGACCCTTATCTAGGAAGGACCCTTGTCTAGGAAGGGCCCTTGTCTAGGAAGGACCCTTATCTAGGAAGGGCCCTTACCTAGGAAGGGCCCTTATCTAGGAAGGGCCCTTGTCTAGGTAGGACTCTTGTCTAGGAAGGGCCCTTATCTAGGAAGGGCCCTTGTCTAGGAAGGGTGTTTATCTAGGAAGGGCCCTTGTCTAGGAGGGGCCCTTATCTAGGAAGGGCCCTTGTCTAGGAAGGACCCTTATCTAGGAAGGGACCTTATCTAGGAAGGACCCTTATCTAGGAAGGGCCCTTATCAAGGAAGGGCCGTTATCTAGGAAGGACCCTTGTCTAGGAGGGACCCTTATCTAGGAAGTACCCTTGTCTAGGAAGGGCCCTGATCTAGGAAGGGCCCTTATCTCGGAAGGACCCTTGTCTAGGAAGGACCCTAACCTAGGAAGGGCCCTTGTGTAGGAAGGGCCCTTATCTAGGAAGGACCCTTATCTAGGAAGGGCCCTTATCTAGGAAGGGCCCTTATCTAGGAAGGACCCTTATCTAGGAAGGGCCCTTATCAAGGAAGGGCCGTTATCTAGGAAGGACCCTTGTCTAGGAAGGGCCCTTATCTAGGAAGTACCCTTGTCTAGGAAGGGCCCTTATCTAGGAAGGGCCCTTGTCTAGGAAGGGTCCTTATCAAGGGGCCCTTATCTAGGAAGGACCCTTATCTAGGAAGGACCCTTGTCTAGGAAGGGCCCTTATCTAGGAAGGGCCCTTATCTAGGAAGGACCCTTGTCTAGGAAGGGCCCTTATCTAGGAAGGACCCTTGTCTAGGAAGGACCCTTATCTAGCAAGGACCCTTATCTAGGAAGGGCCCTTATCTAGGAAGGACCCTTATATAGGAAGGGCCCTTGTCTAGGAAGGACCCTTGTCTAGGAAGGGCCCTTATCTAGGAAGGACCCTTGTCTAGGAAGGGCCCTTAACTAGGAAGGACCCTTATGTAGGAAGGGCCCTTGTCTAGGAAGGACCCTTGTCTAGGAAGGGCCTTTATCTAGGAAGGACCCTTGTCTAGGAAGGGCCCTTAACTAGGAAGGGCCCTTGTGTAGGAAGGGCCCTTATCTAGGAAGGACCCTTATCTAGGAAGGGCCCTTATCTAGGAAGGGCCCTTATCTAGGAAGGACCCTTATCTAGGAAGGGCCCTTATCAAGGAAGGGCCGTTATCTAGGAAGGACCCTTGTCTAGGAAGGGCCCTTCCTAGACAAGGGTCCTTCCTAGACAAGGGCCCTTCCTAGATAAGGGTCCTTCGTAGATAAGGGCCCTTCCTAGATAAGGGCCCTTCCTAGATAAGGGCCCTTCCGAGAGAAGGGCCCTTCCTAGATAAGGGTCCTTCCTAGACAAGGGCCCTTCCTAGATAAGGGTCCTTCCTAGATAAGGGTCCTTCCTAGACAAGGGTCCTTCCTAGATAAGTGTCCTTCCTAGATAAGGGTCCTTCCTAGACAAGGGTCCTTCCTAGATAAGGGTCCTTCCTAGATAAGGGTCCTTCCTAGGCAAGGGTCCTTCCTAGACAAGGGTCCTTCCTAGACAAGGGCCATTCCTAGATAAGGGCCCTTCCTAGACAAGGGTCCTTCCTAGATAAGGGCCCTTCCTAGATAAGGGCCCTTCGTAGACAAGGGTTCTTCCTAGATAAGGGCATTTCCTAGATAAGGGTCCTTCCTAGATAAGGGCCCCTTGATAAGGACCCTTCCTAGACAAGGGTCCTTCCTAGACAAGGGCCCTTCCTAGATAAGGGTCCTTCCTAGACAAGGGTCCTTCCTAGACAAGGGCCCTTCCTAGATAAATGTCCTTCCTAGATAAGGGCCCTTCCTAGGCAAGGGTCCTTCCTAGATAAGGGCCCTTCCTAGACAAGGGTCCTTCCTAGACAATGGTCCTTCCTAGATAAGGGCCCTTCCTAGACAAGGGTCCTTCCTAGACAAGGGTCCTACCTAGATAAGGGCCCTTCCTAGACAAGGGTCCTTCCTAGACAAGGGTCCTTCCTAGATAAGGGCCCTTTCTAGACAAGGGTCCTTCCTAGATAAGGGCCCTTCCTAGACAAGGGTCCTTCCTAGACAAGGGCCCTTCCTAGATAAGGGTCCTTCCTAGATAAGGGCCCGTCCTAGATAAGGGCCCTTCCTAGATAAGGGTCCTTCCTAGATAAGGGTCCTACCTAGATAAGGGCCCTTCCTAGACAAGGGTCCTTCCTAGACAAGGGTCCTTCCTAGATAAGGGTCCTTCCTAGACAAGGGCCCCTCCTAGACAAGGGCCCTTCCTAGACAAGGGCCCCTCCTAGACAAGGGCCCTTCCTAGACAGGGAACCATCCTACACAAGGGCCCTTCCTAGACTAGGGCCCTTCCTAGAAAAGAGCGCTTCCTAGACAAGGGCCCCTCCTAGACAAGGACACCTCCTAGACAAGGTCCCCTCCTAGACCAGGGCCCTTCCTAGACAAGGGCCCCTCCTATACAAGGGCCCTTCCTAGACAAGGTCCTATCCTATACAAGGGCCCGTCCTATACAAGGGCCCATCCTAGACAAGGGCCCTTCCTAGACGAGGGCCCCACCTAGACAAATGCCCTTACTAGACAGGGGCCCTTCCTAGCCAAGGGCCCCTCCTAGACAAGGACCCCTCCTAGATAAGGGCCCCTCCTAGACAAGGGCCCTTCCTAGACAAGGGCCCCTCCTATACAAGGGCCCTTCCTAGACAAGGTCCTATCCTAGACAAGGGCCCTTCCTATACAAGGGCCCATCCTAGACAAGGGCCCTTCCTAGACAAGGGCCCCACCTAGACAAATGTCCTTACTAGACAAGGGCCCTTCCTAGCCAAGGGCCCCTCCTAGACAACGGCCCCTCCTAGAAAAGGTCCCTTCCTAGACAAGGGCCCTTCCTAGACAAGGGCCCCTCCAGGACAGGGGCCCTTCCTAGACAAGGGCCCATCCTAGACAAGGGATCTTCCTAGACAGGGACCCATCCTACACAAGGGCCCTTCCTAGACAAGGGCCCTTCCCTGACAAGGTCCCTTCCCTGACAAGGGCCCTTCCCTGACAAGGGCCCCTCCTAGACAAGGGCCCTTCCTAGACAAGGGCCCTTCCTAGGCAAGGGCGCTTTCTAGACAAGGGCCCATCCTAGACAAGGACCCTTCCTAGACAAGGGCCCTACCTAGATAAGGGTCCTTCCTAGACAACGGCCCTTCCTAGATAAGGGTCCTTCCTAGATAAGGGCCCTTCCTAGATAAGGGTCCTTCCTAGATAAGGGTCCTTCCTAGATAAGGGTCCTTCCTAGATAAGGGCCCTTCCTAGACAAGGGTCCTTCCTAGGTAAATGCCCTTCCTAGACAAGGGTCCTTCCTAGACAAGGGCCCTTCCTAGATAAGGGCCCTTCCTAGACAAGGGTCCTTCCTAGATAAGGGCCCTTCCTAGATAAGGGCCCTTCCTAGACAAGGGTCCTTCCTAGACAAGGGCCCTTCTTATCAAGGGTCCTTCCTAGATAGGGGCCCTTCCTAGATAAGGGCCCTTCCTAGACAAGGGCCCTTCCTGGATAAGGGCCCTACCTAGACAAGGGTCCTTCCTAGATAAGGGCCCCTCCTAGACAAAGGTCCTTCCTAGACAAGTCCCTTCCTAGATAAGGGTCCTTCCTAGACAAGGGTCCTTCCTAGATAAGGGCCCTTCCTAGACAAGGGCCCTTCCTAGATAAGGGTCTTTCCTAGACAAGGGCCCTTCCTAGATAAGGGTCCTTCCTAGATAAGGGCCCTTCCTAGATAAGGGTCCTTCCTAGACAAGGGCCCTTCCTAGATAAGGGTCCTTCGTAGATAAGGGTCCTTCCTAGATAAGGGCCCTTCCTAAACAAGGGTCCTTCCTAGACAAGGGCCCTTCCTAGATAAGGGCCCTTCTTATATAAGGGCCCTTCCTAGATAAGTGCCCTTCCTAGATAAGGGCCCTTCCTAGACAAGGGTCCTTCCTAGATAAGGGTCCTTCCTAGACAACGGCCCTTCCTAGATAAGGGTCCTTCCTATATACGGGCCCTTCCTAGATAAGGGCCCTTCCTAGAGAAGGGTCCTTCCTAGATAAGGGTCCTTCCTATATACGGGCCCTTCCTAGATAAGGGCCCTTCCTAGAGAATGGCCCTTCCTAGACAAGTGTCCTTCCTATATACGGGCCCTTCCTAGATAAGGGCCCTTCCTAGACAATGGCCCTTCCTAGAAAGGGTCCTTCCTATATACGGGCCCTTCCTAGATAAGGGCCCTTCCTAGATAAGGGCCCTTTTATGAATATATTAATAAGAAACGGTGCGCTGCAACATATGAACCTATTTTCTTAAAACCCCTTACATAGAGCTTATCCCAATTTCTTTTTCATGAAAATTAGTTTCATTCACTGATAAATATGCTCTTCAAATTCATTTTTAATTATGTAGCACCAGTACACATATACATGGAATACCTAAAGAAAATAATTACTAGACCAAGAAACCATCACCCTGATCGTTTCTGCAAACTTGGCTAGGACAAAAACTGAAATTTGATTCTTACCCTTGCTGGCCAAGGCGGGTACCCTCGAACTTTAGCAAACACTTTGTCTCCTGGGCTGAACTTCTTCGCCATTCTCTCAGATCTGCTATGGATAGAAAACACCAAAAGTTTATCACTTTCACAATGAACCACTTTAAACCATATAACCAAATATCATAAAGCGTTTCAAAATAGCCTCATCCTTACGTGCTCTGATCCTAATATTTTAAAAACCGTATTTCTCTCTAGAATAACATATTAATCTATTTAGAAGTAATTCATTTTCTGCATATCAAGTTTTACATTGTAATTAAGGTAAATGAAACTTATTTTTAAATTTCCTTTCATACGTACCTAGTAAATATGGCAGGCTTCAAACAACATTGACTCTTCCTCCACTGCCTCTTTGACGATCGCACTGCTGAACCCGCTCAGAAAGCCGCCTCCACAACAGACACCTTCTATCATCTGTGATAGCAGTTTCTAACAAATAGTGTTCTGTGATTATTAGGTTATGTGCCTTTAGTCGCATTTTGATCCTCGAGGTCGGCTTTCCTAAAAATGTATGACAATCTTCCACAAAAAGAAACAAAAGATTATATTAAACGATAGAGACAATAAACGCAACCTTTGTTATAAGGCTTATTTTCAACACCCATAGCACACGTTCATGTAAAAATCCTTTTAGAAGACTGAAGATATTAACCTCACCCTACATGTATATATTCTCGACCTTATATATATTCGAACTCGCGACCTCTTGAACGTGAGGCAGACACGCTAACCATCACGCTACCGAGGCGGGCTAGTCGAGGTACTAAGTCCCTTTCTGTAAGTTGTCATTGAGTCATATATACTTATGATACATTCACCTCATCCATCCTCCTGTCAGGAACATAGACTCAAAAGATCACATTTCAGGGGAAGTACTAAGTCCCTCTCCGCACGTTGTCATCGAGTCATAGAATCAATGGACCTATGAAAGAGGGGAAGTTCGTCCACGGGAATGGAACCCTAAACACCCCGGCTCGAGGAAGGAAGCGTGGGAAGACTCCGATGCAGGAAGTTAACTATGCATGGCATAATTGACACAAAGTATGTTATTTGAATGGCCAATGTATATCATCACTTACGGGTAGTTGTGCCAGTAAACCGGTTTAAGGTTATGTCATCCGGCCCGGTCCGGTCCGGTCCGGCCCAGATGGCCAAGGTCTATGCGTTTCACTCCCGTTCACACTAAGATTAGGAAATCAAATCTGCTTTCCAATATCTGTAGATTTTAGTGGTTATGGCCATCTACAGCTATAATTTTATCAGCTCTTCAAAAATTGGCCTCTATGTCTAAACAGGCATTTTTAGAAACAACTGTGTCTATGTCTGTGTGTGAAGGAAAAGTCGGCTATAATAACAAACGCCACCAACTTCCAGCGACGTGACATGAACATCAACAAAATCCCCCCACCGCACCCCAAACTATCTTTTAGATAAAACATTTGTCGAAAATTTTTATTTTCTCAAAATGGCTAGTAACGATTTTGATTAAAATATCAGATGATTAAAACATTTTAATGACAAATAAAATAGTTATATCTTCAATTTTGTGTGAATATTCTCTGAAATTCTACTTATTCTGAATGACTTTTGTATAACTGATAAACTGTAAGAAATATATAAAATATTATGAAACAAAAATGTACTTTTGCTACAATACCTACACAAATTAAGTGAAATTCATTTTTGTGGATCGAGTCACTTCCGAGGTATTCCTTGTTATGTGTCTGAATTTTCCAGGACTTAAAGTTTTCATAAATAGGAAGTCGTTATTCATATTTTATCTCTTGAGCACCCAAATGACCTAGCTGTCGACGGGCCCTTAAACCCCCCCCCCCCCCACTCTCTTGAGCATGAAAAGAGAATGGAATTTCAACGGCCTCACAGCGACTATTCTTAAAAGAGTTGACTATCACTTAAATATACTGCATTCCCCTTGTACCCACAAGAAAATTACTAATAATATAATTTGTAGAAATGTTTATCTGTATTAAGATGAAGTAGATACAAGGATACAAAAGTGAGTAAGTAGGGAAAGTGATGTGAGTGAGACAAATGCACGTGACGAATCAAATGCTCAAAAACTCAGTCAGTTGTGTTATCAAGTAGTACTAAGGAAGCTAGGGCAGTGTGTGTGTGTTTCCTCTAGTCAGTTGTGTTATCAAGTAGTACTAAGGAAGCTAGGGCAGTGTGTGTGTGTTTCCTCTAGTCAGTTGTGTTATCAAGTAGTACTAAGGAAGCTAGGGCAGTGTGTGTGTTTCCTCTAGTCAGTTGTGTTATCAAGTAGTCCTAAGGAAGCTAGGGCAGTGTGTGTGTGTTTCCTCTAGTCAGTTGTGTTATCAAGTAGTCCTAAGGAAGCTAGGGCAGTGTGTGTGTGTGTTTCCTCTAGTCAGTTGTGTTATCAAGTAGTACTAAGGAAGCTAGGGCAGTGTGTGTGTGTTTCCTCTAGTCAGTTGTGTTATCAAGTAGTCCTAAGGAAGCTAGGGCAGTGTGTGTGTTTCCTCTAGTCAGTTGTGTTATCAAGTGGTACTAAGGAAGCTAGGGCAGTGTGTGTGTGTTTCCTCTAGTCAGTTGTGTTATCAAGTGGTACTAAGGAAGCTAGGGCAGTGTGTGTGTGTTTCCTCTAGTCAGTTGTGTTATCAAGTAGTCCTAAGGAAGCTAGGGCAGTGTGTGTGTGTTTCCTCTAGTCAGTTGTGTTATCAAGTAGTCTTAAGGAAGCTAGGGCAGTGTGTGTGTTTCCTCTAGTCAGTTGTGTTATCAAGTAGTCCTAAGGAAGCTAGGGCAGTGTGTGTGTGTTTCCTCTAGTCACTTGTGTTATCAAGTGGTACTAAGGAAGCTAGGGCAGTGTGTGTGTGTTTCCTCTAGTCAGTTGTGTTATCAAGTGGTACTAAGGAAGCTAGGGCAGTGTGTGTGTGTTTCCTCTAGTCAGTTGTGTTATCAAGTAGTACTAAGGAAGCTAGGGCAGTGTGTGTATGTTTCCTCTAGTCAGTTGTGTTATCAAGTGGTACTAAGGAAGCTAGGGCAGTGTGTGTGTGTTTCCTCTAGTCAGTTGTGTTATCAAGTAGTACTAAGGAAGCTAGGGCAGTGTGTGTGTTTCCTCTAGTCAGTTGTGTTATCAAGTAGTCCTAAGGAAGCTAGGGCAGTGTGTGTGTGTTTCCTCTAGTCAGTTGTGTTATCAAGTAGTCCTAAGGAAGCTAGGGCAGTGTGTGTGTGTTTCCTCTAGTCAGTTGTGTTATCAAGTAGTACTAAGGAAGCTAGGGCAGTGTGTGTGTTTCCTCTAGTCAGTTGTGTTATCAAGTAGTCCTAAGGAAGCTAGGGCAGTGTGTGTGTGTTTCCTCTAGTCAGTTGTGTTATCAAGTAGTACTAAGGAAGCTAGGGCAGTGTGTGTGTGTTTCCTCTAGTCAGTTGTGTTATCAAGTAGTCCTAAGGAAGCTAGGGCAGTGTGTGTATGTTTCCTCTAGTCAGTTGTGTTATCAAGTGGTACTAAGGAAGCTAGGGCAGTGTGTGTGTGTTTCCTCTAGTCAGTTGTGTTATCAAGTAGTCCTAAGGAAGCTAGGGCAGTGTGTGTATGTTTCCTCTAGTCAGTTGTGTTATCAAGTGGTACTAAGGAAGCTAGGGCAGTGTGTGTGTTTCCTCTAGTCAGTTGTGTTATCAAGTAGTACTAAGGAAGCTAGGGCAGTGTGTGTGTGTTTCCTCTAGTCACTTGTGTTATCAAGTGGTACTAAGGAAGCTAGGGCAGTGTGTGTGTTTCCTCTAGTCAGTTGTGTTATCAAGTAGTCCTAAGGAAGCTAGGGCAGTGTGTGTGTGTTTCCTCTAGTCACTTGTGTTATCAAGTGGTACTAAGGAAGCTAGGGCAGTGTGTGTGTGTTTCCTCTAGTCAGTTGTGTTATCAAGTAGTCCTAAGGAAGCTAGGGCAGTGTGTGTGTGTGTTTCCTCTAGTCAGTTGTGTTATCAAGTAGTCCTAAGGAAGCTAGGGCAGTGTGTGTGTTTCTTCTAGTCAGTTGTGTTATCAAGTAGTACTAAGGAAGCTAGGGCAGTGTGTGTGTGTTTCCTCTAGTCAGTTGTGTTATCAAGTGGTACTAAGGAAGCTAGGGCAGTGTGTGTATGTTTCCTCTAGTCAGTTGTGTTATCAAGTAGTCCTAAGGAAGCTAGGGCAGTGTGTATGTTTCCTCTAGTCAGTTGTGTTATCAAGTAGTCCTAAGGAAGCTAGGGCAGTGTGTGTGTGTTTCCTCTAGTCAGTTGTGTTATCAAGTAGTCCTAAGGAAGCTAGGGCAGTGTGTGTATGTTTCCTCTAGTCAGTTGTGTTATCAAGTAGTACTAAGGAAGCTAGGGCAGTGTGTGTATGTTTCCTCTAGTCAGTTGTGTTATCAAGTGGTACTAGGAAGCTAGGGCAGTGTGTGTGTGTGTGTTTCCTCTAGTCAGTTGTGTTATCAAGTAGTCCTAAGGAAGCTAGGGCAGTGTGTGTATGTTTCCTCTAGTCAGTTGTGTTATCAAGTAGTCTTAAGGAAGCTAGGGCAGTGTGTGTGTGTTTCCTCTAGTCAGTTGTGTTATCAAGTAGTACTAAGGAAGCTAGGGCAGTGTGTGTGTGTGTTTCCTCTAGTCAGTTGTGTTATCAAGTAGTCCTAAGGAAGCTAGGGCAGTGTGTTTATGTTTCCTCTAGTCAGTTGTGTTATCAAGTAGTCTTAAGGAAGCTAGGGCAGTGTGTGTATGTTTCCTCTAGTCAGTTGTGTTATCAAGTGGTACTAAGGAAGCTAGGGCAGTGTGTGTGTGTGTTTCCTCTAGTCAGTTGTGTTATCAAGTAGTCCTAAGGAAGCTAGGGCAGTGTGTGTATGTTTCCTCTAGTCAGTTGTGTTATCAAGTGGTACTAAGGAAGCTAGGGCAGTGTGTGTGTTTCCTCTAGTCAGTTGTGTTATCAAGTGGTACTAGGAAGCTAGGGCAGTGTGTGTGTGTTTCCTCTAGTCAGTTGTGTTATCAAGTGGTACTAAGGAAGCTAGGGCAGTGTGTGTGTTTCCTCTAGTCAGTTGTGTTATCAAGTAGTCTTAAGGAAGCTAGGGCAGTGTGTGTATGTTTCCTCTAGTCAGTTGTGTTATCAAGTAGTCCTAAGGAAGCTAGGGCAGTGTGTGTGTGTTTCCTCTAGTCAGTTGTGTTATCAAGTAGTCCTAAGGAAGCTAGGGCAGTGTGTGTGTTTCCTCTAGTCAGTTGTGTTATCAAGTAGTACTAAGGAAGCTAGGGCAGTGTGTGTGTGTTTCCTCTAGTCAGTTGTGTTATCAAGTGGTACTAAGGAAGCTAGGGCAGTGTGTGTATGTTTCCTCTAGTCAGTTGTGTTATCAAGTGGTACTAAGGAAGCTAGGGCAGTGTGTGTGTGTTTCCTCTAGTCAGTTGTGTTATCAAGTGGTACTAGGAAGCTAGGGCAGTGTGTGTATGTGTCCTCTAGTCAGTTGTGTTATCAAGTAGTCCTAAGGAAGCTAGGGCTGTGTGTGTGTGTTTCCTCTAGTCAGTTGTGTTATCAAGTAGTCCTAAGGAAGGTAGGGCAGTGTGAGTGTGTGTGTGTGTGTGTATGCACGTGTGTATGTTTCCTCTAGTCAGTTGTGTTATCAAGTAGTCCTAAGGAAGCTAGGCCAGTAGCAGCAGTATGTTATTAGTGTTTATTACTACAATTTGCCATTGGGAGGTTACGGTCCGCGAGCAGAGGATGCTGCCCAAATGACAGCCTGGCCCTAGCTGATAGCTAAGCAGCCGGTTCTTATCTGTGTCACCGTACTGCCTCGAGGCAACAGTTGAAAGTGAAGGCGCGAGTTGATTTCTGCACTTCCAAGGAGCAGTGCCTGCCTTATCTCCGTGAGTAGTTCAACTTACTTTTAAAACACCACTAATTACATTTGAATACTGTTGACCTTCAAATATACGTCGGTATAGCCATACATCTACCTCCACATACTTCCTAACTTAATACCAAACTCAAACACGTTCATTAACAGCAATAAAGCAACATTTACATCTCAATATTATAACCATTTTATATTCTGTATATGCGGAACCTCTACTAAGATATCGGATAATATTTTGGGGATGAAATAAAGATAGTTGTTTGGTTTTAAGAACAAAAAAAAAAAAAAAAAAAAAAAAAAAAAAAAAAACTATTACAAATATTGTATTAATGGTGAATAAATTTCAATTTAATTTCATTGATACAGATTCTATGTTTGATGTTTTCATTTTTACTTTCTCTACTGGTAAGTAGGGGAAGTGTTGTATTCCACCCAAAAATGCCATGTCGAGATTTTACCGCAAATATATGTTTTGAGGCCCCCTGAATCCAAAAAAAAGTATGTTTAGATAAAGGTCTGTGTGAGAGAGCGTGTGTGTGTGTATGAGAGAGAGAGAGAGAGAGAGAGAGAGAAAGAGAGTGTGTGAGAGAGTGTGTGTGTGTCTGTGGACAACATAACTCAAAAACGAAAAGTCGGCTAAAAACCAAAGTTGGTATTTAAGTTTAATGTCTTTCTAGAACGCGGCACGAAGATTTTGAAGAAAATAGTCCCACCCTAAACTACCCTTTACGTGGAAAATTTGTCGAGAATTTTGATTTTCTTGAAAATGACTCTCACGATTTTGATTAAAATGTCATATGTTTGAGCTATTTTTATGACAAATGAAATGTATACTTTGAATTTTTGTCTACAACTCCTATAGTCGCATTTACTCTGGACGACTTTTGCATAGTCTCTAAGCCGTTAGAGATAACGGAGACCAATATGTATTTTTATATTCACAAATGTCTCCTTAAAATTAAAAATATTTGGCTTTGCCGTGCCCGAGCGGTTAGAGCGTTCACCTACCACCTAGGCGGGCCGGGTTTGACCCCAGGAACCACATGTGGTATTCGTGATGGATGTCTAACCCTAGACACTGACTTATAAGTCCTCACTCTCATACTTGCAGGTGTTCACTCTGTCTGGTACATAGGTTCCTGTGTTCCCTGAAAGA
Source organism: Tenodera sinensis (assembly GCA_030765045.1). Lineage (NCBI taxonomy): Eukaryota > Metazoa > Arthropoda > Insecta > Mantodea > Mantidae > Tenodera > Tenodera sinensis. The sequence continues at coordinate 4,466,162 of CM060968.1, forward strand.
CGTCTGACTCTACACACTGGCTTGTAAGTCCTCACTCTCATACTTGCAGGTGTTTACTCTGTCTGGTACATAGGTTCTTGTGTTCCCTGACAGACGTCTGACTCTAGACACTGGCTTGTAAGTCCTCACTCTCATACTTGCAGGTGTTTACTCTGTCTGGTACATAGGTTCTTGTGTTCCCTGACAGACGTCTGACTCTAGACACTGACTTATAAGTCCTCACTCTCATACTTGCAGGTGTTCACTCTGTCTGGTACATAGGTTCCTGTGTTCCCTGAAAGACGTCTGACTCTACACACTGGCTTGTAAGTCCTCACTCTCATACTTGCAGGTGTTTACTCTGTCTGGTACATAGGTTCTTGTGTTCCCTGACAGACGTCTGACTCTAGACACTGGCTTGTAACTCCTCACTCTCATACTTGTAGGTGTTCACTCTGTCTGGTACATAGGTTCCTGTGTTCCCTGACAGACGTCTGACTCTAGACACTGACTTGTAAGTCTTCACTCTGATACTTGCAGGTGTTCACTCTGTCTGGTACATATGTTCCAGTGCTCCCTGACAGACGTCTGACTCTAGACACTGACTTGTAAGTCCTCACTCTCATACTTGCAGGTGTTCACTCTGTCTGGTACATATGTTCCTGTGTTCCCTGACAGACGTCTGACTCTAGACACTGGCTTGTAAGTCCTCACTCTCATACTTGCAGGTGTTCACTCTGTCTGTTACATAGGTTCCTATGTTCCCTGACAGGCGTCTGACTCTAGACACTGGCTTGTAAGTCCTCACTCTCATACTTGTAGGTGTTCACTCTGTCTGGTACATAGGTTCCTGTGTTCCCTGACAGACCTCTGACTCTAGACACTAGCTTGTAAGTCCTCACTCTCATACTTGCAGGTGTTCACTCTGTCTGGTACATAGGTTCCTATGTTCCCTGACAGGCGTCTGACTCTAGACACTGGCTTGTAAGTCCTCACTCTCATACTTGTAGGTGTTCACTCTGTCTGGTACATAGGTTCCTATGTTCCCTGACAGGCGTCTGACTCTAGACATTGGCTTGTATGTCCTCACTCTCATACTTACAGGTGTTCACTCTGTCTGGTACATAGGTTCCTGTGTTCCCTGACAGACGTCTGACTCTAGACACTGGCTTGTAAGTCCTCACTCTCATACTTGCAGGTGTTCACTCTGTCTGGTACATAGGTTCCTGTGTTCCCTGACAGACGTCTGACTCTAGACACTGGCTTGTAAGTCCTCACTCTCATACTTGTAGGTGTGCACTCTGTCTGGTACATAGGTTCCTGTGTTCCCTGACAGGCGTCTGACTCTAGACACTAGCTTGTAAGTCCTCACTCTCATACTTGCAGTGTTCACTCTGTCTGGTACATAGGTTCCTGTGTTCCCTGACAGATGTCTGACTCTAGACACTGGCTTGTAAGTCCTCACTCTCATACTTGCAGGTGTTCACTCTGTCTGGTACATAGGTTCCTGTGTTCCCTGACAGACGTCTGACTCTAGACACTGGCTTGTAAGTCCTCACTCTCATACTTGCAGGTGTTTACTCTGTCTGGTACATAGGTTCCTGTGTTCCCTGACAGATGTCTGACTCTAGACACTGGGTTGTAAGTCCTCACTCTCATACTTGCAGGTGTTCACTCTGTCTGGTACATAGGTTCCTGTGTACCCTGACAGACGTCTGACTCTAGACACTGGCTTGTAAGTCCTCACTCTCATACAGGTGTTCACTCTGTCTGGTACATAGGTTCCTGTGTTCCCTGACAGACGTCTGACTCTAGACCCTGGCTTGTAAGTCCTCACTCTCATACTTGCAGGTGTTCACTCTGTCTGGTACATAGGTACCTGTGCTCCCTGACAGACGTCTGACTCTAGACACTGGCTTGTAAGTCCTCACTCTCATACTTGCAGGTGTTCACTCTGTCTGGTACATAGGTTCCTGTGTTCCCTGACAGACGTCTGACTCTAGACACTGGCTTGTAAGTCCTCACTCTCATACTTGCAGGTGTTCACTCTGTCTGGTACATAGGTTCCTGTGTTCCCTGACAGACGTCTGACTCTAGACACTGGCTTGGAAGTCCTCACTCTCATACTTGCAGGTGTTCACTCTGTCTGGTACATAGGTTCCTGTGTTCCCTGACAGACGTCTGACTCTAGACACTGGCTTGTAAGTCCTCACTCTCATACTTGCAGGTGTTCACTCTGTCTGGTAGATAGGTTCCTGTGTTCCCTGACAGACGTCTGACTCTAGACACTGACTTGTAAGTCCAACATAAGGGGAGGGAATCAGGGAAACGAGAAGAAGATAAAAGAGTTGCTTTTTCCTCGATGTTCATTATGTCACATACGTATCGCTGACATGTAAGTTGATATGGAAGTTTTGTAACAATTATTCGGGAGTAACTCAGGTTAGGTGTATAGTGCGTGGGATTGCCAGACACAGAACATGAGGACATATCAGTTCACCTAATTCCACTCTCAGCACGTGGCAGCTGCAACAAGTTCCCCGAGCTCTAATGGCAATGAGTCGTGTATTCGAACCCGATGGAGATCGATGTGGTGAAATTTCTTACCATGGCCTCCTTGGAAAGGAAGTAAAGCCGGTGGTTCCCTGTCGTACATTTACGGCTCGTAAAGGAATCTCAAACGTGATGAAGAGACATCTGAGCAAAATGAAGTGATGTTTACAATGAGGGGCTGAAAACCACAGCAGGTAAAGATCCTCCGATAGAATTGCTTCCAAATGATAGTTTACTGTCGCCTGCCTTATGAGTGGGACATACTTATACATAGAGGCGTTAAATTGCGATATACAAATTATTACCTGGTCATTGTTGAAATACTCTTTTGCTTGGCCATTGTCACCAACTGTGTCCCGTAGAAACAATTTATTTCACATTACAATCAAAATATAATTCCATTTCAATTTGTCAACTGCGCTTTTATCAACTGTTCTTTTAATAATTAAAGGGTTTTTACACTAGAAATATTATTTGTTAATGTTAAAATAAAGTAAGATTTTAAACTGTTATAACAACAAGAGAATATCGAAATACATGTAATTCTTGTGTTTCGTTTTCCTTAGTTGGAAATACTGAAGTACAGTAATAATGAATATATTTTATATTATTTTTTATATAATTTAACATTTTTGATCACATGTAGTGCTTAAATTCACATTATATTTATCAAATAGTCCATATAAATACAAATCGATAGTCTACTTGAGAATTTATAGGTTAGATCACACGTCTTATGTTACTCCTGATCAAACATGATCCTTTCATCACAATTTAGTGTCCTTGAGAACCAAAAATGTAGTGTCATAGGTTGGTGACGCAGTATGTCGTTCTTGGTCAAATCCTTGTTGATCGACGGTCAGACTTCGATCAGATGACCGTGCACTACAGTCGGCGAGAAATAACCTGGCACTTCACAGCTAGCTGATTCACTCACCTGTGAACGAGGCTAGCTATATCTCGCCCAATCGTGTTACAAATACATCGCACAACGATTAGTCAAATGGACGAGCAATTAACAAAATAATGGAATCTATGAACAGATCTAATTTTCGGAAATACACTAACCTCTTAAAAATGTTACAGAAAAGTTCAACACGAGTTTTCAAGGTGCTCAAAGGTTAAAAAAAAATCATTTGAATTATTTTCAGTAACCTTTTGTGTTGATATTGAGAGAGTGTCCATAATCATTTTGATGCAATTGATTGATATCCAGAGCTACAGAGAATTGAAAGCAAATGTATCACACAAGCCGTAGGTCATACTTGTCTAAAGAACTGCACAATCTCCATGACTGTGCATTGAAAAGGCAACCCATTGAACCGTAAATTGAAAAGTTGAAGTATGAAGTTGCTCATTGCGGTGAATAGCATTTGTGACTCCGGTAATTAAATTAATAGGCATGCCGATAAATAAGATGACTATTGTCACTACTGGTGTATTGAATATTAGCGTATTAAGTTAAATAAAGAGAAGCCCTGAGCGTTGGATCAGTGTGTTAACTGTTTTGGGAATGGAATGGCACCTTGACCAACGCTATTAAAACGATGATTCAAGTTTACAGTTCGCACCACACTCCGGTGCATGGTGCAGATCTTCCAATTACCTTACTAATGCTGCGTGGTTGCGTCCTAACCTCTCATATCATTTACTACCTACCACAAAATATCTTTTGGTACCTAGCCGGAGTAATTCTTAAGATGTCTTATTTTGTACACTGATCCGGTATTGACATTGGTCCCGATTTAAGCATCTTGGTGCATTATCTTCTGCACATTAGGTACTTTAAGAACATCGAATGGGCAGCCATTTTGTGTAACTTGACCACCATTAATAACGGTGCAGCATCCTCGGTCAAAGTTGATCATAATGATGAACTGCCTATCTCGTTTAACTTAGATCACTGTCGTTGAACTGTAGTCAAATGGCAAATTAACCGCTCTCAAACATTGATGGAGAATAGTATAGTCAGATGAAATGCTCATCACTGAGCACAAACTAATCCATAATCAGAGCAATGTTCAGTATCACTGGCAATCTCTTAAATAAAATGGTTATTCTCGTATTAAGGTGCCTCTCGGAGGTAGATTTATTTGTACTAGACTCAAATAATTGCAGTTCTTTCTTGTATTACGGTGATGCAGTTAGTATTTGCTTTTCTACTCTACATAACAGGGCAATGCGTAAAGTAAGCTCCGCATCAAACTATCATAGACAGCTGTAAAATGGTTCTTTTATTTAATTTCCCTCTTTCTACATAGTTGTTCAAATATTTGTCATAACCTTCTATGCTGGCGTCATAGACGTCTGCGACGATAACCAGTGGAAATTGTCAATCGCCGATCTTGAACAAATGTTCCACAATAATTTATACGTAATGGTGGTTCATTATGCACATTGTCCTTGAAATATCTCACTAACTCACACACTTTTCTGGGCATACACTTCACCGATATGTACTCTACTGAAACGTTTCTTGCTGTCAAAAACAGAATCACAGACTACGCCCATCCAGTGTGAACCGACACTATGAACAGCACACTACAAATGGCTTTGTTTTACGTGCAAGGCGTGCCATGCCGACAGTCGGTGCCCATGCGCGTTTTATAGTTCGTGAATCACCTAAGACGGTTCGGACCTTACTTTCCAAATTACCCTCCTATTATAGCTGTGTAAAGCTACAAAGCATGTTGGTTAATATAGCTATGTGGTTTTACATTTGCAGGACTTGAAGGATGGCTTGCTGGACGATAGTTGCGCTGCTTTTGCTGAGCTATACAAGAGCAGAATATTGCTCGGACAAACCTTCACTTGGGTTATCAATGTTAACACCTTATAACGGTAAGTCACTGACCAGCTAATGTTGTAACGTTTCAACTTTTATCACCAGCTTCACTCCTTGTTGTTGTTGTTGTTGTTGCTGTTGCAGTTTCTGTACCTCCAGAAGAGATTCTCAAAGGTCCTCTCTATCAGCTGGGAATGTACCAAGAGTGTATTTACAAAAGAAAATCGCAATATTGTGTGGCAGATGTTCTACTGTCTCCAGGGGACAACCCGGATCCTTTCTGGTACACTATAAAGGTTTGATATCTCCAGTTTCTTTACAGGATTTTGGGGTTGTGAAAAATCTAAATGGAAAGGACGTATATTAACATCCTATCATATCAGACGATGAATGAAGGAAATGATACTGAAACGAGTCCGAGCTTAAAGTCACCAGACGCTTGTCTTCTCAGGATAAGGGGAACCTCACCCAGTTAACTCACCCTAACTCGGTGGCACACACGCTACCGCTACACCACAGAGGCGGTCTCAAGCACAAGTTACGGTATCTATCACACTATATTTTGGAACTGAGAGAAGTTAACCCCGAAGCTAACAACTTCATATACCTACCTTGAATAAACATGGTACATACCCTCAGATAATGCCAAAGAATCGTGGTTTTAGATATGTATGTGTTATTATAATGTTGTAGTTCCTTTAAGACATATAAAGTAGGTTTTAAACGTGCACCCCATTCTAAATTAGCCGTATCTGCGAGTTCTAGAAAACATTCACTAACCTCAAAACATACTTAAAATATGCATAAAACATATTTTTTACGTGTTCGCCACATAAACCCAGTCGCCAACATAAAAAGCTTGAATTATTTATGGTTGAGCCTTGCGTGTCCAAATCGATCTCATTCCGGATTGAATTCAACATAAAACGTGGATCGTGATGAGAATCGGAATGGACTCAAATCGATTTGAATTCCCCATGGGAACGCAGTGATTTCAAAAATCTGGTTTATGAAGTGCGTCAAGAAGGAGTGGCATTAAGGACTGATTTCAAAACTGTATTAATGTTAAAAAAGAATATTGTGAAAAACAAAACCAAAAACAGCCAAGTCATTTAAAAAATGTAAAAGAATGCTTGTTTGATTTTGTGAAGGTTTTCATTGCCGGCCTCTCTCATCCCCGCCCGCTCGCCCGCCAATAGGACGCCAAGGGCGAGATGGACGGGGACGCTAATTTTGACAGTCTTTGGTGCGGAACGGGAAAATACCCAATCCTTGATATGGTAGTCAATGTAATGTTCTTCTTATCCTTTATTTAATGGCGCCCTTGAAGGAAATTATTTTATTCTTTCAGTGACTGTATCTGTATGACTACTTTATAATGAAATCATTGGTTCCATTAAGTCTCATTGGTTATGTATTATCAGTAACCTGTAGATATACACAGTTAGCAACACAGAGAAATCAAAACAAGGAAACTTAAAACAAAAGACTGACCGTTCAAAATTATCGAGAAGTGTTTCTGAACTTGGTTAAAATTGAACATTTCATCGCATTTCTTTAGTTAAACTACAATTATACAATTTTGATGGAATAGTCATACAGAAACACAATTTGGTAAAGGGCACAGAAGGAGGGGGACACCTCGCTCACGTCGATATAGTCGGTGCAGTTTATCGGCAGTCCCCAGAGTTCAAAATGGCTGACATTACACTAAACAGCTGACGGAAGTATCACAAAAAGCAGTCCTGCCGACGTACATAATAAAGACACTTCTAACCTCAAATATCACAGTGTTAAAGCAACATGCTTTCAAACGATAATAATGCTAGAACATCGTTACCACATAACACATGATGAATGTACTCACCTTCGGCAAATCTTGTTCTGCAATAACACTTTTGGATAAAAGTACTTCCGAGCGCTAAATATCGTAACAATACGAGATGCACTAATGTATAGCGAATACAAAAATAACAACACTACCTAACTATAATTGCACATACTGTTCTAAAACAATTCAAAACAAAATCACGCAAAAACGAGCATTACGTCCACTGATTAATTAATACGGCGTCTAAACAGAATCTTGTTTTAAAATCTATCGGTTGGCCTCTCTCAGCACGTTCATAAACTGGCAACATAACAGACGCAATAACACAAACTATGGCCATATGTTACAAACATTTGGCGGCACTAATGCAACCCAACAGATGGGATATCACCAACCGACTATACACAGGTCTATTGTGACTACCCCCCCCCCCCCCCAGGAGGCAGGGATGAACGAGAAAACCGAAGGGGTGCAATCAGACCCGCAGCTAGACAGGCCCGCAAGAGACGCGTGGAAGTCCTTAACCAGTGCTGAGATACATATCTTCATGCCGGCGCTAGGCCCCACCAAGCAGCCAGCATCACACCGCGGGTCCGGGGCGGTATCGTACGAAGCATCTCACCCCCCCCCCCCCGCCCCCTCCCTCGACGCAGGATAAAGGACACCAGTATTTCCTTTCATGCTCATTTGTCTAACAATGTCACGAAAATATATTCATGTTTACGATTACTTTCAAAATCTCTTGTACCCTCATAGGACCTTTTCTACTCACTCTTGTACATATTATTGTTAGAAACTCTCATTCTTCTATCTACTTCATGTTAATACAGATAAACATTTGTACAAATTATCTTATTACTAATTTTCTTGTAGATACAAGGGCAATATGAGAATATAGTGGACTCAAGTGATAGTCAAATGTTTTAAGAGCTGATCACTCTGTGATGGTTTTAAAGTCCACTATCTTTTATGATTAAGAGATAAAAAACGAACAACTTCCTATTTGAGAAATGTATACGAATTTGAAAACTCAAACCAATAACAAGGACTATCTTAGAAATAGTTTGCTCTAAACATCCCTTCATTCCAGGCTCTGGCCTAGAATATCCATATCAGTGTGATCGGTGTGCAATACCCCTAATATCTACACCAATCAATCAATTGATCAATAGATTGATTGATCAATGAATCAATCAATCGTCATCTAGATAACCAAAGCACTATATGTCCCTCTTGAGGTAGGTAGTCTGTTTTGTTTACTCCCAAGGATTAGTTATCACACTGACTTACCTTCACTGTGTCCCCAACCATATGCTGGTTGATGTCACATGATTACTACCGAAACTGGCTGACAAATAGCTTATGCTACCCATACTACAAGTAACAACCATTGTTTTTATGCGTGCTTGTAGAATAAACTATCTAATTTAGAAAACAACTGTATACCTGCTGATGGATGAACAGCTAATTGACACAGTTTATCTGATGGTCCACTGTGCTATAGCTGCTTTATGATTGTCTAGAAATGACAGGCATGTTTGTTTCAGGAACTAACAGAAGTGCGGACAAACTACCGAAGGGACCTGCTTCTTGTCGCATTGTGTGTACCTGAAGTATGTAACAGAACTCAGGTTGAGACGGCGTTCATCAATATACTAGAACCTGCAGCTACAACACTTGGAGTTTATGCTAACGTTAGCATACAAGAAGGAAATTGTCAAACCAGACATCCCATTCCATTTGATGCCGCAGATTACATAGTTGGGTAAGTTAACATTTTATACAACTATCATAAGACATGCGACCCAACTGATAAATTGTCAAGTAGAGTGAGAGTGACTCAGACTGTTGAATTATATTTAAGTGGACTATTTCATATATAGCTGCTTGTCCTGTATAATAGTGACCTAGTCTAGCTCCTTCTATTATCACAAGTAACATGATAATACCTGTGATCGAACTGATAAATTCTCAAGTAGAGTGAGAGTGAGTCAGACTGTCGAATTATATTTATATGGACTATTTCATATATAGCTGCTTGTCCTGTATAATAGTGACCTAGCCTAGCTCCTTCTATTATCACAAGTAATATGATAATACGTGTGATTTAACTGATAAATTCTCAAGTAGAGTGAGAGTGAGTCAGACTGTCGAATTATATTTATATGGACTATTTCATATATAGCTGCTTGTCCTGTATAATAGTGACCTAGTCTAGCTCCTTCTATTATCACAAGTAATATGATAATACGTGTGATCTAACTGATAAATTCTCAAGTAGAGTGAGAGTGAGTCAGACTGTCGAATTACATTTATATGGACTATTTCATATATAGCTGCTTGTCCTGTATAATAGTGACCTAGTCTAGCTCCTTCTATTATCACAAGTAATATGATAATACGTCTGATCTAACTGATAAATTCTCAAGTAGAGTGAGAGTGAGTCAGACTGTCGAATTATATTTATATGGACTATTTCATATATAGCTGCTTGTCCTGTATAATAGTGACCTAGTCTAGCTCCTTCTATTATCACAAGTAATATGATAATACGTGTGATCTAACTGATAAATTCTCAAGTAGAGTGAGAGTGAGTCAGACTGTCGAATTACATTTATATGGACTATTTCATATATAGCTGCTTGTCCTGTATAATAGTGACCTAGTCTAGCTCCTTCTATTATCACAAGTAATATGATAATACGTGTGATCTAACTGATAAATTCTCAAGTAGAGTGAGAGTGAGTCAGACTGTCGAATTATATTTATATGGACTATTTCATATATAGCTGCTTGTCCTGTATAATAGTGACCTAGTCTAGCTCCTTCTACTATCACAAGTAATATGATAATACGTGTGATCTAACAGATAAATTCTCAAGTAGAGTGAGAGTGAGTCAGACTGTCGAATTACATTTATATGGACTATTTCATATATAGCTGCTTGTCCTGTATAATAGTGACCTAGTCTAGCTCCTTCTATTATCACAAGTAATATGATAATACGTCTGATCTAACTGATAAATTCTCAAGTAGAGTGAGAGTGAGCCAGACTGTTGAATTATATTTATATGGACTATTTCATATATAGCTGCTTGTCCTGTATAATAGTGACCTAGCCTAGCTCCTTCTATTATCACAAGTAATATGATAATACGTGTGACCTAACTGATAAATTCTCAAGTAGAGTGAGAGTGAGTCAGACTGTCGAATTATATTTATATGGACTATTTCATATATAGCTGCTTGTCCTGTATAATAGTGACCTAGCCTAGCTCCTTCTATTATCACAAGTAATATGATAATACGTGTGATGTAACTGATAAATTCTCAAGTAGAGTGAGAGTGAGTCAGACTGTCAAATTATATTTATATGGACTATTTCATATATAGCTGCTTGTCCTGTATAATAGTGACCTAGTCTAGCTCCTTCTATTATCACAAGTAATATGATAATACGTGTGATCTAACTGATAAATTCTCAAGTAGAGTGAGAGTGAGTCAGACTGTCGAATTATATTTATATGGACTATTTCATATATAGCTGCTTGTCCTGTATAATAGTGACCTAGTCTAGCTCCTTCTATTATCACAAGTAATATGATCATACGTGTGATCTAACTGATAAATTCTCAAGTAGAGTGAGAGTGAGTCAGACTGTCGAATTATATTTATATGGACTATTTCATATATAGCTGCTTGTCCTGTATAATAGTGACCTAGCCTAGCTCCTTCTATTATCACAAGTAATATGATAATACGTGTGATCTAACTGATAAATTCTCAAGTAGAGTGAGAGTGAGTCAGACTGTCGAATTATATTTATATGGACTATTTCATATATAGCTGCTTGTCCTGTATAATGGTGACCCAGTCTAGCTCCTTCTATTATCACAAGTAATATGATAATACGTGTGATCTAACTGATAAATTCTCAAGTAGAGTGAGAGTGAGTCAGACTGTTGAATTATATTTATATGGACTATTTCATATATAGCTGCTTGTCCTGTATAATAGTGACCTAGTCTAGCTCCTTCTATTATGACAAGTAATATGATAATACGTGTGATCTAACTGCTAAATTCTCAAGTAGAGTGAGAGTGAGTCAGACTGTCGAATTATATTTATATGGACTATTTCATATATAGCTGCTTGTTCTGTATAATAGTGACCTAGCCTAGCTCCTATTCTCACAAGTAATATGATAATACGTGTGACCTAACTGATAAATTCTCAAGTAGAGTGAGAGTGACTCAGACTGTTGAATTATATTTAAGTGGACTATTTCATATATAGCTGCTTGTCCTGTATAATAGTGACCTAGCCTAACTCCTTCTATTATCACTAGTAATATGATAATACGTGTGATGTAACTGATAAATTCTCAAGTAGAGTGAGAGTGAGTCAGACTGTCGAATTATATTTATATGGACTATTTCATATATAGCTGCTTGTCCTGTATAATAGTGACCTAGTCTAGCTCCTTCTATTATCACAAGTAATATGATAATATGTGTGATCTAACTGATAAATTCTCAAGTAGAGTGAGAGTGAGTCAGACTGTCGAATTATATTTAAGTAGACTATTTCATATATAGCTGCTTGTCCTGTATAATAGTGACCTAGCCTAACTCCTTCTATTATCACAAGTAATATGATAATAAGTGTGATCTAACTGATAAATTCTCAAGTAGAGTGGGAGTGAGTCAGACTGTCGAATTATATTTATATGGACTATTTCATATATAGCTGCTTGTCCTGTATAATAGTGACCTAGTCTAGCTCCTTCTATTATCACAAGTAATATGATAATACGTGTGATCTAACTGATAAATTCTCAAGTAGAGTGAGAGTGAGTCAGACTGTCGAATTATATTTATATGGACTATTTCATATATAGCTGCTTGTCCTGTATAATAGTGACCTAGTCTAGCTCCTTCTATTATCACAAGTAATATGATCATACGTGTGATCTAACTGATAAATTCTCAAGTAGAGTGAGAGTGAGTCAGACTGTCGAATTATATTTATATGGACTATTTCATATATAGCTGCTTGTCCTGTATAATAGTGACCTAGCCTAGCTCCTTCTATTATCACAAGTAATATGATAATACGTGTGATGTAACTGATAAATTCTCAAGTAGAGTGAGAGTGAGTCAGACTGTCAAATTATATTTATATGGACTATTTCATATATAGCTGCTTGTCCTGTATAATAGTGACCTAGTCTAGCTCCTTCTATTATCACAAGTAATATGATAATACGTGTGATCTAACTGATAAATTCTCAAGTAGAGTGAGAGTGAGTCAGACTGTCGAATTATATTTATATGGACTATTTCATATATAGCTGCTTGTCCTGTATAATAGTGACCTAGTCTAGCTCCTTCTATTATGACAAGTAATATGATAATACGTGTGATCTAACTGATAAATTCTCAAGTAGAGTGAGAGTGAGTCAGACTGTCGAATTATATTTATATGGACTATTTCATATATAGCTGCTTGTCCTGTATAATAGTGACCTAGTCTAGCTCCTTCTATTATCACAAGTAATATGATAATACGTGTGATCTAACTGCTAAATTCTCAAGTAGAGTGAGAGTGAGTCAGACTGTCGAATTATATTTATATGGACTATTTCATATATAGCTGCTTGTTCTGTATAATAGTGACCTAGCCTAGCTCCTATTCTCACAAGTAATATGATAATACGTGTGACCTAACTGATAAATTCTCAAGTAGAGTGAGAGTGACTCAGACTGTTGAATTATATTTAAGTGGACTATTTCATATATAGCTGCTTGTCCTGTATAATAGTGACCTAGCCTAACTCCTTCTATTATCACAAGTAATATGATAATACGTGTGACCTAACTGATAAATTCTCAAGTAGAGTGAGAGTGAGTCAGACTGTCGAATTATATTTATATGGACTATTTCATATATAGCTGCTTGTCCTGTATAATAGTGACCTAGTCTAGCTCCTTCTATTATCACAAGTAATATGATAATACGTGTGATCTAACTGATAAATTCTCAAGTAGAGTGAGAGTGAGTCAGACTGTCGAATTATATTTAAGTGGACTATTTCATATATAGCTGCTTGTCCTGTATAATAGTGACCTAGCCTAACTCCTTCTATTATCACAAGTAATATGATATTACGTGTGATGTAACTGATAAATTCTCAAGTAGAGTGAGAGTGAGTCAGACTGTCGAATTATATTTATATGGACTATTTCATGTATAGCTGCTTGTCCTGTATAATAGTGACCTAGCCTAACTGCTTCTATTATCACAAGTAATATGATAATACGTGTGATCTAACTGATAAATTCTCAAGTAGAGTGAGAGTGAGTCAGACTGTCGAATTATATTTATATGGACTATTTCATATATAGCTGCTTGTCCTGTATAATAGTAACCTAGCCCAGCTCCTTCTATTATCACAAGTAATATGATAATATGTGTGATCTAACTGATAAATTCTCAAGTAGAGTGAGAGTGAGTCAGACTGTCGAATTATATTTATATGGACTATTTCATATATAGCTGCTTGTCCTGTATAATAGTGACCTAGCCCAGCTCCTTCTATTATCACAAGTAATATGATAATACGTGTGATCTAACTGATAAATTCTCAAGTAGAGTGAGAGTGAGTCAGACTGTTGAATTATATTTATATGGACTATTTCATATATAGCTGCTTGTCCTGTATAATAGTGACCTAGTCTAGCTCCTTCTATTATCACAAGTAATATGATAATACGTGTGATGTAACTGATAAATTCTCAAGTAGAGTGAGAGTGAGTCAGACTGTCAAATTATATTTATATGGACTATTTCATATATAGCTGCTTGTCCTGTATAATAGTGACCTAGTCTAGCTCCTTCTATTATCACAAGTAATATGATAATACGTGTGATCTAACTGATAAATTCTCAAGTAGAGTGAGAGTGAGTCAGACTGTCGAATTATATTTATATGGACTATTTCATATATAGCTGCTTGTCCTGTATAATAGTGACCTAGTCTAGCTCCTTCTATTATCACAAGTAATATGATAATACGTGTGACCTAACTGATAAATTCTCAAGTAGAGTGAGAGTGAGTCAGACTGTTGAATTATATTTATATGGACTATTTCATATATAGCTGCTTGTCCTGTATAATAGTGACCTAGTCTAGCTCCTTCTATTATCACAAGTAATATGATAATACGTGTGATCTAACTGACAAATTCTCAAGTAGAGTGAGTGTGAGTCAGACTGTCGAATTATATTCATATGGACTATTTCATATATAGCTGCTTGTCCTCTATAATAGTGACCTAGTCTAGCTCCTTCTATTATTACAAGTAATATGATAATACGTGTGACCTAACTGATAAATTCTCAAGTAGAGTGAGAGTGAGTCAGACTGTCGAATTATATTTATATGGACTATTTCATATATAGCTGCTTGTCCTGTATAATAGTGACCTAGCCTAGCTCCTTCTATTATCACAAGTAATATGATAATACGTGTGACCTAACTGATAAATTCTCAAGTAGAGTGAGAGTGAGTCAGACTGTCGAATTATATTTATATGGACTATTTCATATATAGCTGCTTGTCCTGTATAATAGTGACCTAGCCTAGCTCCTTCTATTATCACAAGTAATATGATAATACGTGTGATCTAACTGATAAATTCTCAAGTAGAGTGAGAGTGAGTCAGACTGTTGAATTATATTTATATGGACTATTTCATATATAGCTGCTTGTTCTGTATAATAGTGACCTAGCCTAGCTCCTTCTATTATCACAAGTAATATGATAATACGTGTGATCTAACTGATAAATTCTCAAGTAGAGTGAGAGTGAGTCAGACTGTCGAATTATATTTATATGGACTATTTCATATATAGCTGCTTGTCCTGTATAATAGTGACCTAGCCTAGCTCCTTCTATTATCACAAGTAATATGATAATACGTGTGATCTAACTGATAAATTCTCAAGTAGAGTGAGAGTGAGTCAGACGGTCGAATTATATTTATATGGACTATTTCATATATAGCTGCTTGTCCTGTATAATAGTGACCTAGCCTAGCTCCTTCTATTATCACAAGTAATATGATAATACGTGTGATCTAACTGATTAATTCTCAAGTAGAGTATATTTCTGGTGAAATCTCGACATCAAAATTTTGGGTGGAATACAATACTTTCTCTACTTACCAGTAGAAAAAGTGAAAATCTAGATCTTGCTAGATTATGTCTCAATAAATTTTTTTGTAGACTGAGCCTTTTCGGAGATATGCCTTGTTATTGGTGTGAGTTTTGGAGAACTTAACCATGTGTCAAATATAATATTGCTATTCATTTGTTATATGTTAAGTGTGCAAAGAGAATGGAATCTCTAAGCTTTAAAAGATTTGAGTATCGCTCAAAGCCTACTGCATTCCCATGTTCTCCTTGTACCTACAAGGAAATAAGCAATAAGATAATTTGTACAAATGTTTATCTCAACTAACACGAAGAAGATATAGGAATAAGAGTTTGTAAGAATGGTTAATACAAGAGTAGAGAAAGTCATGTGAGTGCAACACACATTTTTTGTTGTATTTTGCAAGAAATTCAGTGGTTTTATGCCCAGCAATTCCACAGTAAGCAGTAACTCCTGTACTATTTCAAGTTGCTGAATCATCTTGTGGCATTCTTGATATAATTTCATATGAACTCATTGCACAAATAGCAGCTTTAGAATCTGAGAGTATGACCTTTTGATGCCCACATATGCCTGTGATTATGCTTCAAGTAAGTTTCCTAGAGATGAAAAAGGATCAGACCTCTATACATCTGTAGGCCAGAGTCATCCTCAGAAAAATAGTTTAAAAGGTATCCAAGGTCTCACAGGGATAAAGCTGAATTACAATGAGAGAGACAGAGAGAGAGAGAGACAGAGAGACAGAGAGAGACAGAGAGAGACAGAGAGAAATGTGTGACATAACCTGATATTTAAGTTGACAAATGAAGACTTTTCACACATTTTGTTGCAGGGTTGTACTCCTCACCATCATAGGAATTACTTTAATTGGAACTATTTATGATGCTTTCACCATTGGCCAACACCCAGGAAAACGACAAGCATCACCAGGTAAGCATTCAACCATCTTATCTTCACTTTAATGTTTAACCATATTCATAATTGCACAATGTGTTGCACTCACATGACTTTCTCTACTCTTGTACTAACCATTTTTACAAACACTTATTCCTATATCTTCTTCGTGTTAGTTGAGATAAACATTTGTACAAATTATCTTATTGTTAATATTCTTGTAGGTACAAGGGGAATACAGTAGGCTTAAATGATAGTCAAATGTATTAAGAGCTGGTCACTATGTGATGACTTTGAAATTTTAATCCTCCAGAATTATCTCTAAAAGTCATATAACATTGTCAGAAAAGTCACTAGTTACCATGTAGGATTTGAAGCTTTCACGGCGAACGTTAGTGATAAGAGCTTCACGGGTGATCAGCCGTGTTAAACTTATAAAGGTCGAGCTTTCGGCCATTATACCGAGCCTACAGCAGCCGAGCCTACAGCAGGCCCAATCAGAAACCATCACCCGCGCATTGGTTCGGACAACACAACCTAACCATAGTATATATTTGGAAACTGAGGAGAATTTTCCATCATTTAGTCCTGAAGATGGCCATGGAGAGTATAATGGCCGAAAGCTCGACCTTTATAAGTTTAACACGGCTGATCACCCGTGAAGCTCTTATCACTAGTTACCATGTTTGAAATTCTGTCGCTATATGGTTCCAGATCTAGCAATAAGTTGGCCACACTGTCACATTTCATAGTAAACGCAGGTTATAAGTTCAAGGCCACTCAATTAGTTCCCAATTTCTAGTTGATAATAAAGGTGATACAATTTGTGGGTAATCTGTTGGCTAAGATGTTTTAACAAATGATTATCAATGTCCTCAGAAGGTAGGTACCTAATAAGTGTTTATTTGTTGTGTTTGCAGCGCCAAGGGTTTTGTTGTGTTTCTCGTTGATAACAAACTGGAGAAGACTTGGAGCAGTGAGCAGTTCACCAAAAGTCAAAGCTCTCCGCTGTATTCATGGAATACGCACCTTGTCTCTCTATTTCATAATCACTGGACATGGATTCTTCTTCATTATAAATTCTCCCTTAACTGATCCAGAATATGTGGAAATGGTTTGTTTATTCTTATGCATGTTTCTTATTTACTTGGTTCATTTATAAATGCATTACATTAATTCTTTTCCTTTGTTTCCAATTGCAGTCATACAGGGACTTTCCAAGGACATTTATCCTTAACGGTTATGCCATCCTTGGTACATATTTCTGTGTAAGTGGTTTCCTTGTTGGACATATGACTACAGAAGCACTAGAAAAATATGGTTTTACGTTTCTCAACTACTTTAAAGCTTTTGTGCATCGTTATGTAAGGTAAGACAACTAAATTGCAAATAAATGTTTCTTCTATTTACTTATATGTTGTACTCACAAGATTTGCCATGCAGGATCATTAGTGGATTTCCTAATAAAACATGAAACATGGAAATTGTAAGAAAATATGACAATTGCAGTTACTTTGTTTCCCTTAAACCTGAATCACAATTCACAGCTGTTCTCTTGTTTTGTCTCATATCTCAGCATGTACATATTTGTCTCTGGACATTAGGAACATTTGTTGTGGCTTTAACCAATCCCAACTCCTGTTGCAATATCAGACACTTTTCTAAGCATCCTGTTTAGTCTTTGCATTAGCAGTGACTGTGTATACAAGTCCTGCGGATGGTCTAGATTGTGTGTCCACATTGTTTGTTGGGCGATACTTACTAGACAGTAGCATGAGGTCAGTTGAAGCCGCCGCGACACTGCTCCCTCCTCAGTGCTGGTCGCATTGGGCCGAATGTACCTGATCGTCTTCACCGCACAGTACAGTGCTTGCGCAGCGCTCCTCTATACGAGTAGGGCAATGCATGCCATCCTGCGGAATGCTCCCCAGATGTGACGGGTCTACAAATTCTCCCTATATTTATACTGCAATTAAAATTTGTATCAAAAGAGCTCTAAACATATTTAATTATTACATTATATTATAATAGTTTCTGCTTTCAAATGAAAGGTTTTCTTTGAATACTCGTGCAACAAACTGTCTTTTTTGGGTGGCAATGAAATTTAGTTACATTTCTGTGAATTTGCACAGCTTCTAAAATTTCTTTAGCTCTGTTACCAGCTTGCCATAGAGCAGTAATCTGGCCATGTGTGTTATAACTTGAAGAGTAACAATCTATACTCGGCGCCAAATAAGAAGGGGATTGACAGATGTGAAGCACGTGGCGGAAACGCATAAATGAACGGGAGGGGATGGATGCGTCTTAGCTGTTGCCATAGCAACGAAAAGAATAACCAATTAGAGCTAAGGCGTTATAATGGCGTTCCCATAGAAACGGTACACACAGGGACCTTGTTGCCAATATGTAACACGTGATTAGCAGGTGGCTGATGAACCCAGCAGTAACATGAAGTGCTTCTGTTATATTCTGTTATCGCTGCATATAAACAAATAGTGCTGCAGGCTGCAGCCCGAGCTTGCCTTGCATTGCTTGCATCAGTTAAGAGATTGCCTTTATGTTGAGAAGTTCGTTTGTGTTATTCTAATATACGGTTATTTGCCTTGTGTTTACGTGTGTCTGAGTCTGTGCATCTATGCGTGTGTTGCGAGCTTTTGCATTTGTGCTAACGCTTTTGATTATTGTTTAACAGTGTCAAAAAATAGTGACAAAGATAGTGCTGCCAAACGAAAAATTGAACGTACTCGAGAACCGAATAAAACTGTGTTTGGTAAAGGTATCCCAATTAAAGGACAAGCGCGGGAAATAATATGCTCTGTTAGAGAATATTTCGAAGAGGAGAAATTGAACGGGGGACCTCTTATTCCAGTCTCTAGGGTAATTGATAGAACCTCGCGTGCTGTAGGAATACTATAGTTAAAATTGGGAAAGAGAAGTACGACAAAGAGGGAAATCAGGCGTCAGGGTCTAAATTGCAGTAGCAACAAATACAACAGTGATGCAAGTAATTCGGATATTAGTGGCATTTTCCCATTAGAATAAGCATCAATATTTCACAGGTATGATTCTTTTGTTAACCCAAATATTTAGACATATAAAATTGCAATTCTGTCATTTGAATGCAGATTCAATATTTTATTGTTGTCTTTGCATACGAATATAAATAATATGCGCTCAACATTTCAGCCGCAGTGCAATCTTCTTCGTACACATAATCATATATATATATCTGAAAAAGTAAAGGATATAATAGGAATAAATTGTCAAACCAAAGTAGACATAAAAAGAGCTCTTTTAAGAGATTGGCAAAACGAATGGGGTAACACCAAAGAAGGGAGAAGAGTCTACAATATATTCCCTAAAATAAATAAAAGATTAAAAATGAAACATCTGAATCCAACAGAAGGACTAATTCATTTCTTGACTGGACATGGCCCATACAACACCTATTTTTACAAAATAAATAAATCTCCTACGAACATGTGTGAGACCTGTGAAACTATAGATACGCCGGAACACAATATATTGGAGTGTGTAAAATTTTCAGAATTAGTAGAAAACGAACGACTAGCAATACAAGGCTATACTTTGCAAGAAATACTATTAAATAAAAACTTATTGAAGAGCCTACAAATTCTAACTAATAAAATATCGAAACAAGCGATCACGAAATACAGAAGATCAAGACCATTACACAT
Organism: Tenodera sinensis; assembly: GCA_030765045.1. Taxonomy (NCBI): domain Eukaryota; kingdom Metazoa; phylum Arthropoda; class Insecta; order Mantodea; family Mantidae; genus Tenodera; species Tenodera sinensis. The sequence continues at coordinate 4,486,120 of CM060968.1, forward strand.
CCAACCTATTGCTGCATCAAATACTCCAAGAAGATCCATAAGGCTGAATACACCTAAAACAACTAGAACTAATCTTTAACAAAGAGTCGACACCCCAATAGTTGAAGGAAACACTATGTAGTTTCTCTAAGAGGAAGAAGACAAACTATATAACAATCATATGAACATTATTAACTTACTTGTTTAGATTAAGTGTTATGTTAGTATTTAGTTTTCATTTTCTGCAACATAAATATTGTTAAAGGAATGTTAAAATTTTTTTTTTAAAATGTGATGTAACCAATATAATAATTAACTATCCTGATGTAAGAAATTAGGTATCAGGATTAATAAATGCAGATTATCTATATATATACATAATCATATCGCGGTCTCCACGTGGTCGTGGTCGCGATAAGCGGCAACGTCGCTTCTCCCTCACTGCAAACTGTCAATCCCTTTCTTGGTTGGCGCCGACATTAGTGAACCATAAGAAGTAACCAATATTTCCCTTTCATGTCATTTGTTATAACTATGTCCAGCCAGTAGCACGAATACTGCTTAGTTATTGGAGAGGGGTAGAGAGAGGCAAAGAAGGCAAAGCTACAAAACCCTTGTTAAATAATCATGATACCCTTACATTTTATTAAATTTGTTTTCTGTGCCTCTGTGCCTTGGAGCTGACTTTCAGCTGTTGTCTGGCTCACTATTTGTTTTTTTTTCATACCCCCTTTTTTCTGGCATCTGTCTTAAAAAGGCTGCAGTGGTAGCTAGTCCTCTTTCTGACATTTGTAAAGGCAGGAGCCAGGTGGACCTGACCTAATGGCCTTGGAAGAATGCATAATTAAGGCAGTTCACTTAGAAACTATGTTGAAGAAGGAAGAGGAAGAAGAAAAAATAGCCTATAATAGGGGCCTATCTGGGTACTTAATGCTAGATAGTAAAGAGGAAAATAGTGTTTAGAAAGAGATAAAGAGGCAGAGGGCCGGACCAGTGAGGGCGCTTTGGTTCCAGTCGTAAGACTGTTGGCTTTGGCCATGCTAACCTACTCATCTAAGCTGCTTTGTACTTACCAGAAGTCCTTCTGCAGTTATCCCTACATCTCTCTCCCATACTATTGCAGGTGTTCTTCCACTGCTCAGTGTGCTCTCTCTCTCTCTGCAGGTCTCGAGCAAAAGCTTCACTGTAGTCGTAGTAGCAGTCACAGACGAAAGTTGGCATGCTCAGGTGTGTCATTCCTGTACCTGCCCTTGTCAGAGCTTAATCACAAAAATAGTGGGTTGTAAGGTTTGTAGGATGTTGGAATAATGATAGTAGGTAGCAACAGATACAATGGTCCTTGTATACTGCTGGTGTTATAACTGTATCCAGATGATATCCAAGAATTAAATAGGAGCTCACGCTTTGCTGCTGGTGAAGTTGCTCTTTTCCATGCTAATTAAACCTTTGAGGTTATGTTTTACCTTGGGCATTAAATACTATTCACCTGTCAAACATTTACAAATGTTTAAACATTTACAAACAGTAGATTTCAATCCTCACTACATTCAGAACAAAGTAAATCCACCAAAAATCCACCAAGTTTCATTCAGAAAGTACCTGTCTACATTTATATAATGATATGGGCACCATTTGTATTCAGTGTACCTATGTAATATACTTACAGGTTGACTCCAGCTTATGCAGTAATGATTGCACTGGCAGCCACGTGGTTTAACTACTTTGGCACTGGACCACTTTGGCCTACATTGGTCACCTCTGAAGTGGAGAACTGCAGACATCATTGGTGGATTAATTTATTGTACCTCAACAACTACTTCTATGCTGACAAACCGGTAATGTTCAAATTGTAATACTTTTCAAAATAATTAATGAAAACTGATGGCTGACAATGAAAGAACTACAACTGAAAAATACATATTACTAGGAACAGGATCGATCAATGGAAATTAATTGTTCTTTGGCAATAGCTGTTTGTAGGACAAAAGCTAGAAAGGGTAGAATGGGGCTGAAAAATTCAATGCTATAGCTATGATTTGAATCACAGATCTTCCGGCCTCCGTCCAGTTGCTCTAAACACTGAATTACCATGGAACATGCAATTCTCTAGCTCACTCATATTTCTTCTGATAAACCACAGGGTTCCTCATTCTACCATTTCCAACCTTCTACTGCAAACATCTACTGTGGAAGAATAATTAATTTTCTTTCCAAGTTGAGGTTTGCAATATTCCCATGAAAGATTTCTCCGAGATTTGTTTGAACTTAATTATAACTTTTCACTGATGGTACTGAGTTTCTCCTCTGGAATAACATGACAGTTCTTATCAAGAATGGCTGTTGAAACAACATTTCAACCTCTCTATAAAGACTTCAATGATTAACCAGCACACAGAGGGAGAACAGAACTGCAGCACAGTGCAGGGCAATCAAATCCCTGTAACATGGGCCACACATTAAAATGAGAGCTCTCTAGTTGCTAATAAGGTAAACATTGTAAATTAAAATAGTTTGCATTTTTATGAGTCACTTTATAAGTCTTTTACACTCGCCATTGCTTTGAAATGCTGGAAATACTGTAACACATCCTCAGATGTTGGGTGACTCAAGCACTCTGTTGTGGCAGTCCCATTACATCTGGCGTCAAACGTTGCTAAGTTTTTACACTTTGTTCAATGCCACAATTTTGAAATTTATTATATTATTAGTGTTTATGATGATGTACGTTTTCTATCACAAAATGGCATGACACAGCAGACTTTTCTATTTCCTTTCAAAATTCATATTTCTCAGGTGTTCCTTTAGTTTGATTTGCAAGTTCCTTTTTGTTTTGGCTATGCACTATTTCTCACATTCCTCACAACTGATTGAGAGACTTCAGATTTTAGTGTATTTGGGATTATATTTATAAGTGTCTTGATCAGGCTGAGTTTGTTTTATGGTGTAATCCATGATTCTGTTTTGAATATTTATCCTAAGTTGTTTGTTGTGCAGTGTCTTTTACACACGTGGTACTTGGCGGCTGACTTCCAGAACTACATGGTGTCAATACTGGTGCTAGCAGTGGTCAACAGATACAGGAGATGGGCTAAGGCAATACTAGCATCTGTTCTGTTGCTGTGGATGGTTGTGCCCTTTGTACAGACCTATGTCGAACAACTGGAGCCAATGCCAGTTGCTTATCCAGAGTAAGTAGTGATTCAAACATGATCACAGCTCTAAAAGACGACTTTGCACTAAAACATATAATACTGCAATATTTTTATAGTGATGCTTTTAATCAACAGTGTCTGTCTGTTTTCCACAAATCTTGTCATCCATAATAACAAGTAATTAAATTATAAACATTATTATACATAGGAATATCTGTCATCCACATTCATTCATTCACAGATACACTGCATGCTTTTTTGTTTTATTACATGCAGTTAGTGTACCCAAGAGTACTTCTGTGTGTTTGACATTTCTGATGCCATTTAATTGCTTTCTGACATGTATTTATGGAAATGTTTATTATCAAAGTAATTGAAATTATAGTTGGCCCATGTGATATCCCTTACATAGGTGCATAAAAATACATGGTAATATGCTATAGCAGAGCTATGGAGGTGGTTTGGTACTGAAATGAGGCTTGTTCTACATACAATCCCAAGGGGCAGCCTCAGGAAGGAGGATGAGGTGACAGGAGACACCAGGTGGCCAGATTCAAACTAGATATGGACAGAGGTCACTAAGGTTCCCTAAGTATGATGCCATTAGGTGCTCCAGAGTCATCTCAGGGGGACCTTTGCACAGGGTCCAATGCTCCCAAATGGCACCCTCTCCCCATCTGGATCCCACCAAGCTGCACTGACACTTGCAACCCTGAAAGAGCCATTAGGATGAAGGAGGGGAAGGTTATCCTTGCCAGCATTCACCTGATGACTCATGGGCTAGGAAGGTGACACACGGGAACAAACCCACAACCTCCTTCACACATCACCATGGAGTCTTCGCACTCAGTTGGTAACATACAAGCTCTGTTCACTGTGCAAATGGTGGCAGCAGAATAATTGTAGGTATTGAAATTCTTACCTCACAACATCTCTTATTGCTTCATTAAACAAAATTATTCCTATTATTCTTCTATCACTTAGCACACATTGCACATTGGGGCATTTCTTGCAATAGCACAGGTTTTTCTGAAGCTCAATATCCACTGTCTTGATGTTGATTTGTTAAACTAGTTTGTTTAGCAGTTCTCAAGGTGATTACTCTAAACTGGTGCTGCTTTCATCTAGCTTATTTTCTGTTAACACTACATCTGAAGCTTCAAATTTAATAATCTTAGGACCTCAGGAAGGGTACTGCAATGCCTATAAAAAGAATAGTTGTTTAACGACACTGTCAATTGCCAGGATCACATCAGCGTCTGCAGTGTGCTGGAAATGTGTCCCACAGGAGTTCTTTTACATGTCAGTAAATCTACTGACATAGAGCTGTTGGTTTTAAGCACAGTTAATAACAATCGGCCTAGGTAGGATTTGAACCCACGACCTTGGCATCAGTAGGCCAATGTCTAACTGACTGAGCCACCCAGACTGATGCAATATCCTATATGTTGTGAAAATGAATGTCTCAGTATTTAAATATAAAATAAATGAAAATAGGAGAAAAGAGTACATCAATAAGAAATGTTAAATATTGCTATACCTAAAATGTTTTGTAAGGACAGTAAAAAGGTAGGATGATTGTTAAGGTGAAGAAGAAATGGCTATGTACAGTGAATAGAGGCAAATAAGAAGATAAGACTAGGTATAATTAAGGAACTATATATACAGTAAATAATGAGTTTAACTGGCATACAGCCAGGCTGTATTACCTGCATGTGTAATATAATATAGCATAGCATTAATAGGTAAATAAAAATATGACTTCTTTTGCAGGACTATGCGACATTTATCAAAGAATAAAAGTTATTTAAGGAATTACATCACATTTCACCATAATGCAGCTTCTTATTTTGTGGGAGTCATCTGTGGTTATACGTACTTCAAAATAAGCACTCAAGGAATCAAGATATCCAAGGTAAAGATTACTTATACATCTGTGTTACTTGGACACAGCTGGTGTATCACTAGAAGCTTTCCTAAAGTCTACAGAGGCGATATATAGTTTTCCTCTTTCATGATTTAGATAGGTACTTAACCACTAATGTTTTTATAAAAACTCTGACGTGCTGCACTCACATGACTTTCTCTACTCTTGTACTAACCATTCTTACAAACTATTATTCCTATATCTTCTTCATGTTAGTTAAGATAAACATTTTTATAAATTATCTTATTGCTTATTTCCTTGTAGGTGCAAGGGGAATGTTAGAATACAGTAGACTTTGTGCGATAGTCAAATGTTTTAAAGCTTTGAGATTCTGTTCTTTTTGCACGCTTAACATATAAAAAATGAACAACCATGTACCATTTCACGAAAATTTTAGTTTTCTGAAACTCACACACATAACAAGGAATATCTCCGAAATGGTTCAAGCTACAAGAAAATTTATTTGGACATAAATTGTGTATTTTAGCAAGATCTACATTTTTTGTATAGTATGATTTGGTGTATCTCATGGTTTACCAGTTATGCAGAAGTCGTCCAGAGTAAATGCGACTACAAGAACTATAGCCAGAAAATTCAAAATATACATTTCATTTGTCATAAAAATAGCTCAAACATATGACATTTTAATCAAAATCGTTAGAGCCATTTTCAAGAAAATAAAAATTTTTGTAAAGCTTCACCAATATGTGTCCTGTGTAATGATCCAGCAGAAATGAACGAAGACCACTTGAAGACCTGTGAAGCATTAAGATCAGATGAAACTACAGTTCAAAAGCATTGGAAAGCATGAATGCTAATGGCTTCATTGCCAGATGCAAGGCATTAGAAAACAACAACAACAAAATTTTTGAAAAAGTTTTTAAGCAAAGGGTAGTTTAGGGTGGAGCTATTTTCTTCAAAATGTTCGTGTCGTATCCTAGAAAGACATTAAACTTAAATACCAACTTTGGTTTTTAACCGACCTTTTGTTTTTGAGTTATGCTGTCCACTGACACACACACAGACCTTTTTCTAAAAATGCTTTTTTGGATTAAGGGGATCTCAAAACATATATTTCTGATGAAATCTCAACATATAATTTTTGGGTGGAATACAATACTTCCCCTACTTACCAGTAGAGAGAGTAAAAATGTAATATATTGCACTCACATGACTTTCTCGACTCTCTCTTGTACTAACTATTCTTACAAATTCTTATTCCTCTATCTACTTCAGGTTTCTGCAGATAAACATTTGTATAAATTATATTACTAATTTTCTTGTAGATACAAGGGGAATATGAGATTACAGCAGGCTTAAGTGAGACCTAGCCAAATGTTTTACTAGCAGGTTGCTATGTGATGATTTTCACATTCCATTCTCTTTGTATCTCCAAGACATAAGGAATGAATACAAACTTCCCATTTGAGAAAAGTATAAGTATTGGAAAATTTAGACACATAAGGAATACTTTGAAAATGGATCACTCCACAAAAAAATATATATTTGACATAAATTGTGTGTTTTAACGAGATGTACATTTTTATATAGTAATATTTTGTATATCTCTTACAGTTTATCAGTTATATTAAAGTAATTCAGAATGATGAGAGCTTCAGAGGATATTCACAGGAAATTCAACATATACATTTCATTTGTTATAAAAATATCTTAAACGTATGGCATTTGAATATAAATTGTTATAGCCATTTTTGATAAAATCAAAATTTTTGAGAAGTGTTCCATGTAGACCTGAAAACTCATATTAAGTATATGCTACCCATACTGAGTGCTATTCAAGCACGGGCAAACGTGAGTTTATAAGACACACTCAGATTGGTTTACTATGCTTATTTTAACTGGGGAATATGGAATTTTATTTTGGGGCAATTCATTAGAGAGCAAACGAATATTATTCATACAAAAGAAGGTTATAAGAATGATTTCCAACACCCACAGCAAACATTCATGTAAAGATCTTTTTATAAGACTGAAAATATTAACCTTACCTTGCATATATATATTCTCAATCCTAAAATTCTTCATATGAGTAGATCCACATTTATAACAAACAATGAAACTCATGAGATAAACACTAGACAAAAGAGCAACATCCATCAACCCAGTGTAAAACTTTCTTGCTTCCAGAAAGGTGTATATTATGAAACCATTAAAATATTTTGTGCTCTTCCTAACAATCTTAAGGAAAAAGTTGACAATTTCAATGCTTTTGAAATTGCTGCTAAAGAGTAGCTATGTTCAAAATCATTTTATTCTGTACAAGATTATCTGAATGACAAATTATGTATTAATGCTTATGTAGCTTTGTAAATAGGCTCTAGCTCATTTTATTCTATGCAAGATTATCTGAATGACAAATTACTCGGTAAATGTTTAGGTAGCTTGGTAAGAATTATTTATTTATGCCAACAAACTTACTGTTGGTGTTTTTAAACACACAATAATTACCATCTGAAGGTTATTCAATCCTGGGACATAAAGCACTTACAATAGTAATTTACCATTGGGGTAATTGTCTCTGATGTGAGACTGCCTTTGTGGTTTATCAGGAAAAATACGAACTGGTTTGAGAATTCAATGTCATTCTGGCAGGTTGTTACAGTAGCTTAATGGTTAGAGCACCCACCTAGTAAGTGGAGGGTCTGTGGTTCAAATCCCAATTGTGGCATTGAATTTTTGAGTTCCAATTCTACCTCTCAAGCTTTGTAAGTAGTTCTTTTTAGCTTATTTTATTTTCTGTATAAGATTACCTGAATGACAAATTATCTTGTTAATGCTTGCATAACCTTGTAAGTGATCTCTGGCTTCTCCAGTGACAAATCATTGTTAATTACATTTGATGGCGTGTGAAAGCTACATAAATGTATATGAATAAAACACTCTGACAAAAGATGGCATTCATTGCTAATTAAATTAGAACAGTAGGACATGGCAGGAAAAACTCAGTTCATATCTAATTATACATAATGTAAATCTTATAATTACAAGGAAGTTTCTCCTTTACCCTGTATTTTTCCTTTTTGTTTTGCTTTTTGTGTCTGTAAAACATATTTTTATATGCTATTCTGTGTATTTTGGCATGTTCAGTGTTCACCAGCCTCCATGGCTATTTGTGAACTTGCTGAACAATCCAGTCTAATCTAATGTGTAAAGGGTAATTATTATTTATTTATGCCAACAAACTTACTGTTGGAAACTGGAACTTAAAATTTCAATGCCGCAACTGGGATTTGAACCACAGACATTGAATTTTTAAGTTCCAGTTCTACTTCTCAAACTTTGCCCACACACGGCTTACGTGTTTAAAAACACCAACAGTAAGTTTGTTGGCATAAATAAATAATAATTACCATCTGAAGGTTATTTAATCCTGGGACATAAAGTACTTACAATAGTAAGTCACCATTGGGGTAATTTGTCTCTGATGTGAGACTGCCTTTGTGGTTTACCAGGAGAAATACGAACTGGTTTGAGAATTCAATGCCATTCTGGCAGTTTGTTACAATAGCTCAATGGTTAGAGCAGTCGCTTGGTAAGCGGAAGTTCTGTGGATCAAATCCCAGTTGTGGCATTGAATTTTTAAGTTACAGTTCTACCTCTCATACGTGCAAAGGGTAGTTTGGGGTGAGGGGATTTTTTTGAAAATCTTTATGTCCCATCCTTGGAAGATACTAAGCTGTAATAGCAAATTTGGTATTTAATGAACTTTTCATTTTTGAGATATGCTGTTCCCACACACTCACTCACACATATAGAAACCTGTATTTCAGTGAATTCTCAGTATCAAATTTTTGAGTGGTATGCAATACATACTATACATAAAGAGGAAATATTAATATTTTATTCACTGTTCTGAAACTCATTTGAAATTCTGTATTCTTCAACCCATGTTTTGGTAAATTCATCTTGCCAGAATGCCTGTAAATATTTTTCCTACATTTGTGCAACAATAATAAGAATGAGGGAAATAAATAGAATATATGGAATATTTGTCCTGGTATACATAATTCAACACCAGACTTAATTCTAGCTTTTCTATATTATTTTGATTTTCTCATAACTAGTACTCCTTCACCGGATGAAAAGATGAACAGATATATGGAAGGATTGAACAATTGCATTTCATTTTTAATGGACTGTTCTTGCAACTCAAACAATGAGACTTTTGTGGATAATTACAGAAATGTTAAACTTTGAGTTAAGGGAAAATCAGAAACATGTTATTAATTAAGACTTACTGAAATTAGAAGATGTTATTTTTTGCAGATTCTTCTTGGAATATTTTGGTTGATTGGTTTAACAGTACCTTGGGCAATTATTCTCCTGGGCTATGTTTTCTTTCTTCCAAGCTACGTTTATGACCCAACAGCATCAAGTTTCTATGCTGCATTTTGTAAGACCTTATATGCAGCTGGAATATGTGTCATTCTGTTGGGGTGCTGCGGAGGATATGGATGTGAGTACCAACCAGTTTACACAATGTCACTAAAACCTTAGAGTAGCTTTACTGTACTGGTAAACAATATCATCAGTGTTGTGAAGGCTGCCAGGAGCACTGATCAGGTCACAGGCCGTGAAAGCCTATGCATTCATATGGTTTAAACAAAGCACATTTTACTCTGCAGAAGAATATATGGAGTGTAATATTGCCATGTCAGAATTAATGTGATTTTAGTGTATAATTATAATTATGCAGAGTGTTAGGTTAATACAATCAGGACTTCTTAAGTAATATTTGTAAAACCAATATAAATAATATAATTTATATCAGTTGTTATAGATCTATACATAATACTTGCACTTTCTGCATATATATTTGCACATATGTTTTTGACAAAACCTATTGTTTTTGTTAAAAAGTTTAATGGTAAATAAAATTACTACTATTATTATCATCACCACCACCACCATCACCACCACCACCACCACCATCATCATCATCATCACCACCACCACCACCACCACCACCACCACCACCACCATCACCATCACCACCATCATCATCATCACCACCACCACGACCACCACCACCACCACCACCATCACCAGCACCACCACCATCATCATCATCACCACCACCACGACCACCACCACCACCATCACCAGCACCACCATCATCATCATCATCATCACCACCACCACGACCACCACCACCATCACCAGCACCACCATCATCATCATCATCATCACCACCACCACGACCACCACCACCACCATCACCAGCACCACCACCATCATCATCACCACCACCACCACCACCACCACCATCACCATCACCACCATCATCATCATCACCACCACCACCACCACGCACCACCATCACCAGCACCACCATCATCATCATCATCACCACCACCACGACCACCACCACCACCATCACCAGCACCACCATCATCATCATCATCACCACCACCACGACCACCACGACCACCATCATCATCATCATCACCACCACCACCACCACCATCACCATCACCAGCACCACCATCATCATCATCATCACCACCACGACCACCACCACCACCATCCCCACCATCATCATCACCACCACCACCACCACCACCATCACCATCACCACCATCATCATCATCATCACCACCACCACGACCACCACCACCACCATCACCACCACCATCCCCACCACCACCACCATCACCACCATCACCATCATCACCATCACCATCACCAACACCACCACCATCATCATCACCACCACCACCACCACCATCACCACCACCATCCCCACCACCATCATCATCATCATCACCACCACCACCACCATCACCACCACCACCACCACCACCACCACCATCACCAGCACCACCATCATCATCATCACCACCACCACGACCACCACCACCACCATCACCAGCACCACCATCATCATCATCATCACCACCACCACGACCACCACCACCACCATCACCAGCACCACCATCATCATCATCATCACCACCACGACCACCACCACCATCATCATCATCATCACCACCACCACCACCATCACCATCACCAGCACCACCATCATCATCATCACCACCACCACGACCACCACCACCACCATCCCCACCATCATCATCACCACCACCACCACCACCACCATCACCATCACCACCATCATCATCATCATCACCACCACCACGACCACCACCACCACCATCACCACCACCATCCCCACCACCACCACCATCACCACCATCACCACCATCACCATCATCACCATCACCATCACCAACACCACCACCATCATCATCACCACCACCACCACCATCACCACCACCATCCCCACCATCATCATCATCATCACCACCACCACCACCATCACCACCACCACCACCACCATCCCCACCACCATCATCATCATCACCACCACCACCACCACCATCCCCACCACCATCATCATCATCACCACGACCACCACCACCACCATCACCACCACCATCCCCACCACCACCACCATCACCACCATCACCATCATCACCATCACCAACACCACCACCATCATCATCACCACCACCACTACCATCACCATCATCAACATCATCACCATCATTACCACCACCACCATCATCACCATCATTACCACCATCATCACCATCATTACCACCACCATCACCATCATCATTACCATCACCACCACCATCACCATCACCACCATCACCACCACCACCACCATCATCACCATCATTACCACCACCACCATCATCACCATCATTACCACCACCATCACCATCACCACCATCACCACCACCACCATCATCACCATCATTACCACCACCATCACCACCACCACCACCACCATCATCACCATCATCACCATCATCACCATCATTACCACCACCACCATCATCACCATCATTACCACCACCATCACCATCACCACCATCACCACCACCACCATCATCACCATCATTACCACCACCATCACCACCATCATCACCACCATCACCACCACCACCACCATCACCACCATCACCACCACCACCATCATCACCATCATTACCACCACCATCACCACCATCATCACCACCATCACCACCACCACCACCATCATCACCACCATCACCATCATCACCACCATCACCACCACCACCACCATCATCACCACCATCACCATCATTACCACCAACACCACCATCATCACCATCATTACCACCATCATCACCATCACCATCATTACCACCATCATCACCACCACCATCATTACCACCATCATCACCACCATCACCATCATTACCACCAACACCACCATCATCACCATCATTACCACCACCATCACCATCACCACCATCACCACCACCACCATCATCACCATCATTACCACCACCATCACCACCATCACCATCACCACCACCACCACCATCATCACCACCATCACCATCATTACCACCACCACCACCATCATCACCATCATTACCACCACCATCACCATCACCACCATCACCACCACCACCATCATCACCATCATTACCACCACCATCACCACCATCATCACCACCATCACCACCACCACCACCATCATCACCACCATCACCATCATCACCACCATCACCACCACCACCACCATCATCACCACCATCACCATCATTACCACCAACACCACCATCACCACCACCACCACCATCATCACCACCATCACCACCACCACCACCATCATCACCATCATTACCACCACCATCATTACCACCACCATCATCACCACCATCACCATCATTACCACCATCACCATCATCACCACCATCACCACCACCACCATCACCACCACCACCATCACCATCATTACCATCATTACCACCACCACCACCACCATCACCACCATCACCACCACCACCATCATCACCATCATTACCACCACCATCACCACCATCATCACCACCATCACCACCACCACCACCATCATCACCACCATCACCATCATCACCACCATCACCACCACCACCACCATCATCACCACCATCACCATCATTACCACCAACACCACCATCATCACCATCATTACCACCATCATCACCATCACCATCATTACCACCATCATCACCACCACCATCATTACCACCATCATCACCACCATCACCATCATTACCACCAACACCACCATCATCACCATCATTACCACCACCATCACCATCACCACCATCACCACCACCACCATCATCACCATCATTACCACCACCATCACCACCATCACCATCACCACCACCACCACCATCATCACCACCATCACCATCATTACCACCACCACCACCATCATCACCATCATTACCACCACCATCACCATCACCACCATCACCACCACCACCATCATCACCATCATTACCACCACCATCACCACCATCATCACCACCATCACCACCACCACCATCATCACCACCATCACCATCATCACCACCATCACCACCACCACCACCATCATCACCACCATCACCATCATTACCACCAACACCACCATCACCACCACCACCACCATCATCACCACCATCACCACCACCACCATCATCACCATCATTACCACCACCATCACCACCACCACCATCACCACCACCACCACCACCATCACCATCATTACCACCACCATCATTACCACCACCATCATCACCACCATCACCATCATTACCACCATCACCATCATCACCACCATCACCACCACCACCACCACCACCATCATCACCATCACCACCATCACCACCATCACCATCATTACCACCAACACCACCATCACCACCATCACCACCACCACCATCATCACCATCATTACCACCACCATCATTACCATCACCATCATTACCACCAACACCACCATCACCACCACCATCACCATCATCACCACCATCATCACCACCACCACCATCATCACCACCATCACCATCATTACCACCACCATCATTACCACCACCATCATCACCACCATCACCATCATCACCACCATCACCATCATCACCATCACCATCACCACCACCACCACCATCATCACCACCATCACCATCATTACCACCAACACCACCATCACCACCACCACCACCATCATCACCACCATCACCACCACCACCACCATCATCACCATCATTACCACCACCATCATTACCACCATCACCATCATCACCACCACCACCATGACCACCATCATCACCGCCACCACCACCACCATCACCACCATCACCACCACCACCATCACCACCATCACCACCATCACCACCACCACCACCACTACCATCATTACCACCACCACCATCACCACCATCATCACCACCATCACCACCACCACTACCATCATTACCACCACCACCACCATCACCACCACCCCTACCATCATTACCACCACCATCACCACCATCACCATCACCACCACCACCACCACCATCACCATCACCACCACCACCACCACCATCACCATCACCACCATCATCATCACCACCACCACCACCATCATCACCATCACCACCATCATTACCACCACCACCATCACCATCATCACCACCTATCACCAAATTTCCCATTTCGAAATTGTTGTGTGCATACTCCCAAATGTGGTGGTGCACCATCCTACTGATAGCACATTTATCTTCTTACATGTTTTCCAATAAGGGAGGGAATTCATGGTTGAGAAAATGGCAAATGATTCTTCAGTAATTGTACCTTGAAAGAAGTAATGGGCCAATGACAAGGTTATCAAGAATTCCACAGCAAACATTTAGTGAACAAGGATGCTGAAAAGGCACAGTTCTGGTTCATTTCAGGTTTTTTGCTGCCCAATAATGCACATTAAGTCTATTAACTTGTTCTTCCATTTGATGTTTTATTTTTCCCAGAGTTCGTGAGGGAGATGTTTCAATGTAAACATACTATAACAGTTCAACAATTCATTTTAGAAGAAAAATGTTTTAACAAAAATTGCTTAGTTTATTGCGGGGAATCAGAATGTACAAAAAATTACCATGGTTTCATTTAAAATTCTGAGGTTGGGTTCCATAGGCCCCATAAGTGTAAATATTTTCTATATCACAATTTGGAGGGCCCTTGCTCCTACAAGATTTGGAATTGTTGGCATTTTGTTTAAGAGATATTCACTGTAACACTTTATATGGGCCACCCTAGATATGGATTGGCCACCTCTGTGGTGTAGTGGTAGCATGTCTGCCTCACATTCAAGAGCTCACAAGTTCAAGTCTTGGTTAGAGTGAGTTATCTAGATAAGGCTTTTCTCAAGGTTTTGCCTTATTCTGAAAAGATGAATGTCGGATAACTTTAAGCTCGATGCACCTTGGGCTCATTTGAGTATCATTTCATTCAGTCATTGTCCACTACTAGACTACGTTGAAAGATGTTACTGTAAAATATATTCAGTATGTTTACTAAAAAACTTGGCCCGGCAGGTGCACAGTCTGTGCGACATACACTACATTTCCGTGTGCACATGTGCTGATCGCCACATGTACATCAGTCTTACTTGTGTTAGGCAGTTGTTGTTGTGTTTAATGCCCGCTTTTACTACTACGGCACCGCAGGCAGTGACACTGATGACACATGGAATGAAGATGGAGCACTGGTGGAATGAGATGGCGGGGGAAACCGGAGCACCCGGAGAAAACCCACCCTGATGCCGCTTCATCCACCACGAATACCACATGCGGGTCCCTGGGATCGAACCGGGCCGCCTAGGTGGTAGACGAGCGTGCTAACCGCTCGGCCACAGCGCTGCCTTGTGTTAGGCAGATGTTCCAGTCCAGTTCCCACATGAATAACTTTAGGAGTATTCAGAAATGTTTTCAAAATAAATTAAATGCAATATGCAGTACAAGAAACAGTGTTTATGTATGATATGTATGTGCTTACATCATCTTGCAGGGAAGTTGTAAGGGAATTTGAAACTAAACTTCCTGGCATGCGTCTTCCAAGTGGAGAATTCGTTCGTTTGCATGTAGATAAATTCAGGGAGGCAGGTTCAATTGGTGATAGGAAAAGAAAAGGTAAAACAGTGTGTGCTTATGCAACACAACTTAGATGAAATCGGATAAAGCTTAGAACGTTTATCTCAAAAATTTCTTGGGCACCTTGCACAAGGCAAAATTAAAACAAAATATCAGGAGAGAAATTAACACTATATAAAAGCTGAACTAATGCACATGAATGAATATTTCATTAGAAGAAGTCGTAGATGTAGTGATGCAGATGAATTGTATTTCCAACATCTTCTGTGACAAGGCATACTTTGTGTTTATTCTGGTCATTGTTAATGCGATTTGATGTCCATGCATGTATGTCCAGGAGACGGGCAAGTTTTGTAGTGAACATACTGTCTATGGACTTCCAGCTGCGCCTCTGAGAATGTCCTGCACAGTTGAGGAAAAAATGTCAAAATTAAATCATTTTAATCATTTTATTGCTAGACCATGGCCTACAAGCTCAACTCAGAAAATATGTTATATTTGAATGCTGCAACTAGTCTATCACAGTTGTAATTGTGTGGTCTTATTGTACTAAGTACAAGTGTTGTGATTTTAGGGGTTGCCAATACTGTGTTATCTTGGAAACCAATGCAAGTGATTGGTCGTCTCACGTACTGTGTGTACCTCATACACTTCTGTGCACAGAGATTCAAGGCTGGATCCACAAAGCATCCTCTCACCATCACTACATACTATGGGGTAAGTATCATGGTTAATGAAACTGGTTTGCTTGCCTCTAGTTTCTGAGCTACTGGGTTCAAACTCAGTGGAGAATGGCTTCATTCAGCCATTCAGTGGTCCTTTACCATACATTTCTGACAGGTGAAATAATCTCAAGCTGACAAAGAGGCCTCTAACTTTTCTTTCCCTCATTTCCTATTTTTCTAGGTTGTCTTTGATGTTTGAGGTACGCTTAGGGACCATGCAGTGTGTGCAGGTTCTTGCTTGTCAGAAATGTGTTGTTAGTTGTGTAGGATGGCAGCCTTGTCTGAGTTGTCTCCAGTGTTTGAGGTTATTTTGAGTCCCTTATTTACACTCACCTTCACTACTAAACTGCTTTTTTAAAGCGGAAACGTTTTCAGGACCATTCCATCCCATCATCAGCCGTTGGGTAACTGACATTATCCTCTTGTTCCTTTTCTCTGCTGTCTCTATTCTGCTGCCATCTGCCATCCAGCAATGGGGAGCCCACTATCACCGTTTTTAGCAAATATGTACATGAGCTTTTTTGAATCTCATTTAGTTAAAGCCTTTCCACATATATTCAAATTTTGGAGAAGATACGTGGATGACATTTTCGCTATAATCCCCCAGAAACAAAAGGATGACTCTCTAAAATTACTGAATCTACAGAACAGCCATATAAAATTTATAATTGAAACAGAAGACAACAACACATTACCTTTCCTGGACCTCAAAATTACTAGAAATATAGATGGTATAAAATTTGGTATACATAGAAAGCCCACACATGTAGACAATTACATAAAAAAAAAACAATTGCAACCCAATTTCACACCAACTGGCAGCATTTCGAAGCTTGATACATCGTTTATATAATGTCCTGTTAAGTAAAGAGGAATTTCTGAAAGAACAACAACACATAGAAGAAATTGCAATATTAAATGGATTCAACCCAGCCACCGTTAGGAACATGTCAAAAAATGCAGAAAAGCTCAAGATAATTTCGCAAACCACTACATTAACACCACTCACAAACAACTGGAAATTTAGGAAATTCACATATCATCCCTGGGCCTTCAGGAAATTTGAAAAAATCTTCAAGAAACTAAACATAAAACTAGCACCACAAAACCAATACAGTTTAAAAAAACCTGCTTAATAAGCCACTTAACAATACCATCCCATAAAATAAAAAATAGGGGATTTACCAGATCAACTGTAATAGTTGTGACAAAAGCTACATAGGGAAAACAAAGAGAAATTTGGATATAAGACTTAAGGAACACCAAAGAAACATAAAATTAAAACAAATTGAAAAGTCTGCTGTGGCACATCATTTTTGGACTGAAAACCACAACATCGGCCTTAATATAAAACTGTTAAAATCTATTAGTTCACCAATAGAACTGAATATTTGGGAAAAAATATATATAATCAAAAACAGTAATAAAGTTATTAATTTTGAAATACCAGCATTGAATGAAGTGTTAAAGCTCTGCACCCCTAACACCAGATGGCAGCAGAATAAAGACAGCAGAGACAAGGAACAAGAGGATAACATCAGTTACCCAATGGCTGATGATGGGATCGAATGGTCCTGAAAACGTTTCCACTTTAAAACAAAGCAGTTTAGTAGTGAAGGTAAGTGTAAATAAGTGACTCAAAATAACCTCAAACATGAAGAATACTTCACTGTCAATAGTGCTTCTATTTTTAATATTCATGTCTCCAGTGTGTCAAGTTCTCCCTGGTTCTGCCATACGGAGCCCACCAGTGTGGTTGGGTCAACAAGTCTGTGATCCATGTGCATTTCTGTCAACAGGCCTCCCTGTGGTGCATGGTCACCTGTGGCAAGCAGTCATTTATTCAGTTAAATTTTGCCTCTCTAACCAGAGGTCCTGGTTTTATTTCCAGCTGCTGTGGGAGAATTTTTCTTTCATAGGAACCTTTCACTACATCCTGCAGTGTCTGGAAGTATGTATGTGAATATGTTTTAAGCTAGAGGTGCCTAAAACCGAACATAGAGCCAACTAGTTGTTTCCTGAGTGATATGACGAGGTGTTTATTTTGCAGGTGCATGAGGGGTTTGGAGACATTGTTGTAAGTTTTGGATTGGCGTTAATACTGTGCCTCTGTACTGAGCTGCCAACATCGTCTCTCCTGAAGGGTACTGGTGGTTCTGACTCTGGTTTGTACTGTCATTCATTATACTATACATCATTTTAGAATTGAAAACAATCTCACGTGACTTTCTCTACTCACTCTTCCATAAACGTTTCATAACAAACTTTATTCCTCTATTTCTTGTAAATATAGATAAACATTTATTACATATTTACACATTTTGTTGTATTATTATCATATAATTACATTACAGTACATATGAATTAAGAAAGATTAATGAAAACTGGTTATTATTTATTTTTGTTGTTTAACGACACTGTCAATTGCCAGGATCATATCAGCATCACCAATGTGCCAGAATTTCATCCCACAGGGGTTATTTTACATGCCAGTAATTCTACTGACATGGAGCTGTTGTTTTTAGGCACACATCGGTCTGCGCCGGATGAAAACTGCCATTGTGTATAGCACAACATGCACATGTATTCAGTTTAAATGAAGAATAAGCTATGGAATATGTAATGAGGGGACAAACTGTTTCATAGTCAGGATTATTGGAGGTATTAAACAAGGCTTTAGGGTGATCAGCTGTGTCAGATTTATGATCATCGAGTTTTCGGCCATTCCAAACTCAATGGCCTTCTTCAGAATGAAAAGACTTTCTTTTTTTGTAGTGGGGGAAAGGCACTTATGCCTTAATTGCAGGCAAGCCTGTGAGTGTAAGACTTCTATCCTGGATTCGATCCAGGGCAGCACTACTCACAAAATACCCCACCAGAGTCTGAGGTCCATACCTCACTGTTGCAGTGCTGCACAAAAGCACCTGCATAGTTTTGGTAACCTATGAGTGCTACCTCCCAGTGGCAGTAACAGCGAGTGCATTACTGAAGTGGCGGAGGACAAACATGAAGTAAGCCCTGAATGCCCCCTGGTGGCAATTAATAGTGAATTTTGTAATGACTGGTCAAAAACGGCAGTTGCAAACTTCAGGTTGATTACAGGACATGATTGTCTGGCAAAACATTTAAACAGAATTGGGATATATTCTTCACCACTCTGTCCTTTATGTGATCTGCAAGAGGAAATGGATCGAGACCACCTTCAAATATGCCCGGCCACTTCTAGTGCCCCATCCATCAGTGAAAAATATTGGAGAGCAAGAGGATTAATGACTTCATTGTCAGAAATCCAGCATTAGCTAACAACGTAATGACTGGTCAGCCAGATGGCGTTGTTAATTGGTGATTGGTGTAGATGGATTTGAAGGGTGAGTGAAATGAGCATGCTTGAAGTTTAGTGTGGTCCACCCAAAGATTTCCTTTGTTTGTTCTCAGAGTATATGTATCTTTTTTATTTGTTTGTTTTCGTTCAGTTTTTTTTTTTTTCTTTATTATTATCTATGATCTATACTAGATATGTTATAGTGAGACTTATGTACCAAGGCTTAGTGTATAGTGAGTTTTGTCTTATGATCTACTTTAAATCTATATGCAATATACTAACACTGTCTGATCTATTATGTCTGCTTTCAAAGGTGGATATTAAGCCGGAGGCTTCATCATTAGTCGTGTACCTATTCATTCCTGGTCATATATAGTTCACACATGGTGGGGTGGGCTGCCTACCTGAGTTGCAGCAGCGAGCCTGTGTCACTGACAGGGGCGCCTGGTCATATATAGTGCACACATGGTGGTGTGGGCTGTCTGCCTGAGTTGCAGGAGTGAGCCTGTGTCACTGACAGGGAGGCAATCGTCTCCCGGGGTCTGCCTTGGCGATGTAGTGCAAGGACTTGTGAGGGCTAGTAAATGCATGTGTGCTTCCCTTCATCCCCTGGCCAGAAATGTCAGTGTACTAAATTATTCAGGTATTCTTGAATATTTAATTCCGGCTCACCTATGTTGATAGTGCGATCGAACAGTGACACATGGCAGAGATGTTTGTCGCATGCCATGTCATACTCCCCAAGCATTCTTATGTGCTCATTGTGGTTCTTATTCTTTTTGGGGTAAAGGTTGCATGCCAGGTGTTTGATAAATTGCTCAATTATGAGCATTTTTAGCTCTTTGTGTAACTGGAACGAAGGAGCCTCTGGCGGTAATTTCATGATAATTCTCAGTATTCTATTTTGCATTGTTTGGAGGCATTTTATGTGCATTTTTGCCACACATCCCCATATGGGGGCAGTGTAAATTAAGATGGGGCATGGGGCATTAAGATGTCCCATGTCCCGTGCATGGCTTAAGGCTGCTATTCAAGTTAATTAGTCCGTAGAGTCTGTTGAGTTGGACATTGGCCTTTGCTCTAGCCACATTGATGTGTTCTTTCCACGTGAGATATTCATACATCTTAACCCTGAAGTGTGCTCCTGTCTGATGGTGATGGGTGGGAAGGCTAACCTCCTTTGTCTATGTAATTTTTGTCTGCTAAAAATGATTGCTTGGCATTTTCCAGCATTGTTTTACCCGTCATTTGGTGAACCAGGGCTCCAGTGCATTGAGAGCATTCTGAAGCCTTCAGTGTATGTGGCTGGTGGATTGTGTGGCCAAGACCATGTCGTTAGCGTATATGTATTTATCTACCCTGACTAATGGTGGAAGATCATTGAAATATATATTACATAATGTGGGCCCGAGTAAACTTGCTTGGGGTACTCCCACGTTTATTGGGCACAATGTGGACTCTGTATTCTCAATTGAGATTCTGAAGCTCCTTCCACTGAGGTAATCATTTATTAAGGCAACTATCGTATCTTGTACCCTTATGCGGATGAGCTTGTGGAGTAATCCTATATGCCACACTATTGAAGGTGCATTCTATATCCAATAGGACCATGCCTGTTGATCAGTTAGTGTTAAGTATCTGTAGAGTTGTCGAGTGATTGGCCCTGAAGCCGAAATCATCACCTGCTCATTGGCCATGAGCATTGGCAGACCTTTTTTTAGAGGGGGGGGGGTGCATATTGGAAATTTGCTGTCAAACAATATTAATTCATTATTTTGTTGTCAAAAGTTGTAGTATTTGTTGAGGATAACCGTATTAAATTGTGCTAAATAAAAATTGTTCTTTACATTAAAATTAAAATAATAGTCTAATAGTCAGTAATTGATTGCACATTAAGTTCATGAATTTCCAAGGGAGGGCTGTGGCCCCCCTTGCCCCTCTTTGTGATGCCCATGTCAATGGCCAGAGCAGTGAAAGCCCCTCTCACCAAATAATAGTGTATATATATGGAGAGCAGAGTACAGTCTTTTCATCCTGAAGAAGGCCATGGAGTCTGGAATGGGCGAAAGCTTGATGTTCATAAATCTGACACAGCTGATCACCCGTGAAGCCTTGATTAATAACACTCGCCATGAAAGCTTCAAATCTTACATTATTGGAGGTAGTTTGTTTAAGCAGTAGATTTTTCCATGTAATTCATCAGGAAGTGAACAACCAGTACAGGTTAATGCTTTTTTTCAATTTATCTGATTTCAAATTAACAAAGGTCTACTGCACATCTATAAATATAACAACTCAGACTCTATAAGTGTCACTTAACTTAGTATCTGCCACTGTTAATAGTTTCAGTTGTTTTTCATTATGCCTACTGTGTATGTTTGATGTCCTGGGCAATTCATCAATAACCATTCTTGATTATTATTTTTCTATGCTTATAGACATTTTCCCTTACTGACACTTTATGTTAAAGTTGGCCATGTAGGTCTTAAAGGTTGATTATTTTGATATATGTTCTCCTTATGAGTGGAGGAACTCATTACACATGCTCAGAATCACCATTGCCATACTTAAATGGTACTTACCTTACAAATACACCTCATAAGTATACCTAGTAACAAATAAGGAAATATGATAATTATATTAAGGTACATAAGTGGATAATAAATCTGTCTCGTAAGCTGTGTATTAACATCAGCTAACTGCCTCATTCTAGAGAGGATCTGAACTCTTATTGTATTTTCCTTTAGGTACTCGTAAAGTGGAGAAAACTGTTGTTGACACAGATAAAACATTAGCGAAGACTGCTGAGGAAACCAGAGAAACAGATGAGAAGCTAATTGCACTGACACAGGTGCGCAATGGTAACAATGGACTATCCACCATAGCAGTATGATGTACTGTATTTAATTAATAAACTGTACCTAAGGTTACAACACAATAAATTATTTTTAAGTACTTCATGCATGCAGTTATTGCTTTGGTTCAACTTCCCAGCATGTCTCATGACAATGTTTCCAAGTCCAATGTTAGTGGTATAGTATTTTCAAGTTGAGATTTTATGCTCTAATATATATTTACAATTAATTTTCTTAACACAACCTAATATTTATCATTCTTTATTTATTTACCTAGTGCGCATGTAGTCATATTGAAAAATGCAGTGCAGCCAAACTCTTCTGTTTCCTTCATTTAACCCTTTAATTGGAAAGTTATTTTGCTGCATATGCCGTTCTTCCTCTAATTGCTAAACTAGTATTTCTGTCCCTTTCAGAGGCACCTTATCCAAAGTGATTCAAATAGCTGTCATGGTTAGAGCGACACGCAATGATCTGGCGAGTTCAAATCCCAGCAATTGCAGTCAAATGTACCTGTGCTAAAGGAAGGGGAGGGTTCAAGTAAAATAATTGGTGTAATGGCAGGCTTGGAAGCTGATAGGGGTACATTTGACTGCAGTTACACGGATTTTGCTTCTTTTTCTTAAAAAAAAACACTACAGTTTTATTGAAAAAATGTAATAGTTTTACAATAGGAGACAGCTGCGAATACTTGAATGCTCTTTATTCAAGTTAGCAACAGAGTTGGAAGTAGTGAGGAAAATGGACTACCTAGGAAGTTAGGCTCAACAGTGCAGGGAATTGGGGTGAGTATTGGCAAAGGGGAAACAATCAACACAGGTAATTGGAGCCTGTGTCAAAACAATACCAGAAATGAAAATTGTATGGCTAGAAAGAATACACAGTGCAGTGGTAGAAGCAAGGATGCTATAAGCAGCTGAAATATGGGGCTGCAAAAAGGTTGGGAAAATGCAGACATAATACACACACAGTTTTGTAAAATAATATTAGGGTTACCAAGGAGTCAAAAATGAGAAGTTGGGTAAAAACCAGAGTTGGTATTTAAGTTTAATATCTTTCAAGGATGCAACACAAAGATTTTGAAGAAAATTCTTCCACCCTAAAGTACCCTTTACACGAATAATTTTTTGAAAACTTTTATTTTCATGAAAATGGCTCAAACAAATTTGATTAAAATGCCATATGTTTATGATATTGTTATAACAAATGAAATGTATATTTTGAATTTTCTGGCTATAGACTATGAAGTCCTATTTACTATGGATGACTTTTGTATAATTGGTAAGCCATAAGAGATAGACGAAATCTTACTATACAAAAAAATATAGATCTTGCTAAAACACAAAATTTATGTCTGAATAAATTTTTTTGTACAGTGAATCATTTTTGAGATATTCCTTATTATTTGTGTGAGTTTTGGAAAACTTAAACTTTCGTCAAACGGAAGGCTGTTATTAATTTTTTATATCTTAGCCATGCAAAGAGAACAGAATTTGAAAACTTTAAAAGATGTGACTATCGTTCAAAGCCTACTGTATTCCCATATTCTAAGCAATTAGATAATTTCTACAAATGTTTATCTCAACTAATATGAAGAATATATAGGAATAAGAGTTTGTAAGAATGGTTAGTACAAGAGTAGAGAAAGTCATGTGAGTGCAACACACCAGATTTTTTAAATTGTTGCATGTAACAGTAGTTCTGGGGTGGGGGAGGTTTCTTGACAATTTTTGTGTTGCATTCTTAGAAGATGCTGAATCTAAACAACAAGTTTAGTATTTAACCAGCTTTTTTACAGACATACACATGCACCTTTTATTCAGGAGAGCTCAGTGAAATAAAGCTATTAACTTTTAGGTGAAACAGAATTTTTTCTCTACCTGCTATTTGTGTAATAAATCACTTTTTTTTTCATTTATGTGGTTATACCTATGCACTGGAGGGGATTTTATAAATATTTGTCGTTAATTGTTGACAAATACTGGCTTGAACAGAAAGTTTGATTACACATTATGCTGTTCTCTCTCAGTCTCTCACTTTTGTAATATACTTTTTGTGGGAAGGGGCAGGAATTGAGGTAAGTTGGTGTATTTGAAGTGAAATGTTGGTGTCAGCAAGCAAGAGGCAACATTTAACAGTATGAAATTTATTTATAAAGTGATTGTGAGAAGTGTTACTATTTACAAAAGTGTATCAGTGAATAAATTAATGCTCATTCATTAATGCCTCTCATTCTTCTACAGATCTTCATTTATAGCTAAACAACTTTTGTACATAGTGTTTGACATTGATGAGTGCAGACAAAATGTTCTTCTGTTTCTCTTGTGACTTCTCTGAACCTGTGAACAAAAACAATACCATCATTAATTAAACATGTTTTAGCTATTATTATTTATTTATGCCAACAAACTTAAGTGTTGGTGTTTTTAAACACACAAGCCATGGCATGGAATTTTTCAGTTGCAGTTCTACCTCTCAAATTTTTTAGTTAAATGAAACACTGAGACTATTTATAGTGAATCAATATAGTAAATATATAGGGACTAGCCTCACTTCTGTTTTATTTATGTTGCAAGCAGAAGCTTGAGTTTTGTAAAGCTTCCTATACATTTAATAAAGGAACGAAAGCTATTAACAGTGAAGAAATATAAATCAATATATTGTATGTCCAAGTTTGGAAAGTGAGAATGTAAAGAAGCTTTATGGAACTCTAGTCTGCGATTAATTTCAACAAGTTGGACCATATGCAAAAGATAGGTGAAGCCGAGTGTCTAATTATTTGTTAAGTGATGTAATGTCAAGCAATAAAAGAAATAAAGAGTGTTCGGGTTACCTGAATATGGTAACTTCATATCCAAGAGGTTCTCGACTGGCAGCTGAATGAAGAGGTGCAAGACCAGGCCAAGTCCCATGGCAATCACAAAATCAAATATGGCCTTGTTTAACTGCAACATTATCAACATGTATTCAAATATACACATTTACTTCTCCATTTTTATTTTACTTGAAACTTGTGTTAAGATGCCATGTAATTGGTTTTTAACATTATGATATCTTTCATGAGAATGAATACAAATGATCTTGGAAAAGTGAAGCTACAAGTATGTAAGGGTTCACTCAAATACTCCTACATATCAATTAAAACATTGCACTGTTTATATCACTTTGCATATGTTATGTGCAATAATCTTAACAGTGTTTTGGTACAGCTTGTTAACATTTTGTGTGCATATGTTTTATGCTCTATGTTTATTGTAAAAAAAAAGCCAGAGCAAGAAGAAGAAAGTTGTGCATTTTTACAGATGCATTGCCTTAAACACTAAGGACAACACTCTAAAGAGTAACAATAAATGCATTTATATCCAAACTTCACTGTTGTGACAAGAAAAGCTTTGAATAAGTTGTCCGTCAAGTATATTCAAAGGGAATTTGTTTACATTTCTCCTACCTTAGTGGCCATGCATTCCAGCAGCTTCTTCTTGCCCTGGGGAGTTACTTACAACTACCAACATATCAGTAACATAAACAGCTAACAAATTTTTAAAAATGCCAACATAACAAACAAAACCCTAACTACTGTGACTTATCACACCTAAGTAACTATGGACCCTAAGACATAAAGGTAGCTGAGGCACTATTGTTTACAAGAAGAGGAGTGAAGCAGCCTAACAACAGGATGCACCCAAAATATCAGTGTAGCTAACCCCAATGATTCTGGAATGTATAAGATTAGATGGTTTACTGTCACATATGCTTACAATTTTTGAGCAAAAGCTCACTGCAAGTGTGGAAGAGATAGAGTGGGCCTTCCTTGTTTTACTATCACTAATCTATCCTTGTACTTCAACTACGAGTATGGTCATTTCACTAATTGTTTCACAACATTGCTCATCCGTTAGCACTAGCAACTGCCTTGGACGCTGTATATTATGAAGCAAATATTACTAATACAGTTGTTGAGGACAGCAAGAATCACTCAATTAAATACACATTCTTTCTTGCTTTTAACCCCACATGCTATTGCTATGTAGTCAGTAATTTTCATACAACACATTTCAGACATGCTTGTGTGACTATAGCAACATTGGGATTCCCGAAGCCTTGGTGTGCTTATTCCTGCATTCTGCCACCACACCTCTCCCTTCCTGCACTGTAGTGAAGGCTGCAGCAGCAAGTCTCCCAAGTCCTTCTCTCCCATCTGTTCAACGGTACAGAACGACACATATTCCATCCCAAGCCCTACTCTCCCATCTGTTCAACGGTACAGAACAAGACATATTCCATCCTACACACTAGTTCTTCATAAGGGAAGCTGGCTAGTTTTACAATTATTATTAATTTATTAATATTACTTATTAATTTCTAGTCCACTTTAGATATGGGCTTCAGTGATAGCTTTAATAGCCCACAATATATGCCACTGCTCTATACTCTCTTAGTGTGAAAAATAGTTATTATGGAATGTCTGGCCAACACAGTGGTGTTCCACGTTGAACATCTTGTGTATACAATAAATGCATTTTGATTGGCAAATGATTAGCACATGGAGGTACATGTGAGAGTATACTTACAATGTAGCCAATGCTCATGGTGACAGGCTCCCTCACACTCCCAGTGGATGATAAAGTGAGTAAGGTACATGTGAGTGTATACTTACAATGTAGCCAATGCTCATGGTGACAGGCCCCCTCGCACTCCCAGTGGATGATAAAGTGAGTAAGGTACATGTGAGAGTATACTTACAATGTAGCCAATGCTCATGGTGATAGGCTCCCTCGCACTCCCAGTGGATGATAAAGTGAGTAAGGTACATGTGAGAGTATACTTACAATGTAGCCAATGCTCATGGTGACAGGCTCCCTCAAACTCCCAGTGGATGATAAAGTGAGTAAGGTACATGTGAGTGTATACTTACAATGTAGCCAATGCTCATGGTGACAGGCCCCCTCACACTCCCAGTGGATGATAAAGTGAGTAAGGTACATGTGAGTGTATACTTACAATGTAGCCAATGCTCATGGTGACAGGCCCTCTCACACTCCCAGTGGATGATAAAGTGAGTAAGGTACATGTGAGTGTATACTTACAATGTAGCCAATGCTCATGGTGATAGGCTCCCTCACACTCCCAGTGGATGATAAAGTGAGTAAGGTACATGTGAGTGTATACTTACAATGTAGCCAATGCTCATGGTGACAGGCCCCCTCACACTCCCAGTGGATGATAAAGTGAGTAAGGTACATGTGAGTGTATACTTACAATGTAGCCAATGCTCATGGTGACAGGCTCCCTCGCACTCCCAGTGGATGATAAAGTGAGTAAGGTACATGTGAGTGTATACTTACAATGTAGCCAATGCTCATGGTGACAGGCCCCCTCACACTCCCAGTGGATGATAAAGTGAGTAAGGTACATGTGAGAGTATACTTACAATGTAGCCAATGCTCATGGTGACAGGCTCCCTCGCACCCCCAGTGGAGATCCTCTGCATGATAAAGTGAGTAAGGTATATGCCATATGTTAGGGGTGCAACTGTCTGGAAATGCTTCCATGAAAAGAATCTGTGAAAAATCCCTGTAACAATATACAAACAAATATATGTTGCTCTTACATAACTTTCTCTACTCTTGTGCAAACCTTCTTGCAAATGATGATTTATTTATGCCAACAAACTTACTGTTGGTGTTTTTAAACACACAAGCTGTGTTTTGGCATTGTTTGAGAGGTAGAACTGGAATTAAACAATTGAAATCCCAGCTGTGGCAGTAAATATTTCAGTTCCAGTGCAACCTCTCATTCTTGCAAAAGCTTATTCTTCTATATTCATGTTAACAGAAATTAACATTTGTTAAAAATCTTTGTGGAAATACTAGTTGACATTGCTGAGACAGATGCTGGTTGGCTGAAGATGAGGAGAATGTCTCTCTGAAACTAGTCCTGTGTGACTGTAAGTAAAAGGAGCAATGTCAACATGCTCCACTATCCATATACCTATAAGGCCAATCAATACAAGTTGATTGTTCCAACAGACCAATGTGTGTCAAGGTAAACTTTATAAGATAGAATCAGAAATTAAAAATTCTATGCCAAAGTTTGGATTTTATCTATCATTGATTGGCCTGATACATATGGAAGCTATTAACTAAACATGTTAAACCAAGGACAAGTACTTACAAGGGTGAGTTGTCTTGGGGTGTAGGAGTATTGTAAATCAAGAGAAACACAAATATGTGTTGATTCAGGCTGGTAGGTACTGGTTGTGTATATTTTACATTCACCAATAGTGTGTTAATTTGTGTTATATATGTGTTACATTTTATTTTGTTAGGTTTAATATTACACTTGAAACTATTCAGTATGGTAATACAGGAGCATGGCCGACATTGATCATGTGCATAAAGAGAAACATTTGTTGCCAGGCTTCATAACCAATGTAATAAATAGTCAATCTTTTTTGATGCAGTTGTGATGTTATCATCAGTAGGAAAGGAGTTGTGCAGAATCAGGCATAGATACTTGTTGCAATAAAAAGGAAAACACATATATAATTGTACGATAATAACTAGAATGAGCGAGCAATTCACTAGGGATTGCATGTAGAGCAAGCATGGATGTAAATATGCATCAGGAAAAATAATTTCTAGTTTGTCTTGAAAGTGATGCACATTTAGGCATCAGGCACCTCAGGCTGGAACCAAATGAGAAAGACTTTGTCATGAGGAATGATCTGAATATATCAGCATGGTAGTCCCATGAACTTGTTAAACAGTAAATTGATTATCATAGATTTTGATTTAAACCTATTTGAAGAAAATCCTTAGCCATACCATTTTGTTGAGCTTGATCTGTTGCCCGTTACATACAAACCTGTAATGAAGAACTCATCCGTACCTCTAATGCATAAGTAATAACATGTCTTCTGTAACTATTACAGGGGAAGTGTCTCAAATACGAGATTCCCTTCTGGTCTACCAGGAAAATTTAAATCGTTTGGAGAATTTAAGGCTGTGCTGGCATGTTGACATGTAATTTAGTGGTTAGAGCAGTTGTACACTGAGAATAAGATATCTGGTTCAGATCTTGGCTATGGCATTCAATTTTTGATTTCTGATTCTTCTTTATAAATGCTCCACTGTTCATTTTCATTGTTAGTTTTATCAGTCTGGATAGTTGAATTGATTAGACACTAATCCCCAGATGAATGCTTAAAAGTGCCAGCCCATGAGTTACTTACAGCCACATCCTGCGCTACATCCCAGTAGAATACTGCCAATACCTACAGCATATACTGGCTTGTGTAGACTGGAGTACAGACTGGCTACAAGCACATTATACTCATAGTCTGGTCGATACAGCTCGTAGAATGTAAACATAGTACCAATAGGTACTGCAACAGCAAGGATCCACAGAATAACAATACTCATCTGCAAACAAACACATAACTACAGTAGAATTGTCATGAAGCACATCAAATCTGTCGTTATTCTAGTAGTTCTTTCTGCAATTTAAAAACCTTGTCAATATAACAACTATTTCTGCTGAATAAGACAACATAAGCAACTCAGTCTTACCTTCGATAGTACATTTCCTCCTTTATTTACTTTGAAAAACATGGAGCCAAATATAACTCCAACGAAATATGCTGCTGCATTTCCATGGAATGTAATATAGTTTTTCAGGTAGGTAGGATTTCCTCTGACATGGCGGATTATTCTGCAACAGGGTTATAACAAGAAACATTATAAACTGATGTATAATATCTAAAACTGAACTCTATAGTGGAACAGCCCAAGGTCCACTGCTGCATCTCCCCACCTCGACCATAACAGGTGTCATGAGTGGGGTACAGTTCTGGAGGGTGGGATGTGATTACTGCCCCAAGGCAGTAGAATATTGCTGTAGGCTCCTGTCTCAAGCTACAGTAACTGGTAGCGCCAGACTAGAGCTCAGCACTTCAAATAAACACAATCATTCATTCATTCATTCATTTACCAATTGAAGAGTATAGAAATATCAAATATATTAAATGCCACTATACTCTCAATCAAGTGTAAACATTGCACTCTTAAGTTACTATGTGAGACACAATATGTGGTCAGACCCCGAAAAGAAAGTATTTATGTAAATATATATATATATATATATATATATATATATATATTGCAAAATTTAATTTATTCATGTTGGTAGGGATTTATTAAGTACAGAGAGTGTTATACCATTGTTTCATTGTTAGGAATATTATTTATTTGATAACATCATTAATGTTTAGTAATATGTTCAAATTTAATGCATATTATTATATTAATTATTTTAGATTTAATATTAAATGTGTTGGGAGGATGAATTAAGATCACTTACTCAACATTTTTGGGAACCTATTTAACATGTAAGATGATGTCATAGGGTATGCCATAAAAAGTATATACA